>OZ038515.1:10825208-10838700 GCA_964036315.1 Acanthosepion esculentum
CAACCAAACAACAAGCATGAATGTACTCTTTCCTAACATTAGTTTCTATAATATCCTGTTTCTTAAAGAAATCGAACTGCATTTCAAAATATAACTTAAGAAAAATTCAACATAAACCATACATATCACCGCTCTAGTAATCATGTAGACAGAAAGATGTATATGCTCAAATGCTGAGTATCGTCTATGTATTCAAACGTGAAAGCAGAATAGTATATATTATATTTTTTATTACTTTAAATCTCGCAAGAAATTTAAATGTTTGCATAAAATGACCCATAAGTAGTTGATACGCCGTTAAACAAACATATTAATCGATCAATCATAAAAATGGCAAATGTCTGCATATAAGATTATGAAGGATAGATGTGACTTTCATTAACGACGTAAAGAGAGTAGTGTTCGAGGAAGCATAAACACGGGAGTCAGTTTTACAAATTAAAGCGTTCTTGGGAAAAACGGTCTGATTAGAATTTCCTTCTTACAAGCAAATATGGAGGAAATAAAGGTGATTCGACCCCGTGGATATTGCATGGCGATACCTAGCGGTAAAATGCCTGAAGTTATGGGAGTAGTGAATGGCGTTCTTTTGAACGTTTGCTATGGAAATAGTGCCAGATGAGGCCATAGGTTTGCGACGCTGCGTCTGTGAGAAAAAAAGATTGCAAGGTGGAAAATATACAAGGCCGTATACACGCGTTTAAACAGGGTCAGGCTTCCAAAGCGATGAATATAAATAAAACAATATTTGATTATAGGCACGACTTGTGATGTATACATTTGAAGTTAACGAAATAAAAAATATATCAGATTCAGTTAAGTAAATACTACATAAATACGTATTAAATATTAAGTAAATACTACATAAATACGTATTAAATATTAAGTAAATACTACATAAATACGTATTAAATATTAAGTAAATACTACATACTAATATGAAAACAATGGAAGGCAGTCTTATTTAATTAGCACACACACAAACACCCGAACATATTGGGCAATACGAACAATTTTGACTCTATCTTATTTTCATCAACCGGAAAAAAGAATATCAGAGTCTGAATAAAAAAAATTAATCAAATTTTGCTTGTCTGTCATGTTTAATGAAACATGTTTAAAAGAAAGTTTGCTGCTGATATATATATATATATATATATATATATATATATATATATATATATATATATATATATAGATATATATAGATATATATAGATATATAAATTTGCTGCTGATATATATATTTACATTATTCGGACTATTGTTCACATCTTTGTTGCCATATTTATCACAATGTTTCGGCCAATGTACGCTCCGGCATTATTCAGGTAGTTGGAATGTCGAGCTGAAACCTTTATTTCGGTCGAAGGGGAAGACTGTTCTAGTTCCACGTGCCATGCCTAATGGATGTCAGTTATCAGTTATCTGACATCCATTAGACGTGGCACGTGGAACTAGAAGTCCACGCCAGCGAGCGAAATATATATATATATATATATATATATATATATATATATATATATATATATATATAAAGAATATAACAATTTAACATCCAGAGCTATTAAGAATTAAGACGCTTTTAAAATTCGGAGATCAACCAATCACACTACATTGGTTTCAACATTTTGTTACCTTCAGGGAATTTGGGCCAGATGACTTCTTAACGCTTTATCATTTAGAAATATTATAAAAAAATAAAGCGTGAGGAAAGCATTTGTCACAAATCGCCTGAAAATACCGAATGACATCCATATGCAAGACTGTTTCGCTGTTACAAAGCGCATCAGTGTGGTTAGACATCCGATTGCTTCAAGCTGGGATCGAAACTCGACCGATTTAGCATCAGTCAGAGAGATTCTACACCTAAGCTATCGGCGCACGGCGGAGAAAGTGAAATTTTGAACGTATTATATGCATAATGTATCCAAAGTGAAGATAGATGCGTTACTAGCAGGAGCAGCCAGTGTTTTTATAATTACCCTTTTTCTAGAGTGCTCAATCAGGTAACGAGTGCGGAAATAGCCATCCATATGCAAGACTTTTCCTGTAACAAAGTTCATCAGTATGGCTAGACATTTGATTGCATCAAGCCGGAATCGAAACCGGACCGGTTTGTCATCAGTGAGGGATTCTGACACTAAGCTATATTGACAGGTACTTAGGATGGAATTCACTACTCAGTCGAAATTGTTCTTGAGAGATAATCTTGCTACCATTACACCACAACGAGGTGCTTCTTTCTCTCTCTCTCTCTCTCTCTCTCTCGCTCTCTCTCTCCCTATATATATATATATATATATATATATATATATATATATATATATAGGCACATTGTTTTGGTGTAATGCTTAGAAAACTGGTCTCTCTATACATACATGGTGGTTGCCAACTCGTGTCCGAGTACGGCCATTACTACATCTTTATGGAGAATATCTACTGATGTGCTGAACGAGTGTGGCTCTTTAGTCCAGCAAAGGACCTGATTATTCTGGTACAAACAGGGAATTCAAGAAGTAGAACTGCAATTTAAAATGTTGAATGAAACCGCTACTTGACTGGCATGTTTTACTGCAAATATTGCGTTTTAGCTGCTGGACGTCTACGGCCTTATAGTCATTTGACAGCTTCTGTCATTGCGTTCTCAAGTGACTCCTTAGACCAGCCATCGACAAACACACTCTGCCACAATCTATACACGTCAGTTCGAGCTGTCTACGGGTGTCTTCAGAACTTCAACGGGGAAGACTTTACGCACATCTCTTTTAAGCCTTGCGTGCCTCTTATTCTCCTCCTCAATGTGACACCTTCCACTCCGAGCAGCCTCATTCTAATTACTGTGATCAGATGCACATTTTCTCCAATGCTCACAAGAAATGTTGCCTTTTTTTTAGCGCATCCTTGATGCAGTCCTCACGACGCATCTGACAATGAGAACCGTGTTCGAATCTCACCATAGTCGATTTGTCGGAAAGGAGACTTCTTGGTGTTATCGGACTGGAGGGATCGATCCCAACATCCGGCACCTTCGGAAAGTCGCTCGCCTTAATACCATATCACGTGTTTACCCAAGTCTTGTGAGTGAAATTGGGTAGACGGAACCCTTGGGTGCAGTTGATGGCTGTACTAGCACGAAGTCACAAGTCATCGTGGCCGAGGGCTTGAGCGTGCTGTACTTGTTTAAATTGTTAATTACGCTAGATAACATGCGCTTTCCCAGAAACTCTAAGGGCTGCTCAGCATAGTTGCAGTATAAACCACAGGGGGCTCTGTGGGTGTTGAATAAACACTAATGCGCCTGAGCAAGCAGCTGCAATAGAGACTGGCTAGCGGCCCTAGTAGACAGGTATCGTTGAATACGAGTGACCAGCTATGCATGTATAGCGAGACAAGGTTGCTGACCATTACACTACAACATGGTGCCTACATATATGTGTATATATATATATATATATATATATAGACAGAGAGAGAGAGAGAGAGAGAGAGAGAGAAAAGGAGAGAGAAAAAAGAAAGAAAGAAGCACCTTGCTATGGTGGAAAAGTTAACAAGCCTGTCCCGCTAAAACAATTAAGATTGCCCCATACTAGCAATAGTATCTGAGATTTCCTTAATAGCTTAGATATTGCGAAGTTGACCGGGTCGAGGACATGACGTTTCATATCCTTGATACATATATTATGCAATATATATATATATATATATATATATATATATATATATATGTGTGTGTGTGTGTGTGTGTGTGTGTGTGTGTGTGTGTGTGTGTGTGTGTGTGTGTGTGTGTGTGTGAACATAGAAGTCAACACATATAGTCGACATCTAGCATGAAACACCGTCGCCTCTAAGTGTTGACCTCTATGTTCATTTTTATATTTAAACACGCTCTATCTCTGATATTGAGCACTGTATCCCATAAATATAGCACATCTTAAGACTATATTTTATCATATATATATATACATATATATATATATATATATATATATATATATATATATATATATATATATATATATATATATATATATATAGTAGCGTCCATAATATAAGGAACGGAAACAACAAAGACATAAATATGTGTATTACTTAAAAAGTAATGCATGATTAGCAATGAAATTTTTCCCGAATAAAGATTAGGGTGTAATGCATAAATATTATACAAAGTATAAAAAATTTAAATGATTTTTTTTTTTAAAGGATAGATTCGCAACTGAGAAAAATTATACTGAGAGGTACCAAGCCCTGATGAACAGCTGCCCAAAGCTGCACCTTCTCCTTGGACGATAAAGAGAGGTATCGGTGCTCACACCGAGGCCAGCGCAACCGACGGTTGCTTGCAATTTTTGTTCCTGGCACTTCTGTATGCGCTTGGGTGCACAACTTAAAAAAAAAAAGACATTGTCTCACAACTCGTCTTAGGGTTAGACAGAGTAAATACTTAGTGACCAGGATCAACGTTGTTTGAACCTCGGTGATCATACGGGAGCCGGTGTTTCAACGTGGTATAGCTGTAAGCCCAGAAGATTTCGTTGAAGAAATGAAACAGACTGTCGCTGATCGGTGTTGGCATCCACTTTTATATTAACTTAGCCTCTATTAGGATAGTGAGAACTTTTATCCATAGATATATTATATCATGAAACTATATTTTATCACACACACACCCCAATATATATATATATGTGTGAGTCTGTGTGTGGCTATTTGCAGGAGCGTGTGTGTGCATACGTGGGTACCGCGAATGCGTAATTATATAAAACTGGTCTACATGTAAACGAATGTTGAACAAAATTCTACCAGCCGACATATATTTTGCTTTTTCATGACAGCAATCATTATCGCAAATCCCTGTGGTAATTTTCTTAGTTCCAATGTTTATTTTCACTGGTCTCTTTTCTAGTATCACTACAGATGAGTGAAATAGTTTGGCGTCTTTTTTCATTCTATTAGTTTTGTCTTTTTTTATTATTATATATTTTTCTCTTATTTCAATTTCATTCCATCCTGAAACATACGCTATTTGCACTGATTTCCAGCGTGACAGTTATTTGGAAGAAGAAGCAAAGCAATAATCGTCATTAAGCAGAAAAACAAGGTATATATGTATGTATATATATATATATATATATATATATATATATATATATATATATATATATATATATATATATATGTGTGTGTGTGTGTGTGTGTGTGTGTGTTCATACATATATATATATATACATATATATATATGTATATATATATATATTTATATATATATATGTATGTGTGTGTGTGTACATATATATATATATATATATATATATATAAAGAGACCGAAAGACAGAGAGAGAGAGGAGAGAGAGAGAGAGAGAGATAGAGAGATACCGATAAAAATAATAAGTACTGAAAAAAAAATTATCGTTCTCTCTCTCCCTGGATAGGCTAAATAAAAAAAAGTAATTTAGCCCCCACATTCGATGCATATACAATGCATTTGCTTTTGTCCACTTCTTCTTCTTCTTCTCGTGCTCCTCTTTCCTTTCTATTACACAAACTTCGCGCGTTTGTTTCTGTATTTATTTTTGAAAATAAGAATGTAGCGTTCTTTAGTTTGTTTTTTTTTTTTTTTTTAAATAACAATGCGCATGGTGTTCATTTGATAAACAAATCGCCTGAGGATAACGTAACTTTGAAAGCAAAGTGGCGGATTCATCTGACCTCCTGATTTTTTAAGTTAAGCCATCTACATGTTAGTTTTCCTTTATTTTATTTTTCACAGGTGTATTGAGCACTTTTTAATACTAATGTTTCCTGGTCGGTTTCCACTGTGCCCATTAACCTTATATATATATATATATATATATATATATATATATATATATATATATATATATATATATATATGCAGCAATCCTTCTTTCATGCATATTTCATTGAATACGACAGACAAGGTGCTTTTATTTAGTTTTTTTATACAATTTTTCATGCGATCTAATTTTTTTTTCTTTTAGCATGATAAATTATATAAAAAATTGTCCGAATGTTCTTTTTATCCGAGCCCTTTCGGCTATACATTTAGCCATTTTCAAGGATTAAATATTTTAACTGTTAAATAAGAAATAGTTTGTTGTATGTATGTTTTATAAAATGTTTTTATTTTTTCAAATATGGTCAAGATATTATGCCCATGTTCAAAGTTAATATTATTAAGTCATGTTTTTTTGTTTTTATTAATAAGGCTTCCATTATTTTTTGCCTTTTTTTTATGCATGTAGATGATGCTATTATATTAGTGTTGTCAGCAATTATGTTACGACCAGTGTCCGGTAGGTCTCCATGAATATTTAAATGAGATCTAAATGAGCTATGGTCAGAAATTTTTTTTTATAATTTACCATCCGAAGAGAAAAAAATTATTAGATTGCATGAGAAATTGTAAAAAATCTGAAAAAAAGCGCCTCGTGTGTTGTATTCAATGAAATGTGCATATATATATATATATATATATATATATATATATATATATATATATATATATATATATTATAATAATATTTTTAGTTTTTAAAAATATGATTCCTCCGCTACATAAGAGTTCTCATGTTTCAAAAGCGAGAGCCGAGACCCCTAACATAATTTTTTAAGTTATGAAGAGTTAAGGCGTCTGGACCCGCTTCCTTGTCAAGCGAGAATTTGGGAATAAGCTATCTTTTGGTTAGCTGGTGTTTATAACTACGGTATCGTTGGAACATTTGTTGCTATGGAAACGGCTAGTTTCGGCCGTTGAAGTTTGGTGGTTTAAGGGGCTAAGAATTAAGAATTAATTTTTATCTACAGGCCAGTCCCTTTCTAAAAAAGCGTATCAAGTTACAATGGTGCTTCTATGTCCAGAGTGGTTTTGGCTTATGCTAGTCAGACGGCGTCTTTTTTATTTATGGGTTTGCCTTGAGTCGTTGAGTGACTAGAAGGTTATGTTTCATTATTATCTATTTGATCTGTTTGTTTATTTGTTTATTTACATGGCTTTTTTTATCAAAGGGTTTTTCTCAATAATTATTGGGCTGAGTTTTTTAAGGCTTTTAAATTATGGACTTAATTTGTTTAAATCTATTTATTAATTATTTAATGCGAAAATCATTTGATGACGACAGAACACCGTTAACTCATGTCTATGGTTTAGTAACTTTTCACTATTTAGACATCTGATTATGTGCAGTTTTTCGTGTAGGCACAGAGGGCATGGGTCATCCCAGGTTTTACATGTTCTAGTTCTATTTATTATTTTCCATTTTACTTTCGGTGTTTTGTTCGTTTCCTTTAAATGCCAGTAGTATTGAGATAGAGATGTCTGACTTCTATTTTGGATGTTGTTGAAGGAGCTTTTGTGTTGTCTCCATCTAATTTTTAAATTATTCTTAGTTGACCCTATGTATAATTTTTCAGTGTTAGGATTCTCCGTAGATGAGATGGTACAGTGGTATACCACGGATTTAGTAAGGCATCTGTTTTCTAACGGGCAGTCATTAGGGTTTCTACAATCACATGATTTTTCTTTTTTTCTGTCTAGTTGCAGTTTAGCAGTTTTATTGGCACTGTTTTGGCATGGGTGTTTTCCTAAGATTTTACTATTATGGCTTTTTATTATTCTTTCTAGGTTTTCAGTGCAGCTATAACTTAACTTTAGGCTATTCTTATTAAAGATTTGGCTTAGTTTGCTATTTTTGGGGAAGTGTTTACCTATTAAAGCTAGGAACTTATGGCCAAGTTTAGTGCTGACCATTTGGTTGAACGGAGGTGTATACCATATGACATTTCTTTTCCTATTCTTCTTACTATTAGTGCTATTGTTTGTATAGCTTATGTCAGCGTTTCTGTATCCGCTATTTTTCAAGGCCGTGTTATAAAACTTACTATGTGCTTGGAATATTTCCTTATTTGCAGAGTTCATGCTTATTCTTTTCTCTACTGATGTGGGTATATGTTTAATTATAGATGGGGGGTGGTTTGACTTAGGGTGTACATACAGGGGGTTGGTATTAGGTTTTCTGTAGGGTGTGTAATTTTTGTTTACTAAGTCTAGAGTTAAGTCGAGGAAGTTTACCCTTTTTAATTTGGTGTTTACTATAGTTTTTAGATCTATTTTTCCGAATTCACTATAAATTATCTTTCTAATCTTATCTGTTTTGAAATTTGTGGAGCTCCTCACTACCATGAGCCCGTCGTCTCGGTACAGCCCGATGTCTTCAATGTCTAATTCTCTGTGCGCTGTTAAGTTGTACAATATAAACAGACCGACAAGGTCCGAAGATTCTGCAGAGTCCAGAGATCCCATGCTGATGTCAAAATTTTCAGCAGTGTTTTTAATCCACTGCTCCTCATTGTGGATGAGGACGGATTTCCTAGCACTGAGGATTATGTTCGTTTCTTCCTTGGTTAAGTCTGAGTATACTGCAGCAAACTCCAGGGCAGTAGTGAAGAGGTCTTTCGATATAGACTGGTAGTAATCCACTATATCGAACTGAATCAGGGTGCAATCCGGTTTGTTGTCGATGTTGGTAAACCAGTTGATGACCTCTTTGGTGTTAATCCAGAGTTTTAATCCGAGTCGTTTTTTATAGCAAACTAAGCCAAATCTTTAATAAGAATAGCCTAAAGTTAAGTTACAGCTGCACTGAAAACCTAGAAAGAATAATAAAAAGCCATAATAGTAAAATCTTAGGAAAACACCCATGCCAAAACAGTGCCAATAAAACTCCTAAACTGCAACTAGACAGAAATATATATATATATATATATATATATATATATATATATATATATATATATATATATATATATATATATATATATATATATGCCGCTCCTGCATGACTTCTAATCGTAATAACACTGTGTAGTTTGAATACGATAATTGAAACATGCTTGTTTAACACCCCTTTCTTTTTTCTTTATTTTTACAATAAGGTTCACCCTGTACAAGGCCCGAGGACACTCAAGTTAGAAGATTACTTTAAGAGGTAGTATATATGAAGAGAGGGGAAGACAACGGTTAACTCTAGACGTGAATAACTTAAGATTGTAGTGATCGGGAAAGCATCCTCTTGGGAGTCGATTGCACAGAGCAGGGGCTCGCGAGAAGAAACTGTGTGGGATTTCTCACTAATGGAAAAATGGAGGGAATGTTGTTTGTCTGCAGTAACGCATGTGACATCGTGAGTGCTTTCCATTTTTGTATATGTCCTGAACTCATTTTCTAACCGTATGCAGGGAGTTTGCGGTCAGTATAAGTTCTGGATTATTCTAAAATCCTTCAGAAATGTGTCAGTATTAGTTCCAAAAATTCTTTGTGACGTCATTTATCAAACCCCTTTTTGCATAAGGTATAAAACACAGGTACATGCCCTCGACATTTGTATTGCACTTATTGACATCCTTCTGAGCAGAAATATTGCATTACTTGTTCCAGTGTCACTAACGAACGCGAACTATTCCTACCCTGCTACCAATGCCAAAAGGTCTACAGAACTATCATCATTGATGCAGAAAAATAAATTAAAAAAACCTGTAGCTTCAGAATCACCTATGAAAATCATCTAAACGGTAAGATAAAGTCTCTGGAAATTGCACACAAAAAATGACTCCCTACAAAAATAATGGAAATTTCTAAGCTCCCTCACAGTATATTGATTTTCCAAGCGTAGCTTAGATGTGGCACAAGGCCGAAATTAGGGGGCATCCAGTGAGGAACGAACTCACTACTCAGTCGTAATTGTTTTAGCGAGCCAAGCTTGCTAACCATTACACCGCCTCGAGGTTCCCAAAGCTCCCTTACCGTATATATGCCAACGCAAAATCACAAAGCAAACACATAAAAAATATGTTTATACATACACACACACACGCATACACACACACAGATATATATATATATATATATATATATATATATATATATATATATGTGTGTGTGTGTGTGTGTGTGTGTGTAATTTGGCAGCAACTTTTCTTTTAAACATGTAGTATTGAATGTTAAAGACAACATAGTCTTACATATTTTCTTTTGAATTTTCTCATATTCTCTACTGAGACTTTTTATTTGAAAATGGTTTCGAAATATGTATTGTCCATACGATGACCTAGCGCTTTCGAACATCATTGTTCATCTTCAGGGTCAATATTTTTAGTCAAAATTTTTTAAACAAACATTTGCCAATTATCTTGTAGCGTAATCATATTGCTACTTTTTTTACAAACTAAAAACGTTAAAATCCTTTTAAATTCAAAAGACGCGATGATGTTATCACGTGCAGGGCGAAGATTTTTATCATGTGACAGCGTGAAAAAGATTTCCACTACACAAGCCAAAAGATCGAAGAATACGTTATAAAATTTAAATATATTATAAACATTGTAATATGTTACCAGAAATATTGTAATCTATACGATTAATAAGAGGTCTTTTGCTTTTAATATGTAATGCCTCTAAGATTTTATGGCGTCTAATGTCTGTATGTTTATCTATAATTTTAGTATTTTCTATAAGTATTTTACGTATATCAGATTGCATAAGGAAAAACGGTATGTGATTTAATATGTTGTTTAATGGAGCTAGAATTATTAAATGCAGACTTAATCTTCTGGAGAGCCGGGTGGTTATAAATCCAATATATGTATGTGGATTAGAAGAACATTCTTCCATGGGGCATTTAAACTCATACACAACATTGGTTCTATCAACAACTGCAGCAACTGGAGAATGATTATTACTCATTATCAAGTTAGAGGTTTTAAATTTACTATAATATATATTAAGTTTTAAGGCCTTGTTGGAATCAACAGGAAACACATTATGGGCCTTTTCATCCATGCTGTATTGTCTATGCATTTTTCCTCTATAATATATATATGCTCGATCTATTACTGAATAGTGAGTTCGATGCTCACTCGGTGCTCCACACTTTCGGTCGTGCTCCACATATAAGCAATGCTTAGAAAATCATTTTGGGCACCTCCAGGTGGCGTAATAGCATTCTTGTCTTGCTAGAACAATTAGGACTGAGTAGTGAGTTCTTTCCTTACTGGACGCCCCATACTTTCAGTCGTGTGCCACATCTAAGCTACGCTTGGATAATCATTGCATATATATATATATATATATATATATATATATATATATATATATATATATATATATATATATATATATATATATATATATACATCCTGAAAAACGTGTTGATATTAGTTAATTACTTCAGTTATAAGTATTGACTGCAAATGTTTTCTCACGCGATGTCAAGTGTGAGGTCAAAAATATTTTAAATTGACGGTATTAACGCATAACATATCTATAGATATGGAAAAACTGAAGATGTTTTGAGATGAGATTGAAGATACTTAAGAAAATAAAAATTATTCGAAAGAAAATTTTGGCATTTTTCTTAATCAATCTTTTACAGCCAGCATGAATTTGAAACGATTAACACTATAATAAACATAATACGTCTAAATTATTTAACCAAATATACTTGAATAAAAATATGCTTCTCTCTCTATATATATATCAAACTCATCCTGAGATCCTCCCCCTCCTCCTCATCTAACTTTATTTTGGAACAATATTTATAAACAAAACTAAAACACTCATAAATATTCATCAGGCTAGCAGAGATGTCTTGACAAAATATGGAGGATGCTAAGTGACATAATTCAATTACTAATAAAGAAATGTGAGTAAAATAAGATGCTTAGATTTGTGTTGATAATGTCCATCAGAGAAGGTTTGCATGTTTTGCATTTTTTATTTATTAATATTTTCCATTTACAGATATATTTTTAGTTATGTCTGAAATTTTACGCGCAAACACACACACTTTCAAACACTGATATATATATATATAAATATATATATATATATATATATATATATATATATATATATATATATATATATATATATATATAGGGTGAACCAAAAAAACTGGAACTTTTTAACAATCCCATAAAACCAAGAGTGATGGAAGAAAAATATTTAATTCATAGTAATTGAAACCTTAAAACATGTCATTTAAGAAACAACGATGGAATTTTCATTTTTTAAAAACTACGTCCTGTAGATGGCGTCCTCCTGTACGAATGCATTCTTGAAATCAGCTGTTGAGATTCCTCATTGACTGCTGCAACATCTCAGCTGGGATACTGTGAATTTCATTCTCGTTACTAAAATGGCGAAATGTTTTCTTGCTCAAGGTCACTGTCTCTCAGTGTTGCCACTTGCTCATGTCTGGCAATACGCACTCCCGTTTTTTTTGTTCACCCTGTATATATATATATATATATATATATATATAGCATATATATATATAGCTTTCTGAGGAAAGACCTAGGTGGTCTGAAATATTAAATAAATAAATATATACAAAAACACAGAAATAAATACTTTCATAAAAAAAACACCCAATTTTGTTTCATTCATTTTATCCAGATATTATATATATATATATATATATATATATATATGTATATATATATATATATATATATATATATATATATATATATATGTTGGGTGCTTTAGAAACACCTCCCACATAATTGTATGACATTACTACCAATGGTGTAGTCATTTAGCTAATGTTTTGCCAATATGCGTTAGGTATTACTGGGCGGTAATACACCATTCCATATATATGGGACGTTCGTAGGATTTCACTGAAAATGAAAATCAGTGTCTGTCGAAAAGTCATTCTCACCACACTTCTTTATGTGTCAGAATCGTGGATGCCATACAGGTCGAACATCAATCTACTTGATGATTTTCATGAATACTGCCTTCGTTCAATATGCTGTTATACACGGCAGGACAAAATCTATAACCCTGAACTTTTCATCAAATGAGGCGTCGGTGATATCGAAGCCTTTGCTGATGCAATCACAGTTCAGATGGGTTGGTCATGTCATCAGAATGAGTGCTGATCCGATGCCGAAAATCCTCATGTGTAGCCTACCTTTTCATGGGAGACGTAATGTAGGCCTTCCTTGGTTACGCTTCAAAGACAAACCTAAATACAATTTAAATGCTGCAAACATCACTATCGAGTAGTTCGAACTTGTTGAAAACCGAGCAAACTGGAGAAACACCTGCTACCAAGTATTAACTGACTATAAATAGAATCGTATTAACCAGAGAATTAACACTAAGTCTCGGTCTAATACATCAGCCCATATGACGGTCAACTCTTCAGCACGTCCCTCATGTGGACTTGCTTGCAATTCCCGTGCAGGTTTGTTGTCTCATACGAAACATAAACATAAAAACTGAACTGAAAGACACGCTTATGTGGAAACCGACGGGAGAGTCACATATATATATATATATATATATATATATATATATATATATATATATATATATATATATAATAAGGTTTAAATAAATTAAAAATATTTCAGGAGTTAACTGTTGTCATAGTAACATTTTGGAATGAAATATAAATTACAT
>OZ038515.1:10838900-10868900 GCA_964036315.1 Acanthosepion esculentum
CTCATGTGAACTTGCTTGCAATTCCCGTGCAGGTTTGTTGTCTCATACGAAACATAAACATAAAAACTGAACTGAAAGACACGCTTATGTGAGAACCGACGGGAGAGTCACATATATATATATATATATATATATATATATATATATATATATATATATATATATATATATATATATATAATAAGGTTTAAATAAATTAAAAATATTTCAGGAGTTAACTGTTGTCATAGTAACATTTTGGAATGAGATATAATTACATGGCAACATATATATATATATATACAAACACACAGAAAGAGGAGAGATCGCATCCATATATATATATATATATATATATATATATATATATATATATATATATATATATATATATATATATGTATACATATATATACATATATATACATTATATATATATATATATACAAAACTATTCCTCGTTTACGACAAAAAAAAAATGCCCACGTCCCAACAATCGCTAATTCTACGAAACTCACTATTGCCTCCATCTATGCTGATGATGAAAGTTGAAAACCTGGACCATATTTATTGTTTTGTTTTTGCTTTTAAATCGGACTCCCCTCAAGAAAGGTATTACTGCCCCTAAAACACAAATGGTTACAGAAAGTTCGGAAGAATTAGGAACAGAAACATTAATGATGAGCATAAAGAGAAGAGAGTAAACAGGTGGAGAGGAGACAGTGATTGACATTGCACATAAATTTTTATAGATTAAATTTTGCTGGACATCATGGAGCCGGAAGAGCGTTCTACAAACGAGTAATGCAAGAGAAGAAACTCTTAGCAAATAATTTACGGCTACATCTGGCCAGTTCTACTGTAATTTGTTGAGATCTCTACGCGGGTATATTTCTGTGCTTAAATTTTTAAAAAATAGTTACCATAGTGAAGAGCTCATTCGTACAAATGCCAAGAAATTCTACTTTTCTTTCGAAATGAACTTCGGGCATTTTCTGACGGAAACGCCTCCTTATCTGAGAAGGATTATTTATAATTCGGTAACGTCGATCAGTAAAATAAATCAACAGAAAATATCAGAAGTTTTTCATAACATTTCTCTTAAAGAAAATTTGGTGCGTAAATATACAGACTATATATGTATGTATACACATATGTGTATGCATATATATATATATGTGCATACACATATGTGTATACATACATATATAGTCTGTATATTAATGTGTATACACACATATATAGTCTGTATATATATATATATATATATATATATATATATATATATATATATATATATATATATATATACATAGGATTCGAACACATTACCTATTGGTTGGTAGACTAGCTGGCTGAATACGCCTACGTGGTGTTATGCTCAAATATCTCTCTCTCTCTCTCGCTCTCTCTCTCTCTCTCTCTCTCTCTCTCTCTCTCTCTCTCTATATATATATATATATATATATATATATATATATATATATATATATATATATATATATATATATGGATGATTGCACAGGTGTACTTCCATTTTTACTGAGAAATATATTTAATACACTCTTGGAATTTGTATTAATTTTTCCAGACAGCTTCGGTGTGTTTCACTGAATGCTTCCCAACTCAATCACACAAATCACGCAATTCACAGCCAATGAGCATGCGCAAAGAGTGAATTCGCTGAATGGCTTGACAGAGAAAAGAATATGGCGTTGGGTACATTTTGCTTTCACTTTTCTCTCCAGTTATTAGCTTTTCTTTTTTTTGTTTAGATTTTTCTTCATGATCTTTCAATACCAGATTCCGAATATTTTTTCCTCTCGTTTGCTATCAGTCCTGTGGTTTTATTTCTTATCGAGTATAAACTTTATTCTCTTCTATTCATAGCTTTTATTTGCACACACCAAATATATATATATATATATATATATATATATATATATTGTATCTTTGCAATTTGTTTCGAATTTGTTCCCTTTCTTTTTTGTAGCGTTTATTACTTCCAAATTTACGCCTGACTATCTCTGCATTTCTTAATCTGTTTTTCATTGACTGATCGATTTTTGAATCTGTCTATCTAACGGAATACTTAAGTTAACTTCCGTTCGTTTCTATCAGTCAGTTTACCTGTCGTTTCGATTTTTCTCAATTTCTCCTTACATACATACATAATGTCTGGTCGTTCGTATCACATCCCTTTGCAGACACCTTCTCAGGCACATGTGTGTTTGTTCAACACCCCCCAAAGCTCAGTTCTGGTTTATAAAGTATAAACCAGAACTGAGAGGGGGGTCATCTGGCGTGTTCAATAATTAAAACAGGGCCAGTTCACTCAAAATGCTCGATCAGGATAACATCTGACTTCGTGCTTGCACAAAAATCGACGAACAGTTTCGTCTACTCAATTTCAGTGAAACGACTTTGGCCAATACATGGTATTGTTTTCAGGATCTTTCCAATGGTCCACGCTGAGATCATCTCCGCAGCATGATAACATCAAGAACTCACCCTCCTGACAAATCGGCTATGGTAAAATTTTCACCCGAGACTAATCATGCATTTATACGTACGGGCATACAGTTATATATTGTATCTGTGTGTATTTCAGCAGATGTCTCATTCTCGCTCACGTCTAATTGAAAATAACGGGTTGGCTATTTCTGTAGAGTTATTTCTTTGTTGTTCTATTCTTGTGTGCGAAGAAATTTATGTTGGAAATATAAACAAGGCAAGTGGATATGACAAGATGCCAGCTGTCGTCCTTAAAAAATGTGCTCCCGGGTTGGCTCCAGTTCTCTTCAAACTCGGCAACAATTGTTCTACTGCTTACTGCTTACAAGCTTTTGGAAATCATCTCTGTAGGTCTTGTTTTTTTAGGAATTCTGGAGAACTCTCTGACCTTAGCTCTTACCGCATTTCGGTAAAACAAATCGAGGTTCCAGTCAATTTGAAGTGGTTAAGCATCTTACTTCTCACGATCTCCTCTCGAACAAACTATATGACTTCCATTTCGTCACGTCTACCGTAAACGGTCATCACTTAATTTGTATATCAAGATCTAGATAAGAATGGCTAAGGTGTGGTTGTCTATCTAGATAACTCGAAGGCATTCGACAGGTTTCGGCATGCTGGCCTTCTATACAAGCTCCAAAGCTACGGTATCAAAGGATGAATGTTTCACTTAATCCAATTATTCTCATCGAATAATGAAATGAAGGTTGTTTTGAACGGGCTCTCTCTCCCAGATACTTTCACACCAACGTGGTTGTCCCCCAAGGCTCTATTTTGGGTCCTACACTGATTTGATCTTCCTCAGTGATCTCCCAGATGTTGACAGTTCTCGGTGATATATTTATGCCGATGACACTGCTACTTACTCCTGGTTCAATAGCAAATACGCCTGAGTAAGTATTAAACTGGCAGCTGCTCTGGTAAAGGACCTACGACAAGTGATTATCTAGTGCAAGATATGGCTTGTAAATTTTAACACCTCCATATCAAAACTGATTTAATTTAACCACTACAGAGAAAATTTTCTACCATCCGGTGGGAGACGCTAGGCACCAAGAGCGCAAAACACTTCGCCTACATAGCCTCAAGTTTTCCGCTGACATGTGGAGTGACTACATCGAATCAACAGCTCTCTCTATTGCAAGGAATGTTGAGTCACTTTGTCGTTCCAGAAAACCTTTCTTATCAGAATCCATCTTGCATATTTAGAAATCTGCACTCACATGTGCATTGAATACTGTTGCCATATCGGGTCTGGTATTCCTGCTGTATATCTTGAGATTGTTGACAAAATCCAAAGAAGGATCTTTAACGTAATCGATCCTGATTAATCATCTCGACTTCAGTCACAACGATGTGACGTGGCTCCCTTCCGTTTCTTCTATAAATATTCTTATGGCAACTGTTCTGACTTTGCCCCGAAAATATGAATTTAAGCTTGCTGCTAGATTGGCATCTAGGTCCCACTCCTTTACTGTTGAGATACCTAAATGCAACTACCGCTTCTACTTCAACAGTTTCTTTTCCAGCACTTCCCACCTGTGGAGGGACCTTCCGTTTACTTGCTTCCCTGATGATAACTACAATCTTCATAAAAATGTAATGCAACTTCAATCGATATCTTCTGTTGTTCTTGAATTTTATTCCTATCCTCATTTCTTTCTAACATCAGTCATGTACCTTAATTTCCCTGCCTGCAATACTCTACGTACTAGTGGCATTCTCTTTTGCTTGGGCCGAAATTATAAAAGAAAAACATTATTAAACGATTTTGCATAATCTATAGTGTATATAAAATGAATTAAAATCAGTACAGTCGCGATATAGATTTATAGAACTATCTTAAAGGGAAGATACCTAACTTTAGCCCAGCTTTAACTAAACCTGGTTATTGTCCCGGGTTATGTCTCAAAGCGTATCTTGCATTTGACCTCCACGTGCCCGTCTAAAATAAAATTTAGAAGAGAAATGTCAACGAAAGCTTTTACTTCCTGAGCAATGGCCACGACCCGCCATCGCTGAAAATGTATCTGCGGTTAGAAACTTTCACGAAGTTCACAGTTGTTTCTAAATGTTAACAGATTTTTTTAAAATTCCTACAGAGAGCTTTCGCTGAAAAATCTTTATTTATTTCAAATATTTTGTTTGTGTGTGTGTGTGTGTGTGTGTGTGTGTGTGTGTGTGTGTGTGTGTGTGTGTGTCGGGGGAGATATTTTTTTATTATTATTATTGTATCTAAATTTATTTTTCTTATATTGTATTGTTCTGTTTTTCATTTTAATCTCAGAGATTCACTTTTGAAAATGTGACGTTCGCTTTGGGGCTAATTAGTGTCAGTGAAACTTTACATATTCTCAATAAAGAAATATATTTATCCACGTGGACACAGAAAAAAACACGCATTCCCACACACATACACATAGGCAGAAAGACACAAACACATACACACACGCATACACACACACGCATACACACACACACACACACACGCATACACACACACACACACACACACACACACACACACACACACACACACACATATATATATATATATATATATATATAACAGTGTACGTCAAAATAAACATAATAGTATTAACTTATACTATTGTAACTAAAAGCATAATAATTACAAGCACGATGGAACAACACTCAAAAACCTAATAGGTAGAAATGTTGAATTAATTAATAATAATAAACAAGTTACGCTCAGCATATATTATAAAAAAATAAAACAATTAACCTCATATCCTCTAATAACCTTACAACCATACAACTAAATCCTCTACCAAAAAACAAAGTAAAGTATCAAATTACATGCCCGTTCAGAGATTGTATCTCTGAAACAAATAATAAGCCCTAAAATTACGTTTTCCGGAAGATTACCTGTCACCTGTCTAACCTTAGTTCTATTAAACATTTCTTAGTAAAACATAGCCATGTAAATAATATTAGACAAATATTAGTTGATAGCAAAATAATACTTACACACACACAGTAAAAAAAAAAAAAGTTCAGATATTGGAGGCCATCTACATTAAAACGAAGCAACCAATAGTCAACAAAATTACATCTCAAACTAGTCACAACACAGTTCAATGCATTTCGACATATGGTTCTGTTGTAATGTTTCGGTCCCTCACATGGTATGATGTCACAGAATCGCATCTTGAACTTACGATCTGCGTCTGCTATTACGCGACCGTTATCGTCTCATACAAATTTCCAAGTCAATATAAACTAAATATCATTTTTGACGGTGGATATCATTTATATATGTTTTACATAACCACTTTGAGTATGGCCGATGTGAGTATAAATCTTAGGACCAACTTAACAAAAAGACATATCCAAATGGTGGAAAATTTTGTCTTTATTTTCACCAGAAATTAAAGCAAACATTCGAACATTAGAATGACTCATCATCAGACATAATATAAATTCATTGTCTGTTATATTGAATAATATATATATATATATATATATATATATATATATATATATATATATATATATATATATATATATATATTGTGGACTCTTCCACACCTATATAATATGGCTACAAACTCTGAGTCAACCAGTGACTGGAACAGTTGTATAAACTGTTCTTTGCTGTCAAACTCCCCATCACGGTAGGGAGGGACTCGGACGGGGCTTTGCCGCAGGGCAAAGTACCGTCCGGGGAGGTAGACAGTCCCTGAACCCGTGTATACGGGTTCTAATGGGCATATTTTTGTCCGAGCCTACGGGCTCGGTAAGCCCACATTAAGCCGGCCTTGTGCCACATTCGACCCGTGTGGGGGGTTGCTAAATATCCAGTGACTGGAACAGTTGTTTAGACTGTTCTTTGCTGTCGAACTCTCCGCCTCGGTGGAGAGGAACTCGGACGAGGCTTTGTCGCAGGGCAAAGTTTCGTCCGGGGATGTAGACAGTCCCTGAACCCGTTTATACGGGTTCTAATGGGCATATTTTTGGCCGAGCCTACGGGCTCAGTAAGCCCACGTTAAGCCGGCCTTGTGCCACATTCGACCCGTGTGTGTGTGTGGGGGGGTTGTTAAATATCCAGTCACCAATTGAGTGTCACCAAGTGTCAGTCACCAAGTAAGGTTCACCGAGTAGTAGCCGCAGAGTGAGTGAATGAGTGAGTCGGGACACCAGTGAGAGAAAGTACTCTCCAGTCCACATTTACCTTTGTACTACTATATACTATTTAACATATATTCGAGTCCGTGTTATCTTTCTATGGTTTTACACCATAACATATATATATATATATATGTCTGTGTATGTATATATATATACATATATATATATATATATATATATATATATATATATATATATATATATATATACATACATATATATATATATACATATATATATATATATATATATATATATATATATATCAGTAATTATATTAATGCATATATATATATATATATATATATATATATATATATATATTATAGCAATTCATCGAGTCTAGAAGAATCCTTAACAGAAAGCAAAAATCAGTTGATGGCCTTTTCCTCCTATTTTGGGACTCATCAGTAGTACGCATCCACTACTGAGATTCCAACCCCAAGAGCCAAGACTTTCCTTTCCCCCGCCCTGCCCCATCACACCGCATATATATATATATATATATATATATATATATATATATATATATATATATAATAAATTACAGACATTATGTTTGTTATTTTTTAGTGAAATCCGTTCATACTCACGAATAACGTTCCGTGTATTTGTGTTAAAGGATGAGAGAAATGTGCTCTAGCTGTTTAAATTTCTTTTGTTTTCATTTCCCAAGTACTTTCGATCTTCTTCCAAGATCATCTTCAGGGGTGCAAGTGGTACAAAACTATATGTTGTTCATTAGTACAAGTATTTATACGAAGCTGTTCGTTGTTATGCATTACCGTAATGTTTTCATTATGCTTTTAAATGTAAAGCGTTTGACAATGTGCTGAGCGTTCGTTAGAACGTGAAAAAATATTCTTTATAGAATTATATATATATATATATATATATATATATATATATATATATATATATATGCATACATGCATTTATATATATATATATATATATATATATATATATATATATATATATATATATATATATATGTATATGCATACATGCATTTATATATATATATATATATATATATATATATATATATATATATATATATATATAAATGCATTTATTATATTTTCTTTCTTTTTATTCGGACGATATTTTTTCTATTCTACGACACGTTAGCAAACACTGATCTGAAATAATTAATTAATTTCCGTTATGACTTTGTTTACCTGATCTTTCAACTTAGAAGTGTGTAGCAGGGTTTAGTTTGCGGCCTTACGTGTACTGCTCCTGATATCTGATGTATCTGCTGGATCGACGGAAAGTCAAAAGTTTGACAAAAGCATATGCAGGATAAATCTACTTTTGCCAGCCAGAAGAGATAATGAGGATTTAGCCTAAAATAAACGAAATCTTTCTAAACAGTAATGCGGTTGAAAACAATGAAAGTTTGAGTTTTGACGTGCCCATTATGGTAGAAGAGCCTTCTGGGTATGACAGTAGACTCCACCCGGCAACAAGGTCTCTTATTGGAAGTTTTGAGGCGCACTGAACCAACACTTAATTGCTGGTTTTACCAGGTCTAACCTGAACCGGGATGGTAGCACGTGGTAGGGTCACAGCTACAAACAACTAGAATACTCCCAAACAAAAATCACAACACTAGGAGAATATAGAAATAATATAGTTTTATAGTAAAAATACCAGCAATATGTTTTCATAGAAAATAACTATCAATTTCTTTATAAGTAAACTGGCCAAAAATACATTTTTATAGTAAAACGACCAACATATAGTTTTATAGCAAAATGAAAATCAATACAACCTTAAAATGTATAAAAATACATTTTTATAAAAAAACATGACTACCAATGAATTTTTGTAGTGAAATTACCAGAAATACATTTTTGTATCAATAATATTTTTGTACTATGCAATGACATAATACAATACAATAATTATCAACAATAGTTTTTATCCTCTACAGACTATATATCTAAAATTACATAAGTTCACCAAGAAAATATAAAGTTATGTAGTTGAAGGCATAAAATTGCGTTCAAAATATTTAAATTTCTTGGGCTACTGCCTCCACTAGGAGAAAAGTTGAAAACGTGTGACACATTCGCATATATATATATATATATATATATATATATATATATATATATATATATATATATATATATATATATATATATATATATATATATGTATGTATATATATATATATATATATATATATATATATATATATAGATAGATAGATAGATAGATAGATCATTACACGTTTTTCTTCGTTGTTCGTTCACATACATTATACAGGACAATTGCTTTAAAATGCACGCGCAAACACCTAACATATAATTGGCTGAAATATGTATTTTGTCCTGGTGGTTTCGTTCTTTCTTTTTTTCTTCATTTCTTCACGCACATATAAACACACACACATATGTATTCGTATAATCATATTATATATATATATATATATATGTATTCGTATAATCATATATATATATATATATGTATATATACATATATACATATATATATATGTATGTATATATACATATATACATATATATGTATGTATGTATGTATGTATATATACATATATACATATATATGTATATATACATATATACATATATATGTATATATGTATGTATATATACATATATACATATATATATATGTATATATACATATATACATATATATGTATGTATGTATATATACATATATACATATATATATATGTATATATATATATATATATATATATATATATATATATACATACATACATATATGTCACTATTTGTTGTTATAAGTAGCTAATTATATGGTTAAAATGGAACCTTTCCTCTGCACACCCTTTGTGTATAAACTTATGTGCGTGTGTATGTATATAACAATTATATATATATATATATATATATATATATATATATATATATATATATATATATATATATATATATATATATGTATATAATTATAATCAATAAAAATTAATGTATAATGTCATAAATGGAAAAAAGTCCTGACAAGAGGTGTTCATTTATTTCTTCTATGTCTATAAATATGAACAGATCGTGAAAACAACTTTTTTCCCCATAATTAGAATTTTCTTCTTCTTCTACTTGTTTACTGACAGTACAGTTCCATTATGAAAGATGCCGGTTGTCTAAACTCTGTTACATTTGAGCCAACGATTCCTGTAAAATATAAAATGGGGGGAAAAAAAGGAAGGAGCAGCAGTTCAAGTCAAGAAAGATTAAATACACGTAATAATTTCTACAACCACCATGCATCTTGGGATTCCGTGATGTTAATTTTGAAAGAGACATTTCTGACCGTGTACATTGCAAAAGAAATCTACAGATTTACAAGGAATGCCAATTTAGAAATATGTATGCAGCTTTTTTTTTTCATTTTTAATGTGAAAAGATATTATATCTTTTAAAGAATTACACTCTACGTTTAGTGATAATGCGATCTTTGCTTGCCCCTGAGAGAAAACCGATGAAAAGTATTAAAAGTATAATAGGCAAGGGGAAAGAATGTAAAGCTATTCAGATTGAGGAATATTGGAGCCAAGTTCGAAATACAGTCGAGTTGTTTATATACGCTTACTTGGGAAAGATATGAATTTATCTCCCACCCAGTTATAGGGAAATAGCAGGACAGATTGTAGATTTGTTTGAATATCAGTCTAAAAAAAAAGAAAAACTGTTGAAATATATAAAAAATATAATTGTGAGACACGTGGATGAATGGATAACGGCTCGTATTGAGAAAACCGAGGGCCATGTTCGAATTGCAGTAGAGTTCTTTATATATACCGTGAAAAGATATGCATCCATCAGCCCCAACGAATGGTAAATTGCAGGACAGATTGAGCCCTGTAACCTTGTTTGACAATCCGGTTTAAGAGAAGGAAAACAGCTGAAATGTATAAAAATATAACTGAGGAACGCTGGATAAATAGATAGGTGTTCGTATTTAGAAAGCGGGGGCCAAGTTCGAATTCCAGCAGAAATCTTTATATATACACCTACTTGGGAAATGTATGAATATAGCTCTGGTTAAATAACAGGGCACTTTGAGCCATATAGCCTAATAGGACAACTGGTCTAAGAGAATGAAAATTCTGAATTACAAACAGCCTGGTTGGGATCCATCAGGCTGTCTCGCCCATGAAACGCCACTGCCGCTAAAGCTGCTGTAGCTGTTGTGGCACGAGCAGTTACGACATTTGTGATCGTGATAACTCCTCTCTGCATACCATACGCGATCATGTCTCTTTGGATTAATGACTGACTTGACAAAAATTTTTCACTCAGTATGTTGCCGTCTCCTTGTACTCTAGAGTGGTTGTTAACCAAAGCTATAGAACCCAGTCTGTCTTGATATTAAGTCCATAGCTGTGGGAGATGTGATGGACACATAACTTTCGCAGAGGTACTTTTGCGTAAGTGAATATAACGAACCCGAAGGAATTCGAACTGGGGGCTCCAATTTCTCACTGAGAGCTGATGTCCACTGCATCCCACGGTACGTAACGAGCGTAACAGAAACAATTAAAATAATTGCGAAATATACTGAATCTTAATCCGATTTACGTTTAATGTCCTCTCAATCAATCCTGGGTTAAAGTGTTGATTCGTGAATTTAGTGATATAGTCTTTGTGAGTTCAATCTCTGGATTTTACGTCAGTGGTCCCAGGACATACAGAAATTAATATTTAAGCTTATCTTTTAAATCGTCAAAGATAATTTTTCGACAACCACTTAATTTAAAGACAATTTGATGTACGTAGGTCGTTACTTATTTTTTCGTTACTTTTACTTCATGGTTGACTTTCGCTGAATTTTGTAATTAATTTCAGTTATTCCCAAATTTATTTCCGAGTTATAAAAATTGTTAGCGTAAAAAAAAATCGCCGAAAACAATCACAGTAATGACAACTTGGAAATCCAAAATTTGAGAATTGCTGGTCCGGATCCAGACGGGTAATGTATATAATTTGCTCACAGAGTCGGCCTGATTAGAAAATGGTATGATATGTTGGGCTACGGCCTCTAGGAGAAAAGTTGAAAAAGCGTGACACACTGACATTCGCATATATATATATATTAGATAGATAGATAGATAGATAGATAGATAGATAGATAGATAGATCATTACACGTTTTTATTCGTTTTTAGTGTTGACTCTCGTTCACATACATTATACAGGTCAATCGTGACTAGCATAATAGATTTAGAATTTGGGAGGCCAGTACTAAATAAAGAGAGATATCATGATATCTTCTGATAGAATAAGCTGAGGATATCTGATTAATAATCTTATTCTCCCAAGAGAATTATCTTGGCCTCTACATTAAATGAAGCGGTCAGTTGGAAATTCCCTGAAGTTTTCCTGGATTTATACGTTCCTGAAGAAGACCAGACGGAACAACAGACGAAACACCGAGATAATACCAAAGATGAGGACATCAGTCCAAACGTAAATAATGGAAATGATGGCAACTTCTTATCCCCAAAATTCAGATGGGTGAGATTATCTTGCAAAATGGCTATTTATCGTATAATTTTTTTTCATCATGAGACTGTGAATTAAATTATACATATTTTTTGTCTGTTCAGTACTCAGAAACGTAGGATTAGCCTTGTTTCGCACGCACAATAAGACGATTTTAGAGTGCATCAGAAAAAAAACAGTAGCATTGATTTTTTTAGAGGTATTAAGCAGAATAAATAACACTTAACATACTCAGATTGAATAAATGGATGTCAGAATAAGGTTTAAGAGAAAAGACAGGAAAATGTGGAGAGTCATGATCGCTTATATCCTGAGGAGACACGGCACATAAAGAAGACGTACACACAGGTTCGGTTGGTATGAGAGGGAAAAGGCAGTCAATTGTTTGATTTGTGCCAGAGACAAAATGTTTGGTTTGCATGAGAATCAATAGATTGGCATAGTATTGGTTTGCATAAGAGTCAAAATGTAGACATAAGTTTTGTTTGTATGAGAAGGCAAAAGATAGGTATATTTTCGTTTACACTACAGTCAAAAAGTTAAAAATAGGTACAGTAAACATGGAACTGCTTTGGTGTGGGTGCTGCCTCAGTGCACTAGGATACAGTTGGCGTTTTATAGACCCTAACCGACAGGTGAAGAGCATTATTGAAATCTCAAGAAGAGAAAAAAGCGCTGAAGTATTATGTAGCCTTCCTGCAACTTGATCTCCATAGTGAGTCACCCGACCCGCTGGAGGAAGACCGGGAAGGTAAAGGGTGCCCCCCAAAATTTACACGTCATTTTAAAAGCAATTATCTTGAAAACTACTAAGGCTAGTCAATGATATTGCGCAGTTTAGGTATTGAAAATCATGAGTTTATTATGGGTCCGATTTCATAAGTGTTCAGTATGTACACCGCCTGTGACACTACACACGTCAAATCGGTAGTTAAGCTCTTGCGAAACACGCTGTAGCATGTCTCCGGTAACATTACTCAGTGCGGAAGTGATTCTCTGTTTGAGTTCATCAATGCTAGTAGGAAGAGTGGGAACATATTCCAGTCCCTTTACATATCCCCATAAAAAGAAATCACTCAGGTACAGGTCCGGTGACCGCGGCGGCATTTCATCAGAAATCTGTCTTCATCTCCACCACGCCCGATCCATGTCTCTGAGAGATTATCATCGAGATAAGTACGTATTGTCCTCTGTCATTAAATATAAAATCTTGATCTCTTTCTATACATTCTGAAAAAAATTGAGGTTATTTCAACAAGAATTGTCAAAATTATTGGCTTTTGGGAAGATCATTTCGAGAAAGAAGTCACAATAGATTGATTTTATGCCTTATCAACCATTTACAGGTTATTTAAAGCCAGAATGTATTTCTTTGATTTTACGAATTATTTGAAAGATAATAATTATTTAGTGATACAAATACTAATCATAAAACTATAGATGTAAGGTTAAGAGGTAGATTTATGTTTCCCAAGGGTATTTGCGCGTAAATGAATATAACGAACCCGACTGGAATTGGAACTCAACTTATCAAAATTTTGTAGGTTATTTAAAGCCAGGAAACATATTTTTAGATTGTATTTTTTTTGTTTTGGGGCATAATAATGCTTTACTGATAGAAGTCTTACTAATTACGCCCTGGAGATGAAGATAAACTACGTTCGGTGTCGTTTAGGAGTGTAGAACCACCTCTTAGTTGCTGCTGTTTCCAGATCCACCACCACCAGGGGTAGTAGCACCTGTTATGGTCCCAACTTTGGGAAATTAGTTAACCCCAAAATTCGGCTCAAAACTTTATCAAACACTATTTACATTATTCGGAATATTGTCCTCATCTTTGTCGCCTTATTTATTACAACGTTTCGGCTGTTGTACGTCAGGTGGTTGGATTGTCGAACTGGGGTAGACTGTTCTAGTTCTACGTGCCGTATTTAATGAATGTCAGTTATCAGTTATCTCCTGTTAGTTCCCCTCTCCAAGTTCCCCTCTGCCTTAGCCGGGTATTGAACTCACACTGTTTGTGTCCTGTCACTGGATCTAACCAACGATTTATCCACTGTGCTATGTGTCCTTAAGGACAGGACCCAAAGTGTGTGAGTTCAATTCCCGGTTAAGGCAGTGCAGAACATGGAGAGGGGAATTAACAGGAGATAACTGATAACTGACATCCATTAAACATGGCACATGGAACTAGAACAGTCTGCCCCAGTGAGCGAAATAAAGGGTTCAGTTCGACATTCCAAGCGTACAACGGCCGAAACGTTGTAATAAATATGGCGACAAAGATAAAGACAATAGTCCGAATAATGTAAACAATGTACATAATACCTCATCGCAGAAATATGGACAGAAACTTTATCAAAGTAGAAAAATAGATTTTTATAGTAAAAATACAAGAAATAATTTTTGAAAAGAATATTACCAGCAATACATTGGACTTTCGATGAAAACACTCTTTACAAAAATGAAACCTGATCTACAAACGGATTTTTTACAATGAATATATAATCTATTCATCTGAGCCTATAGTAAAAAAAAAACTTGTCTACATTAATAACCCATGTCGTAAAATATAATAAACCAAATGAAACATTATTAATTAATCCATATCGGGGAAAGAAGATTTGTATCCATAATTTTGCCGTCTTACGTAAGTGAATACAATGAACCAGACTAGAATCTGAACTCAGATTTCCTGTTCCATGGTGTTATCCATTACACCAAACACACATTCAAGCGTAGATCAGCTGGTATTCCCAAGCGATTATCTATCGAGGTATTGACTAGGCTCGACGTTGCTTAACTTCGCTGCTTGTAAGAAATCAGGTGTTTGAACGTGATATGTTCGTAAACCGGAGTTGCAATAGAACTGAAGATGATTAGGAAGATGAATGAAAATAGCAAACTCATGTGAATAAGAAAAAGGGAATAGAAGAAAAAAAACATAATGTTGTTATTGATCTTTCTTCAATCAGCAGATGTTTTCTTGTTCTTTCTAGCAAGCCTCGTTTTCACCGTTTGACGATCACAACAACTTTCTAAAGACGTCTCAAATTTAATCAAGCAGCTGACTTGATTCCGGATGATCGGAACTCTTCAGCAAAGGAGATAAACATCCTCTTTAAGTGGCGCCACCACCAGAGAAAGTATTTAACATTTGAAAACATTCTGTTTTTTTTCTATTGTAATTTTAGCAAAGCAGTTTTTACTAAAATTTTAACTTGTCCATCTTGCATTTCAGGGCAACGACACACTTTGTTTTTTTTTTTTGTTGTTGTTTTTGTTTTAATCATTTCACACCTATCAAGGCGATAATGCCACGAAAATCAGGAGGTTACTGGGAGACACGATTGCGGATCGGACTGAGGAATCGGTGAGCCGATTTCGAATTCCAGTCGAGTCCGTTACGTTCACCTACCTGGTAATAACCTTGGTAAAGGCATGAAAATAATTTAGATGAACCATGAATAATGTTCGTTTTTGTTTATCGACTTTATAATTCAAGGCACAATTGAATTTTATTCATTTATATTTTCCTCCTCATATCCCTTGATGAACTGCCAATTCTCATACAGCTCTTCGACACATCTTGATTTTGAAAATAAGCTTTTCACGGACTTTGGACCGGGCTTTCATTAGAGCCGCTCCCCCACATAAAAGTTAATAATCCGTCGGTGCAAAGTCAGTTTAAGAAGACTAATACCAGAAAATCTTCCTCTCATATTATTTCTGTATGCAGCGTTTTATTTCTATATTACTCTATTAACTAAAACAGGAAATTTTCCGTCAAAAATCTATGGACTCGTTACAGCTTCTGGGTGTATAAATGTGCATTTACTGCATCATTGCGTATTAATAAAACTAAAGGAAAATACCATGGTCATCCACCCAAACGAACAACATTGCCTTTCCTCCATAAGTCTCGGCTTTGGGGGACGGTTGTGGGGATTTATTCTGATCAATCTACTGCGTGACGCGTTGAATATTATCCTCTATAAATGCTTTCCATCACCAGTTATGATATATTCAAGGAAGTGTTGGTTAGGCGGTTTATTACAATTGGTTAAAAAACATTGCGTATGACTCAACCTGATAATATACCATTGTGTAATTGAAGATAAATAGGAAATTAGTTAAATTTTATCTTCTTTTTAATCATTTCACTACAGGAAAAGTTAAGAATGCCACAAGATTGTAGAGTTCAAATTGATATTTCATGTCGACATTATATATTCGTTCATTCATCATTGCGATATTATAAGGAATTAATCATCATCATTTTTCGAATTGTTGCATATTATCGTTTCTAATCGCTCATCAATATTTGCTTTAAAAATCTGAATATTTATTTAATGTGGAAGTCACACATTAAAGCGAATAATATAAACAACATAGTGCAAGTGATTTTCAACGCTTGATTTTGATCTTTTCAGAATAGTTTCTGTCTCCGGTGTTGTATTATTAACTTTGATGAGCCTATTATCTGGATGAGCTGAGATCAATTAGAACATGCCTACCTGTTTGTGGAGCATCATTTAGTCGAAAATATCCAGGATGAACTTGAAGAAAGTGTTGTTTAGGCTGGTTATTAAAATTGGTTCAAAAACATTACGTATGATTCAACCTGATAATATGTCATTGTGTAATTGAAGATGAATAGGAAATTAGTTAACTTTTCTCTTCTTTTTAATTATTTCAACACAAAGGTAATAATGCTACTAAATTGTAAAGCACGCATTGTTAGTTCATGTCGACGTTATATATTCGTTCATTCATCATTGCGACATTATATGGATTTAAATCTTGCTAGGAACAAAGAGATTTTGATTCAGTATATATTTGGTGAGAAATTTACTCAGGTCTTGATAACACTCAACAGGTTCTGTTTAGTATTGAATGAGTAAAGTTCATGAATAAAAAATAAAATATAAATGATCAACATGAAATTTAATGAATAAGAGAACGATCACCACGAGAATGGGGGAATAAGGTCGGCGAGAATAAGATCTGGAGGAAATATGATCTGCGGGAATAAAATCTGGGCGGAATAAGATCTGGGAGAATAAGATTTGGTGGAATAGGAACTGATTGAATAAGATCTGAGTGAATAACATCTTGGGGAGTAAGATCTGTGGAATAAGAACTGCTGGAATAAGATCTGGTGGTATAAGACCTGGGCGAATGTGATCGGTGATTATAGATGTAGGTGAATAAGATCTGGTGCAATAAGATCTCGGGATATAAAATATAGGGGAATAGGATCTGAGGAATAAGAACTGCTGTAAGAAGATCTGGTGCTATAAGATCTGGGTGAAAGACATTGGGGGTTATAGATCTAGGTGAATAAGATCCGGTGCAATAAGATCTCGGGGTATAAATTAGAGGAAAGTAAGATCTGCGGAATAAACATTGCGGTAATAAGATCTTGTGCTATAAGATCTTGGTGAAAGCGATTGAAGGTTTTAGATGAGGAGTAATAAGATGGGATAAGATCTGGGTGAATAAAATCTTGAGGAATAAGATCTGCGGAATAAGAACTGCGGGAATAAGATCTGGTGGCATAAGATCTGGGTGAAAGAGATCGGGGGTTATAGATGTAGGTGAATAAGATCTGGGGCAATAATATCTCGGTATATAAAATATAGGGGGATAAAATCTGGGGAATAAGAGCTGCCGTAATAAGATCTGGTGCTATAAGATCTGGGTGAAAGAGATTAAGGGTTTTAGATGTAGAGAAATACGATGTGGGGAATAAGATCTGGGATATAAAATCTGGGGAAATAAGAACTTGGGAAATAAGATCTGGCTAGATTCCCATTGACTGACTATTGGATGTTATATTCACTAGTTTTTTGTAACACATATTCGTGTGCTAAACAAAGCTAATCAAATAACTTTCTTGGGCACGATACCAATTTGTTCAGGCAAACTTTATAATTCCGTTCTTATTCAGCTTTCTTATGTTTCTCAGCCAAAAAAATAAAAAAAAACACAACTGCTCGATGACTGTCTTTTTACTTTTCTAAGAAAAAAATGTTTTTCATTAAGAGGCGTCAGTTAATCGGAATATATGGTAGACTGTCTATGCCATATCCATTCTAGTGAAAAATTTCCAGTTAAGATATAGAAATTTTGCCTCAAAATCAGATAAACACGTAATATAGTGTTATCCAGGTGAACCACACCGTCTTTTCTCACCTAAAACCGGCGAACTTTTTTCGAAGTTAGCTTCAAACGTGTATCCTCGGGAGAATTAACAATTCGAACCAGATGCTCAGTAAACTAGGAGGAACCTATATTAATTGGTGTTTTTCTATACTTAAAATATACAGACCATTATATTTCTGGGAAGAAGACAGTCATTGTGGGGCAGTATGTGGTAGAACATTACAGTTGCCAAATGATTTCTTTTGCATTGTTGTTGTATATTATTAATATTTGATTTAAAAATCTGAATATTTATTTAATTTGGAAGTCACACATTAAAGCGAATAATATAAACAAGTTAGTGCAACTGATTTTCAATGCTTGATTTTGATCTTTTCAGAATATTTTCTATCTCAGATGTTGTAGTATTAACTTTGATTAGTCTATTGTCTTGATGAGCTGAGATCAATTGAAACATGCCTACCTGTTTGTGGGGCATTATTTAGTTGGAAGTATCCAGGATGAACTTCAAGGACGTGTTGTTTAGGCTGGTTATTACAATTCGTTCAAAAACATTACATATGACACAACCTGATAATATACCATTGTGTAATTGAAGATAAATAGGAAACTAGTCAACTTTTATCTTCTTTTTAATCATGTCACCACAAACAAAGGTAAGAATGGCACTAGGTTGTAGAGCTCACATTGATATTTCATGTCGACGTTATATATTCGTTCATTCATCATTGCTACATTATATGGATTTAAATATCAGCATTTTTCGCATTGTTTTTGTATATTATCGATTCTAATCGACCATCAATATTTGATTGAAAAGTCTTAATATTTATTTAATGTGGATGTCACACATCAAAGCGAATAATATAAACAAGATAGTGCAACTGATTTTCAAAGCCTGAATTTGATCTTTTCAGAATATTCTCTATCTCCGATGTTGTATTATTAACTTTCATTAGTCTGGATGAGCTGAGATCAATTGCAACATGCCTACCTGTTTGTGTAGCAATATTTAATGGTGAACGTCCGCTAATCCCTTTTAACGCGTTTGATCATTTACAGAGCTTCGTGCTTAAAGTGCACGACATAATTCTTCTTTAAAATTTAATTTTTACTACTTCTAAAATAAAAAGAAGATGATAAAAATGTTTTCCCAGTTGAAAAAAAAAATAGTATCAATGTGCAAAATCAACATATTTTAACGCAAACTGATACAGAATCATCTGCCACAGATTTAAAAGCGATCTTTATCATAAAAGTTAAAACTAAATGCTATTGATGAAAGAACAAGAACAAATTGATCGAGAGTTTTAACACAATGCAAATCTATGAAACCGCGAGTTTAGCATTTGATGCTGTTGGTTGTTGTATTTGAAAAAAGAAAGTATTTTCTGAGCAAGCAAATAACCGAGATAAAAGATTAGTTTGTTTCATGGCTTCACACACTCCGAACGAAACTATAATGAAGTTGAGATGGGCGATATTTTCAATTGATGCGTAATCTCCAGGTGAGACTTTCGATCTATAACGGAAATGCTAATATTAGCCTTTTTCCCTATAAGGAAACATTTGGCATTCATTGACCGAGATATCGCGACTGCTGTGAGATAAAATACATAAAATATTTCTCTTAAAAATGTTTTCAGAAAAACAGGTTTCTTAAGCCCAGTAGCAGTTACTCATCATTCCAGCACTGACGCGGTTTTCCTTCATAAGCATTTATATCTATCGCTCTACTCCTTTGGGTTATTTGTTTTTCTTTGGACTAAGGACTTAAAGCACTTGGTGATTTGTTTCGTCTTGTTCTGATTTTTTTTAGTTCTTTCTTTTTTTTATTTCCAATTTTTTCCTCGGGTTCCGATTTGTCCTGACATATCTGGAAGTTGAGCTATCCGAGGTTTTCAAAAAAAGTACTACTATATATATATATATATATATATATATATATATATATATATATATATATATATTTGTCATCCACAGACAGACTCACAGCTCATCAGTGTGGCTAGACGTCCGGTTGCCTCTAGCTAGGATCGAAACCACTAAGCCGTCGGCGCACGGCAAGGATGAAGGTGAATTTTAGCGTGTTTATTTTTTGATTTAGATAAACACACAGTGACTGACAGTGACTCAATTCTGCCGAAGAGTCGTGCTATATTAGCTTTAATAGTCACTGTTTACAAATGCACCCCTCACACCCATAGAGCTCAACCGAAATAAAGTTTTATCTATTTTGGCAGGAATCCCTGTTTTATACATGTTACATTAAAAATGACTGACAAGGTAGTGCGGTTATGTTTTTTTATTGAATTTTTCTTGTGCTCTTATAATTTCTTAGTTTTCTGGAAATTGTCTGAATGTTCTGTATGTCCGAGCGCTTTCGGCTCTACTGCTATACTTTTAGCTGAATATATGCATTTTTATGCATGTATCTAGAGTTATAGGAATGTTTTATTTTCCAAACACGGTCAGCACATTTTGGCCGTGTTCATAGCTGATGTTATTGGGTGTTCGCTTTTAATATTTTTTTTTATTAATAATGCTTCCATTATTTGTTGCTTTTTTGTACATGTCGATGAAGCTATGTATATATTTGAGTCTATCTTTCTTCGTTATGTTTTCTCGAATGCGCAAGCCGGTAGACAAACTAAACTGAAAATAACATTTGAAGTAATATATATATATATATATATATATATATATATATATATATATATATATATATATATATATACATATATATATATAGAGAGAGAGAGAGATGGAGGGAGATATTTCACGCAAATGCTCCTTTTTTCTCTATGTTTTTATAAATTCACCCCAAAGGCGATAATAGCATTAAGATGCAAGGGACTACTGGAAATGAATGACAATTAGAAAACATTAGAAGGGACTGGAAACCTAATACTGAACAGGAAACAATGGATAAACCTCCACTCATATTCAAAACACTTCGGAGGGATGTGAATCGGACGATAGATGAACCTGAAAAGTCCGAATCCATCTACTGCAATCTATGTAACTAGCAAGGAGTCTCGTCTGTCTAGCCTCGATTAGAAGCCAGTCAACTCTGATTTTTAAACCGTTTTGAACGTAGGGATACTAATTCCGTCAAACCATCTTTCTGTTGAAACGACAGAAGTGAGATTTGGCTGTTGGCCAATACTCGACATAAGACTCTGCATGGTTAAGTAGATGAATGTTTTTAGTTTTTATTTTAATAATTTAAAGATTAAATTTTATCATAAATATCTGTGTCGATTATATAAGTATCACATATAAAGTTCGGTTAAATACTGATTTAAGCATCCCCTCTCTTTGTTTTCGTTTTGTTTTTTTAATTATCACCACTGATACGAGAGGACGAATCTAATGATGTTTTATTTACTGGTTGAATCTTAATTCCCAAATATTTTGCATTTTATACCTTTATGGACATTCATAATTTTGCTTTTTTTCCATAATAACACATACGATATATGTCGATTTTTTTTAATATAGTAATATTGAGTATTTGTCTGAATAACACGTAAATATACGATACATGCTAAGTATTTGAATGATCTTATAAGGAGATGGTTTTCATCATAAAATATACAAATGAGGTCTATATTTTACAGAAAAAGACGTAGGTAAGAGTCCGAGTTTCCTTTAATAACGAGTATTTTTATAACATACACAATATATGTCAATTCATTTAATATTATAATGAGGAGTATCGTTTTCAGAATAACACCTACGATAAATAGCGAGTCTAATGTTTCAATAATGTGATTTTTGTTTTGTTTTTCTCAGGTGTACGACATATGTTGAGTGATTTAATATTCTAATAAGGAGTATTTTTCAGAATAGGCCTTGCGACCTGCTGGGTATTCAATAAGTATTTATTTTCGGAATAAGACATTACATAAGCCGAATCTTTTAATATTATTATAAGGAGTTTTTTTTTTTCGTAAGAATGACGTAAGATATATGCCGAGTCGTTTGATATTCTCATGAGTATATTCCCATGAGTATATTCGCATATGGTATCTTTTAAGAAAAAAGCGTACGATATATGCCGAGTGTTTTACTGATCTAATAAAATGTATATTTTCAGAATAAAACGAAGGAAATATACCGTGACTTTTAATATTCAAATAAGGAGTATTTTTTCCAGATAAATCATACGATATATGCCAAGTATTTAAACAATCTAACTAAAACATTTTCATAATAACACCTACAATACAATGCTATGTGTTTTAATGTTCTACTAACAACTAATAATTTTTAGGGCAGTATAAAATAAATAAAGCAGTAAGTAAATTTAGAGCTTTTCGTATTTGGTGACTTCTTGCTTTCTATGTCTTCAGCTTACTGTCCTATTAAAGGACTTCGTTACTTCCTGACATTATTTAAATAAAAGCTGACAGAAATAAACATGGAGAAGCTTGCTCTTGTGGGAGCTCAAGCGACACAAGTTAAGAAAAATCCAATTCTGAAGTTTTATCCCACTCCGCAGAAAAGCAAAAACGAGCAAAACTCTCGCTGATTTCTACACGCGAACGTCTCAAAAGAGAATCTTAATTTTCTGTCTCTGTCTTGTGACCGGCATTTCGTGCGCATATATATTCAAAGGCAAAACAGAAAATGAGTTTAGACAGTTTACGACTGTATTTCTTTCTTTTGGTTTCTTCGCATTCATTAGATAAAGGAGAGAACACAAAAAAAGAAAAATCCTGTATAATCAATACGACATTTTCCATGTACTTCGGATACTCGAAAACCATTTATTGTGCATGTGCACATATTCTTATATCCAGAATTAGCCTTAGTGCATCGTTATTACTAGACGGCTTCCTAGAGTAGATTTGACTCTATAAACGACCATGGTGTCATTTTCAGGCGAGTACATCACCACAGACATTACTTTATTGCTTTATTTTGTTTTATAACATATCAAATTAATGGGATATTTAATGCCGAGATTTTTACGATAGGTTCGTATGAACAGAATATTGTATTCTTTGTAAGAGATCAGTTTGTAGATCAGGTTTCATTGACTTATTTTTGGCTCGGTTTAATTTTGTTTTACAGCATTTCAAGCTCAGTGGGTTATATAAAGCCTACACGATTTTTAGAATAGGTTCGTATGAATAGAATATGTAACCTGTGTAAGAAATAAATTTGTAGATCAGTTTTCGTTGACGGTATTTTGGGGTTGGTTTTGTTTGTTTTACGGCATATCAACCTGAGTGTGTTTTTTAATGCCGACGGGATTTTTAGCATAGGTTCATATGAAAAGAATATGTATTCTTTGTAAGAAATCAGTTTGTAGATCAGGTTCCATTGACGTATTTTCGTAAAGAGGATTTTTGTTAAGAATCAAATGCATTGCTGATAATATATTTTTCCGAAATGTATTTCTGGTATTTTGACTATAAATATCTATTTTTATCCTTTCATACTGTTTTGATCCCAGTTTGGGGTTTAACTCTTTTCCCATAGCTGTGATCCTAACAGGTTCTACCACCAGGGGTCAGGTTGGAGCTGGGAACAATAACAATTAATAGGTGGTTCAACGCTCTTCAAAACTTCCCGATCAGAGGCCTTGCTGCCGGATGTAGTTTATCGTCATACCAAGGACACACAATCATATGTTTTCTTTTAGATTTAAATCTTGGTTCTGTTCAAACTAGTATTTATCTTTGTTTTCTTATCATCGATCTATGTATTGTTTGTGTTCATAGCAATGTCCAGAAGAAGTATGTTGCCGTGAAGTGAGATACTTACACTTCTTTACAGGAAATGATTTTGTATGTTCAGAAGCAATCGTTATACAGTCATTTCTCGTAATTATATGCAAAGTTCTAGAATCATTTCTCGATGCCATTCACAAAGATCCTCAATTACTCTCTGAACTAATGTTCACGTACAGAGACTAAATTGTTATCGGATTTATTTGAGAAAAGAGACTTCCTCACGTGGCATTTTGAGGCTAAACTACCTTCTACCAGCATTCCTCTGTTACATATTCTAGAATCCAACTTACTGATAGCAATACTGAGACACTGTCCTAGTTCCCCCAGTTGATCATGAAGACACTAGTATTCTTTTGCCGCATTTAAAATTTGCTTATACTAACAAAATGTCTGCTACAGAATTTATTTCTTGCAATTAAAAACATGCCTTGAAAACATAGAAAATATACATAGGCATATATTTGAATGTTTAGTAAAATTAAATAGACTCTCTGTCTAATTATGTCTTATATTTTTCGTAGAAAAATGCGTTCTCCAGTAGGAATCGAACCTGTCATTTGATTTGACGGGCTATAAACTTTGCTATAGGGGAGCGCCCGGTTAGCAAAATACAAATTAATGCATTTAAACAACAAATCTTCGACTAACTTTCCCATATCTATGCAAGAAACGTAACTTAACGTAAACAATGACAACATATTATGAAATGGATTAACTCCAGCAATTATTTAATATATTTCCTGTTTATATGGTATTTTAATAGATACATTTAGAGAGAGTATATTTTATCCGAAATTTCTCGAACATTCAGTCCGGTAAATGTAATTAATACTGTTTAGTTAAAAAAGAGAGGGTTTGTATAAATAAATTGTATCTATTATAATAACGTTTAAACAGAAAATATATTAAATAAGTGCTGGGCTTAATCCATTTCATTATACATATATATATATATATATATATATATATATATATATATATATATATCAAAGTGAACATATATATATATATATATATATATATATATATATATATATATATATATATATATATATATATAAAAGTGAACATTGAAGACAACAGCTAGAGGCGACAACCTGTTTCATGCTAGACACAATCGTCAGGCAAGACGATTGCGTCTATTAGGAAACAGCATGTCCCCTCTAAATGTTGATTTCAATGTTCACTTTTATATTTACACATGCTCTAACTCTGATATTTAACATTTTATCCCATAAATATAGCACACCTTAAGACTATATTTTTTCATATATATATATATATGTATATATAAATATAAAACTGAACATAGAAATCAACACTTAAAGGCGACAGTCTGTTTCATGCTAGATGCAATCGTCAGGCCGACTGTCGCCTCTAAGTGTTGACTTCTATGTTCACTTTTATATTTACACACGCTCTATCTCTGATATTGAGCACTTTATCCCATAAATATAGCACATCACAGACTATATTCCTTCATATATATATATATATATATATATATATATATCGGGAAATCTTTCTTTGCCAACGCGTTTTGTCCGGTGAGTCTAGGTATGGTAGCATCAATTCGGAACCCATCTATTGACAAATAGTAAAGCCCCAAATGAAAATAAGGCACAATGAAAGTATAAAAATATATTTTTATAACAAAAATACCAGCAGTACATTTTATATAAAAGGATTGTCAAAATATACATATATATATAGTAAAATTACCAAAACATTTTTATAATAAAATTACCAATGATAGATATTTTAGTGAAACTACCAGCAATTTTTTATAGCAAAAAATTAACAAAACTATATTTCTGTAGTTGAAGGCATACAATTGCATTCAAAATATATTTAGTTGAAGCCCTAAAATTGTGTTCAAAATATTTAGATTTGGGCATAAAATGACCCATAGAGATTGATATATCGCTAAACAAGTTCAACCATATCAACCAATCGATGATTCTTCTTCCTTAATACTCGGAAAACTTGCGGATATACAAAAGAAAAACATATCTATAAACACAGCAAAATCTTATATATAACAATTTTTTAATTCCATATTAAACACACAAAGAAATAACTCCAGCTAGAAATGTGTTCTACAGAATGACAAACGCAGAGGTAAAAAAAAATTAAATAGAAAAATATACATTATTAAGTAGCGAGAAAAATAAAAAGAAGGGGAATCAAGAAGACTGTAGACAACCATTAGCAATGAATTAAATTTGTAAAGATCAAAGTTGCCAAGGAAGCAAGAAGCCGGGAGTGAGTTCCACATGTGAGTAGTGCGAGAAAAGATACTGTTAGCAAAGAACTTACGGTTACACCTAGGCATTTCAACTATAAAATTGTGAGACCTTGTTGCCAATCTAGTACTGAGTTTAAATTCATAACTTCTAGATACCAAAGAGAATTAATAATTAATATAGATATTTCTAGATACAAAACAAAATTAATAATTAATTCAGCTCAATTACCATGAAAGTTTTTATAGAAAAATTTTACGGCGTTAGGAGGGTGGCTGAAGGTGAGATACCTTGTTAGGACCAATAACATTGCAGATTATTCTTCTAAGTTTATAGCAGGAGCACATTATATATGGCAGAAATCTTTGAAGCATAGACGAATTGTAGACAAATATATAAGATAGATTTTGGAGAAGAAAACTGTCTAGCACGACACAGTCCACTAACATTCCTAACAGCAGACTTAGCAATTGATTCAATGTAATATTTCTACTTCATGTCAGAAGAGAATGTTGGCCCAAGAAGTCGCACCGTGCCACGATCCGGGAAGTTAGCATCAGCCATGCAGATAGAAGGTAGGAAGTGGGCTCTCAGATGATTAATAAAAGGCAGGGTTGTATTGCAGGCCTTAAAATTAACAAGCTATCTTCTCTTAACAGAAAAACCGGAAACTATTTTTGATTTGTAAGAATTTGGGGGCATAATAAGGATTTAATGATAGAAAACTAGTATTTAACACATAGCTGTGGGAGAAAAGGTGGATCCATACCTTTCCCAAGTGTATTTCCGCGTAGATGAACGTAACGAACTACACTAGAATTTGAACTCTACTCTCCAATTTCCAATTCCGAGCCATTATGGATTACACCACACGCAGATACAAGCCTACAGCGGCTGGCATTCTGAAGTGGTCACCCATCTAGATACTGTTTAACTTTGGTGATAGGACGAGAACTTGTGTTTTAACCGGATATGGGCCTAAGTCTTTTTCATAGTAGGATTATCAAACTCTGAAGAATGAGAAGCAACCCAACCGATAGAGAACGTTCCTGCAATGTTGCAGACATGTTGAATCTTGCCTGGACATTGTGACGACATTAACCACGCTATCAAATAGTTTCCTGGACTGAAAAACATCGCTTATCCGGTTCATACTCATTCCCCGTCTTTTGAATTGAACTAGAGGTTTATCCCTTATATCCCTTTTAGAATTAGACTCCTGGATCCTTCTAAGGTCTTTTCATTCTCTTTCGCTCACAATAACCCCCTTGAGTCTTAATGGCCTTCAAAAAACAACAACAAAGAAACGTTGTTACAAATGTATCGTGGCGTTGCGTCGTGTTGTAGCTGAAAAAATCCGAACTGCTACAATAAAATATTTCGTATATACTCATGTATTTTTCATTTATACAAAACGATTTTATAATGTATCTCGTGTATCATGCGAGTCCCTTTTTTGAGAGACCAAATTACAATAGACTAACTTCTTTTCCTCTATCTCTTTATCCCGTCTTCGAGTTAAATAAGTTAAAAAATATAATAGGAAATGATAAAAGTATCGTTAGTAACCTCATAATCGGTCCGCAAATGCGTACAGCGATAAACAACCTAACTAGAAACGTGTAAACATCTTATAAGCGTAAGTAATGGAAAAGATGCATACTCGATATGCTTGTATCTTATAATATAATACTAATATGTGAATGTTACATACATTATTATTGGATACATTGGATAAAATCATGTTTATTTTAAATACAGCTGTACATTTTGAATACAGCAAATGGATATATATATATATATATATATATATATATATATATATATATATTTGTGTATTTAGGCAGCAATACTTCTTTCAAGCACATTTCATTAAAAACGACTGACAAAAAACTAAATAAAAGCACCTTGTCAGTCGTTTTTAATGAAATATATATATATATATATATATATATATATATATATATATATATATATATATATATATATATGAAGAAATATAGTCTTAAAGTGTGCTATATTTATGGGATAAAGTGCTCAATATCAGAGATAGAGCGTGTGTAAATATAAAAGTGGACATGGAAGTCAGCACTTAGAGGCGACATTCTGTTTCATGCTAATGTAATCGTCAGGCAACAAAGGAGTTGCCTGACGATTGCAATAGCATGAAACAGACTGTCGCCTCTAAGTGCTGACTTCCATGTCCACTTATATATATATATATATATATATATATATATATATATTTTGAATGATAAAAATTATTTAAAAAATTAATTAAAATCTTCAGACATACTGGGTTGTAGATTAATATTCTTATGTTTTTATTATTATTATTTCATTTAGATTCTTCGACTAGTTTCGGCCAACATGGCCATCATCGGGAGAAAAAAATGTCTCTGCTTGCTGTAGCAGTAAACTACAGAAATCCTAATCATACGAAAGATATATATATATATATATATATATATATATATATATATATATATATATATATATATATATATATATATATATATACATCTTGCGTATGATACGACCCCCTTAAAATTAGTTTCAAAATTAGGTCTTCAAAAGTATAATACACGTGTATATACGGTATGTAGAATTTATACGATTTATTTATGTATATAGTTCTAATTGGGAATCCTTTATTTGTATGATAAATGTCAGTGCTAATATCTTCCTGAAATATATTATCAATTTCCTTTCAGTGTAACCTTAAAACGTTAATGTATTTGGCAAAATAAACCATAGAAACAATAGATGTTTTATTTTGTTTTACGGCATATCAATCTCAATGGATTATTTAATGCAGACAACATTTTTAATATAGGCTTGTTTGAAGAGAAAATGTATTCTTTGTAAAAAATCAGTTTGTAGATCAGGTTTCATTGACTTTTTTGTAAAAAGTCAGTATATTGCTGGTAATATTTCTTTTCGAAAATTGAATTGCTGGCAATTTTCTAATTTATTGCTGGTACCGTATTTGACATCATATAAGACGCACGGGTGTATAGGACGCACCCCAATTTCAGCAAGGAAAATCAAGACAAAATAGCAATTAGTAAAATTAGTAAAATTATTAGTAAATTTTTACAGCCTACGTTACATTTATGGGGTATTATTTTGGTTAAACAAGCCATGATTACAATTAAGGGGGAAAGTAATAGGAAAAAAGGACACGAGCCTATAAAAACTTGATTATATCCAAAGGTAACGAAACAAAATAAAAATCAAGCAATTATTAAAATTGAGCAAAACAAGTTACCATTAAAATTTTAATCATCTTCAATCCATAAAATTTTTCGTCTTCGTTATCAAAACTCTGATACTCATTTCCAATACTGTTATCATCGTCGTTAATAATGCGTCATCTTCCGTTCCATTGAGAGCATTTTTAATTTCACAACAATTTCTAGTCCAATATTATCCCAAGATTACTTCACCCCTTCGCAGGCTTGTGCAATGCTTAATCTTTTTATTCTTCCTGTACTTGTAAGGTCGTGATCAGGCATTGCGTCCATGTGTTGCATTGCTCTTTCATGTTTAAGCCTAAGCTAATAGGAGTTGCCAGGTAGTTAATTTCTACCGACTATCGTGAATTTTAAACATACATATGGCATATAAGACTCAGGGGAATTTATGAAGATATTTTTAGTAACAAAAAGTACGCTTTATATGCCGT
>OZ038515.1:10873900-10898900 GCA_964036315.1 Acanthosepion esculentum
CTGTTAAAAATATCATCGCGATGGCGTCTGTCTTCGATTGTCAAATATGAAAGGGAAGATATTTTGGTCCGTGACACTTTGTCAGCCAGAAGGCGTCAAATGTCTTATTAAGTGAGAACAAACATTATATCCTGCAGAAGATCAGGATATTGTTCCTTGTTTATTATTTCTGTCTGCCAAGAGAATTTCTCTTCATCGAAATGTCTGCAAGCAAAACAGCGGTACTCGCTATTCTGTTAGATTTTATAGAAATATCGCAGATAGTTTCGGAATTCTATTTTAGTTTTTCAATATCCGACACTGGATCTTGTTCATTTCAGATTACCCAATAAATGCATTTTCATTGAAAATAATTATATATTTTTTTCCATATATCTAGTTTATTTATTTAGTAATTATGGTTTTACTATTCACATATATATAATTTGTATCGGTCTCTATTTCTGAGATGAGGTATTTTAACTATTTACACACTTTACATTTTTAGGTGTGGTGTCCTCATCTTTACTGCTATATTCATGACGTTTCGACCGTTGTACGCTTCTTCTTTATTCAGGAACTGTCTTTATTTTTAAGATGATCTATTGTAACTATTTACACTATTTACATTGTTCGAGCTGTTGTCCTCATCTTTATTGCCATATTCACGACGTTTCGGCCGTTGTAAGCTCAAGCCTTCTTCAGGATCTGCCTCTATTTCTGAGAGGAGTTATTATACCATGTTACACTATTTACATTGTTCGGACAGTTGTTCTCATCTTTATTGTCATATTTACGCCGTACAACATCCGAAACGCCGTGAACATGACAATGAAGATGAGGACACCAGTCCGAATGATGTAAATAGTATAAATATAATTTATATCTGAATTTCTGGGATGAATGTTTATCATTATTTACACTGTTTAAATGCGAACACCCACCCCCCTGTCGTGAAACAATAACCTTGTGAATTAAAGCGTTGGTTTATGAATCTGGTGCCGTAGCAATCGTGTGTTCCATCCCGATGTTGGGCAGTGTGTACTTGGACTCAGTAGGAATGAGACTGACAATAACTGAGCAGTATTTAAACGAAAACTAGATGAGATGTGCTTAGACATGAGGAATAAAACGAGAAAATTCTACCCTCTTAGTTCAAATAAAGGTTTCAGTTCGAAATTCCCTACAGATTGTAATTATGTAGGCATTTCAAAAAATATTTATTTTCATGTACACATTTTTTTTTATTAATGTTTTGTTTTGGTTTTGTTTGTTTTGTTTTACGTCATATCAAATTAAATGGCTTATTTAATGCCGACAAAATTTTTATTGCTGTTAATATTTTTTTTGTTTTCAAAAATTTATTTCTAGTAATATTTTTTCGTCAAAAAGATCTATTTCTGGCAATGTTTTTCTTCAAAAGTGTATTGCTGGTAATATCTTTATTTTCAAAAATGTATTGCTGGTAATATTTTTTAAAAGTATTTATGGTATTAAAACCTATTTTTACACTTTCATAATGTTTTGATCACAGTTTGTGCGTTAACTATTTACCCATAGCTCGGACCCTGACAGGTGCTACCACCCCTAGTCAGAGTGAACATGGGAACTACAGCAATTAAGAGGTTGTTCCACGCTCCTCAAAACCTCCTGATCAGAGGCCTTGCTGTTGGACGTAGTTTATCGTCATACCCAGGACGTTATTTATATTTTAAATAAAAGCTTAATTTATAAGGTTCCAGATCAATATGTCCGTTGGGAAAAATCTAATATCAAATCTGAGTCTACTAAGAAAATTTAAACTACCAAAATATAAAGAATGAATGAGAAAACGAAACATAGATATAGTAAATAATAACAATAAACTTTTAAAAATTAATCAATTAAATCGTACACAAGTACATCTAGAAATATTATGTAAATATCAGATTTTATACATCAATTAAAAGTTGTTTTTTTTTTTTCAAATATGATAGTAACAATAGAAACAAGCAATTGTGTTTGGTTTCTTCGATGTCTTTGTCCGTGTATGCCCAACGTATATTGTCGCCGCGGTAACAAGTTGGTATTTTGAGGTAGTATCTTTTCCAGTTGACAACCTATGTTTTTCAAAATGACTACCGGCTTACTGGTTAAGACATTTTGAAAAGTAAACAGAACTATTTTACTTGCTAGGTATCCAATCGGAAGAAAAAGGAGGCGGGGCGTTATATCCATACTTAAAGCTCTCTGCTTGCCTCTAATTGTCTGTGATATCTACCAGCATTAGTAAAAATTTGTGTAAGTATATGTGTATATAACCTACTAATGGCGTAAGCTGAACGGTGCCGACTGTGTGCGCAGATATGCTAATTGAAAGATCACGTTTTTCTTACATAATCACTTCAAATAAATAAATAAAACATACAGATACACAGCTTTTTTTTTGTTTGCAGTGTGTCCATGGGATTCTGATAAATTTCTTTGTTAAGAAATACTGGAGGATTTCTAACCAGTAATGCTACCGATCTGGTATGGATCTGGCATTTGAATAGCCTTATTTCTCTTGGCAAGAAAGTTGATGAATGATTTTGTTAAACGACAGCATGCGTTCCCGCATGAGAAATGCGTCACATGTGCATGGATCTATTTTTCTACAAAGGTCGTATTCTTAACCTCTGTATTCCCCAGAGTTAGACCTCTTTTGACCCATGCAACAAGCGATATTGTCTTTCGTGTAATGTATCACATATCTTTCAGCTGACTCTCTCATTGTGAGCAACAGTTTTATGGCAGCTTTCTGTTCGCCTGAGAACCTCCTCCGTGCAAACAGGGTCCGGTCATGATATTCTAAGCATTCTCTGTCGATTTCACTCTCTTATTCCTATGAAGGGACTGTCCAACGTTAATTGCTATATAAGAGATAATCCATAACTTACCAATTCAGCAGTCCTTTCTCTATTTCCAGTGATAGGCTTTTTGAATCAAAGCTTAGTTTATTAAAGCCATATTTTCGTTTCATATTCAAAGTAGTAGATAGGTTTGACTATCGCCCGATTCGCACCCCTTCTCGGTTGTTTATACAGAGGTAGAGGTTTATTCTTTGTTTTCTGTCTAAGATTAGGTTTCCGGTACTTTCTAAAGCCTTCAACTCTATAATTATGTTTCCGTCTAAAATTTGATTTCCTATTTATTTTTGTTTTTAATTTTATTTTTCCCGATAGGAAAAAGTAGGTATAGCTTATCATCCGGTTCACACTCTTCCACTACTTTTTGAAATGGATTAGAGAATTATACCTTTTATCCCGTCTACGATTATGTTTCTGGTTTCCTCAAAAGTCTTCACAATCTCTTTGACTGCCAGTAACCCCTTGTGTCTTAGTAGCCTTGTCTAATAACTTGGGGTGAATTTATTATATATACATATATATATATATATATATATATATGATAATCTGAATTTGTTTCCAACTTCTCATCGTAAAGAATAAGTAAATGCATAGATATTTGGTAAGACTTCCATTGTTATTGTCACAGAATAGACAAGATGTTCCTATAAATCTCGACTCAGTGTATGTTACTGTTTTAGTATTTTAATTAACAACTAAAATTAATGCGTGTAGATCTACATTTTAAGCAGCAAATACCCTTTTGTAATATATATATATATATATATATATATATATATATATATATATATATATATATATATATATATATATACACACAAAAACACACACACAAATAAATACATATATATATAGAGAGAGAGAGTGAGAGAGAGAAGGAGGGGCACGCAGGTTCTAATGCTACTGGAGACATAAGGTTTCTTGAATATTCTGGCCGGTATAAATATACTATTTAATAAATAAACGGAGCGTCTGATCAAATTCGAGTATCCACTGAAAATAACCGTTTATCAGTTTGAAGCTGAAAAAAGTCAGGCAAAATTATTTGAATAATGAAAGATCTGAGATGATAAAGTCATGAAGTACGAATTGTTACATCTTATTAACATATGGTGCCTTGACAAGTCATTGTAAATTGACATGAACTTGCTTTTGTACACTAAAACCATGACTGAAATTTTGGCAGAAACAAAGAAGTCTGTGGCTTTGAAGGGGGTGATGGAGACAATTAATCGTTTGAGAATTAATCCATAAGCGGTGTTCAAATGATTCAAAAGAGGTCTGTTACTATCGGAAGTGTTTTAAGTGCAAAGTCAACCGGAAAACCACAAACGTTAGACAAGACAGAAAGAGGAAATATTGTGAGAGTTTCGCTAGCTAATCCAAAATTGACAGCCAGTCGAAAGAGGCGTGAATGGAGTTTTCACAATAAGTTTTCTATTGATACAGTACACGGCGTATTACGACAAAACAATTTGCACTTGAGCATATTGCATCGAAAATCTATTACTAAGCAAAAAACAACACTGGAATAGAAGATGGGAATAGTGAAAAATATCTAACATGGCGTAATGGAAAGTAGCAAAAGTCCTGATCAATATAATTGAATTATTGTGATGGCGACTGAAAAAAACAAGTATTCCAAGGAAAACTATGCAATTTCCAAGAGATTTTGGATTACTGCCAATAAAAATGAGAAAAATATTCGAGATAAGAAAATTTGAACGTTATTACTCTCGATGGCACATTGAATTGAGACAAGTATTCTAGCCAAAGGGATCAACAGTAATTATTAACGTCATACAGTGACGTTTTGTATCTTCTGTCATAATAGAGATTACCTTTGTAAATTCTCATTAAACGAAGAAAAGAACTGAAAAATGAGATTTTCGCCAGTAACCCAGTATTTTACACGGCACTTTTCAGCATCACTCTGTTCTATCATCCAATATACATCATTAACGCCCGTCCTGGGTATGACGACAAACTACATCCGCGTCCTGTCTAAGACGATGAACTACGTCCAACAGCAAGGCCTCTGATCCGGAGGATTTGAGGAGCTTGGAACCACCTGTTAATTGCTGATGTTCCCAGGTTCACCCTGACCCGGGTGATAGCACCTGTTAGGGTCCCAGCTATGGGCTAATAGTTTACCCAGAAACCGAGGTAAAAAGCATCATGAAAGTGTAAAAAAAAATAGGTTTTAATATCAGAAATACTTTGTAAAAAATTATTACCAGAAATAAATTTTTGAAGAAAAAAAAAAACTATTACCGGAAATATTTTTTTGAAAAAAAAATATTACCAGCAATACATTTTTTAAAATAATATTGCCAGCTATACATTTTTAAGGAAAAAAATATTCCCAGAAATAGATTTTTGACAAAACAAAATATTACCAAGAAAAAAAAAGTTGTCGACATTAAATAACCCATTGAGGTTGATATGCCGTAAAACAAACCAAACCAAACATCATTAGCGCGAATGCAGTAACGAGTTTTCTGGTCCCCAAATATTATAAGTTCTCTCGAACGAAAGCATATGGCTAATCACTCAAGATTTTGTAGTAAAATTTACAAAATTATTTAGTTACCAAGGTGGCCCAAGAGATTGACATGCTATTGTATACACAATTCATGGCGGTCAGTATGTGACCGACTTCGGACGCGAAGTGGGTGTTGTCTCCTTGAGGTTTCTTTCTTTTAAGGAATTATGTTAAAAGAAAAAATCGGTGGAAGGGACTTTGGCGGAGTTATCCCTAAAACTAAAAGATGTTACGAAAGCAGAAGTTCTTAATCGAGGGCTCGCTTGATCAGCCCGGTTCGTCACAAGCACAATCGCCGACGGCGTTGGTCATTTTGCAAAATAGTTGATGGAGAGGCATTTTTCAAAAGAATTCAATATGATACTTCTTATATGCGCTGGATCCATTTAGGACGTTGGCGATCATGGCTCTCCACAATATCTTGTCCTTTGTAGCCCTTTAATAAATACTCTATTTTTATCTTTACTTAAACCAGTACACAAGTTCAACTATGCGTTGATTTCCTATGTATCTCTAGCCATCAATCTGTTCTGTGGGTATCAATTTTTCCAACCCTTCTTTTCGCATTATGTTCCTTAGGAATTTCAACTGGATCTTTCCGGTGTTAAGTATTAGTTTTCTTTTCGTTCCCACTTTATCTAAAACGTTGTCGTTGCTCACAAGGTCGGTGCAGGGTATCGTAATCATCTTTCAGTGGAATCATATCACTGTTGCTTCACATCTCTTCTTCATCGGTGAGAAGATTGTCTAGCATTCACTGCCATATAGGATGATTGATATAACGTAACAGTTCAGTACTCGTTTCTTTGTTTCTAACGATTTTTTTTTTCTGTTTCTTAATACGTTGCTTCGTTTTCGGAGGCATCTTTCCCGATCGCAACACGTTTTAGGATTTTATTGTTGCACTTTCAGTGAAAATAATTCCCAGATACTTATCTTGCCGTTGGTTGATTTTGTTAGGTACATTTTGTAATTTGTATGTTTTACTGGAAACCATCTTATAACAATTGATTTTTTAAATTTATTCTTGCTTTCCTTTGCTTCCATCTGTAGAAATTCCTATGGCTTCCTCTTCAAATCATATATTCATTAAAATAAAGTAAAAGTAATAATCCAAACTAGAAATCAGTGGTTGAGTGGTTGCTGTTGATCGTTGTTCGTTTTGAATCTCTAGGGCGAATAAGTGTTTCTGGATTTGGCATGATTGTGGTCGATAATACGATCGTCCCACGTGCTGTGTCAGAAGCGAATACCCGGTCCGACATTGAGTTCCCCAGTTCCTACATATTCTTGCAGAGTTTTCCCGCGGTTACATATTTATGGGGAAAAGAATATTATTCCGATTTCTTTTATTGGTCACTAATTACGTAAGGATTTTTTTAATTCCACTGGCCAATAAAATCCTGACATTTTAGTTACGAACATTTACGATAAAAATTATTAAAACCGCTCCTCGCTTTTCCTATTTAGTGAGAAAAGATAATAACTTAAAAAAAGAAAGAAAGCAAGAAAGACCCAGTCGGTATCGTCCGTTGTACGGAAAATTTGATCGTGAGTGTTTTCTCATTCGTCATGAAATAGACAAATTTGAACGAGCACTGAACAGATAATAACCCCCCACCCACCCACACACACACACACAAACGTGGACACACGGCATGCACACATAATGGCCACATACACTGCTTGGACCGCACACATACATAAACGTACCCATGCGCAAACAAGTACCCATGGAGAACAAATATATATATATATATATGTATATACATATATATATATATATATATATATATATATATATATATATATATATATATATATATATACGCTGGCAAAAACAGATAGACTACTCATGCACACGGTTACAGGAAGAGTGTGTATGCGTGCGTGTGTGTGGTGGGCAAGTATATGTATGTGTATATACATATACTTATATGTGTATGCTGATTCCTTATTATAAGACAATATGTATATATGGGGGGGAAAATATACCAACGTTGGCTAACAGGAGCACGCACGCACACAAAATAGGACATCTCTCATCAACACATCTATCATCACTCCCTTTCATACCGAATGCTTTTATTAACACTTAGGAAGAAATTCTCTTTCGCCACCAGTCCAGAAAGGAGTACAAGGCTCACTAACAAATACAGAAAACGAACAATGAGTCATTAAAGAAACATAAGGAAAATATATGCCTTATAAAAAATATACCTTCTATTTACCTGAAGAAGGTCACAAGACCGAAAACCATTTAGCAGAAATTTGAAGATTAAAATTTAATATATATACTAATACAAATCCACATTTTATTCAAAAATATTTGCGATTTCTATCTTTTTAGCACACACACACACACACACACACACACAGAAACACACACACACACACACACACACACACACACACATATATATATATATATATATATGTATATATATATATGTATATCAGTGGCAACTCCGGGGATCGGGCTTGTCGGGCTCAGCCTGAGTGAGTCTACATATCTATTTCAAAGCAACAAAAATATTTCGTAGTGCGTCGTTTCATTCTTGACTTCAGCTGGATCCAAATTTTTTTTTTAATCATTTTTCCCCAAGCAAAGCAGGAATTCCACTAGTCCGCAGGGGTGGGAGGACAAAGAGTGAAAGTGAGAGAAAAGACTGGGTATAGAGGGGATTGAGTAAAGGATAAATGATGGAAGGGATTCAAGAAGACAGAAAATGACAATTGACATTACATTTAAATTTTTGAAGATTGTATTTTTCAGGGAGCCAAAGAAATGGAGGGGATTTCCACAGGCAGTAAGTGCGAGAAAAGAAACTGTTGGGGCAGAAAAGGCAGCTACATTTAACTATTTCATCACCTGCCACTGAATTAGCACGCCTAAAATCATTGTGTCTGGGCACCAGGAAAAAAAGCTTTTTAACTCCATGCCTTAAAATATTGACCGCAATACATTTCGTTGATATAGTTTATAATAAAGAAGAAATAAAGAAAAAACAAAAAAGAAAGTGAGTATAAAAAGAATTAAATAAAATTAATTTAGCTAGTCGGGATGCGTAGATCTTAAACCTATCAAGCTGGAGACATACTTAATAGGCAGTGTATTTCTTGCTTTAATTTTTTATCTTTCAAAAATCTGTAATGACTTTCTTAGCGGAATGTATGAATTGAAAAAAGGGTAAATTAAATTTAATCCAACAATTCGGTGAAAATCAAAGAAAGTGGCAGTCTTAACTCGTCGAGTGGAGGGTTGGAGTGAGGAGCGTAACTGGAGTAGTATTGAGGAAATAAGATCGGCAAGCAGTACTGATCATATACGTACACTAAATACAACTAGAAATTCACTGAGAAATACATAAACACACTAACTTATATACAAATTATATACAAAATGGATACATAGGTTATTTAAAAACAAAATATCTGGCTATTGCATTCCACTTCTGCTTTCATTTCTTTAACAAAAAGAGTCAAATTATTTTTTTAAGTAAGTATTGAATGCAGAGTTATGTTTAGATGATATAATATTATTAGTTGTCAAAATATTATCTCTAAAATGCGTGTTTCAATCTAAGATCAGAAACCAATCATTTGAAGAAGATTTTGAATGAGAATTTTTATTTTGCTCAGCAATGGTCAGTAAACATTTTTATTGAAAACCTTTTTGTTAACGGATACGCAACTTTTCTGTTTCTCTGAGTGTTTACCTCATCATTACATTGTAAATCTTATTATTTTATTTTATGCTTCACTGAACTTAAAGTGTAAAGAATTTAAAATGTAAAAGCCATTTTGGACATATGTCTTTCAATTCAGTGTTTTGTTTTGTTTTGTTTTCCATTCTAAATACCGCTGTTATAAAATATCAATGTTTATGTCAATATCGTTTACGCTCTGAGCAATGTACCTAACCCTTCTCTAAATCTCCAATTAGTGGCTCAAATCATCAAAATAGAATTATTTTAAAAGTTTGTGTATCTTCTGAACATTCTTGTTAAAAAGATATCTAAACTATTGATAAAAAATAATTTACCAATAATGGACAATGATATAATGTTAGATCTTAAAGGAAATTCATTTGGGAAGACGAACATTGCGGAAAACAGAGAAATTATTAAATTAGGCCGACCGTCTCCTTCGCTTAAAAGTAAAGTTGGCACACGTACTTTTCAAAATAGATGGTATTAGCAGATTGATCGGTTGTGTGCAAGTATATCAGACGAAAAACTTTACTCTTGGCCTTGCTTGCTCTTTCAGCCCAAATGTGTTCAATCGTGGACAGATGGATGTTATCGCAATTAAAAAAATATTTTAACCAAACAGCAAAGTTCATTCTAAATCAATGTGCCATTTAAATAATTACGAATGTTTAAAAACGTTTGATTTAGGTGACATCGTAAATGCTATTAGTGAATCTGCAAAGCTTGAAACGGAACGACATAACAAATTAGTTGAAGAAAACAGAATATATTTAAATGCTGTATATCTTTGCAAACACGATCTACAATTGCGTGGACATGACGAAGGAAAAGATAGCTTGAGCAAAGGAAATTACAACGAGTTATTACATTGGTTTGCTGAAATATAGAGTGACTTCGCATCAAGATTTTATACAAAAAAATGGATCAAAATTATTTCCGGGAGTTTCAAGTACGATACAGAATGACGTTATGTCTGCAATTGATAAGGTATTGTATTGTAATGAAAATAAGCTCAGTTTGATTTTAAGTCGAAAAGGGTAATGGAGTTTAAGTATTGTTCTCGTTTACGCAACTTTAATAAATTTACATTTTTTAGTACAAAGAGAATGTCTATTTTTAGGGATTTTGAAATTAGTATTCCATCACTGTGCAACACAAGGTATTATGGATCTAGAACTGTTAGTTTTAAAAGATTCACCTGAAAACTTGAAAAATGCATTTGAAAATACCTTAGTGCAAAATGAAAATTGAGATGACCATACACTCAGTGAAGCTGATAATTTATTGGCCAAAATGAACGAATTTGATTTCATATTTTTTTATAAACTGCTTTTATACAATATTATAACGTGCTGAGAAATTGTTTGACATTTTACTATGTAAGCAGTTTGATTTAAAATATACTCAGAATAAAATAAACGCTTTTATTCAGTATATTGAAATCAATGTAATGATGAATTGTATAAAAAATATTATAGAAACACAAACACTTGAATTTGAATGATTCTGATTCCCCCCACCTCTCTTTCAAATATAACCAGAGGAAAGCAAATGAACTATAAAGGGATTTATCTCGAAATATTCCAGAGTATTTTAATAAAATTAAGGAACCGATTTTTTTTAAGCATTTCAATATTTTGCGATATTCGATGTGAAGAATTTTGAAATGTTTGCAGATAATTTTCCAATGAAGCATATAACATCTTTGCATAGCAAATACACAAATTTATTTGCTTACAAATCTTGTGTAAACGAACTGAAATATATGTACCACGACAAATACTTTAAAAAGTGTGAGTCAAGTTATGTGATCGTGGAATTATTTCATAAAGTGTGTTTCTTGACTGTAATGCCAGAGATTCTAAAATTGATCCAACTTTTTCTAGTCATCCCCGACACGCCTGATGTCACACGAAAGAAGTTTCTCGACTTTAGCATTCGGTCATTTTAAAGATGCACAACAGCTGAAGCAGGCTTGTCTTCAGTGACTCGTATTTTGGGTGAAAGGCAAAGGCTTGTCGGTTTAGAGCGGCAAAAGAAATTACACAGATATTCGTGGGGTTTGCCATAAACAAAGACGTTTGGAATTTATGTTTAAATAAAGTAACTGCTATCTTTTTATAATAAAATTTCCGTACGTCTACGTTTTAATGTACGAATGAAATGTTAATTAAATGTATTGTTGATTTTACTAGGATTGGGGCTTCGGGTACGAAACATCTGACGCCAACTGAAAATTACCTTACACCAATGACTGAATCAGGATGTCAAATGTTATCATCCGTGACATTGTTATTGATTATTAAAACTATGCTTATTGTTTAGACTTGTTTACTAATAGTTTTTTTTTTTAAAACAAAAAAAACATGTATTTTTGTCGGAGTTTGAATTTTAAATTCGGAAAAAAAATGTGATGAATGAAGGGAAAATTTCTTAGATTTTAATAGAATTAAATCTATTTTATAATTTAAATGGTGTCTGAGAGTGGGCTACTAGGTTCATGTACGCGCTAACAAACACACATACACATGTACACTGATTCGCAAACAATGTTCCTGATTTTATTAGGGGTCACAGCAGAAATATGGTGTTTAATAATTTTCCTCATATCAATCTTACACTATTTAACAGTGGAGGCAGCGTGTTAAATGTTTTCTAGAAATAGAAGTGATGACCGGGTTAACCAGTCGCGCATAACACATGGCCGCCGAAAAACAGGCATACACTCCTTCGCAAATCCCCATACAGCTAAACTACGACGTAGAAGACAAGACACGAAACTCACCATACGAAAACAACATCCTTGATAGTGGCTATAGAACTAGCCGAAAGCGCTCGGAATAATAACAACTATGGAGAATTTTTGTATTCTTTAACCCTCGAAAAACGGAAAAAATGTTAGAATGCTGGAAAAACTCAATAAAAGATTAATTAAATCTACCTTGTCGACCGTTTTCATTATACATATACCGTGTGTAACAATAATATCGTTAAAATCGTTTAACAGCATAATTGTCTATGCCACAAAAAGGTTTAATTTCTAAAAAAAAAACAACTAAACTAATTGACTTTCATTTTTTCCAGGTTTTCAGATATTTAGCTATCTTGACACCATTTTTCATAAGAATCACTGAAAAAACCTTTGTGGTATCAAGTTAAAATGAGAGGAGGCTACAATTGTTTTGTGTAAGACTCACTCTTCCCAACTGAGCAATGGCCTTCAGTAATTGTACCAAAATTCATACTCTGGCGTACATCTTCAAATTCCATTCAAGAACCATCAAGAGAATGGAGAATAAGTTTAAAAATGAGGGAACTGTAGTGAGGAAAACTGGATCAGGTGGTAAAAGACAGCAAGAATTATCATCATTTCAAATTAGAGCTAAAAAGATCAATTAAGACGTTTGGCACGAGGAGTTTCAACAATGACAGTCCAAAGATCAATGAAAATACTTGAAAATGAAAACGTACGTGAAGCCTATGTGGCTCTTTGTTACACCAGAACATAAATTTAGGTTAGAGAGGGCGAGGATAATCTTGAATATGTTTGAAAATGATCGTGGAATAATATCTATCTCTCTCTCTCTCTCTATATATATATATATATATATATGTATATATATATATATATATATATATATATATATATATATATATATATATATATATATATATATATATATATATATATAATTAAGTTAAGAAAAATTTGGTAATCCGTATAGGTAGTCCTAAGGAGTATGAAATCCTGAGAGCTCACTGTAAATTCAGAGCTAATAATTTAAAGAAAAACAGACCACTTTCAGGCTCCATGTAATAATTTATTTCACCATAGCCCTTTTAAAGGACGTAGGATCATCAGACTGCACTTCCAAAAGGTGAAACGAAAAAGGGTAGTGAGGAGTGGTGTGATAGATATGATCGAGTTTAGAGAGGGTTTGTTTTAATATTTCTATCTATCATACTTAGTATTAGGGGAGGAGGGACCAGACATTGACCTATTTAATCGGTTAACTTAACGAAAGTCAAATATTGAAAGGGAAGGGGGAGAAGAGAGAAAAAAATAAAAAAGAAAGAAGGGGGAAGTAAAGAGAAAGAAGCTGTCATTAGGCTTTACTCATAGACAGAGCCTTAAAGTGGTCTGTTTTTCTTTAAGATATATATATATATATATATATATATATATATATATATATATATATATATATATATATATGTATATATATTTGTCATCCACAGACAGACTGTTTCGCAGCTCATCAGTGTGGCTAGACGTCCGGTTGCCTCTAGCTAGGATCGAAACCCGACTGAATTTGCGTCAGTCGGAACTTCTCCTACTAAGCCGTCAGCGCACGGTACGGGATGAAGGTGAATTTTAGCGTGTTTCTTTTTAGATTTTTAGATAAACACACAGTGACTGACAATGACTCAATTCTGTCGAAGAGTCGTGCAGTATTAGCTTAAATAATCACTGTTTACAAATTCACACCTCAAACCAGAGAGCTCAACTGAAATTAATTTTTCAGGAGCTAATATATATATATATATATATATATATATATATATATATATATATATAGAGAGAGAGAGAGAGAGAGAGAGAGAGAGAGAGAGAGAGAGAGAATGTGTGTAACGCGGATATAACAGAGTTGTCGGAACCGGAGAAGAAGTATCTTATATCCGGGTTTCTCTTATATCCGTGTTTGGTCTATTTTGTTTTATTAACACAGGCTCTAATTTGGGACCAGAGTAAATATCTCTTATATCCGGGTCTCTTATATCCGGTTTACTCTGTATATATATATATATATATATATATATATATATATATATATATATATATATATATATATATAATTTTAGCTCCGTTACTATGGCAGTAGTTCTGATAATACTTTTGATCAGACATCACATACGCACGCACACACACACACACACACACACACACACACACACACACACACACACAAACACACACACACACACATATATATATATATATATATATATATATATATATATATATATATATATACATATTATTCAGTCAAAAAGAGAGCAGGCTAAAATTGTTTTGTGTCAGACTTCCTGTCTTCCTAACTGACCAAAAGTGAGAGGAAAAAGTTCGGAGAGGAGCGTTCGGCTAGCAAGGGCGAAACGGTTAAGGCACGTCAGGCTACATGACGGTTCCGTATAGGATACAGGTTCGATTCCTGTCGGAGGACGAAAATTTATCGGATATTCAGGCCAGTAAATGTTGTTTAATAGTGTTTATTATAAAACAGAGCATTTACTTAAATATTTGTATCGATAAAAAAATGTATAAACATAAAAATGTCTTAATATATATATATATATATATATATATATATATATATATACTTGAACTTTATTTCAGTACTTCATGAGCTTCTGATACTTATTTTGGATCAATTAATCATGGACGTATCATTTTCGTTTATGATAGATTTCATCACGATTCTTTTGCCAAACTTCGAGTGTAATGATACATTCTTGTTGCTCAAGGTTGACTTCAATAGTGTAATAAAATCCTCGGAGAATTCCAGTAAGATATCTTTAATCATTTCTAAGATACAAAGGTTCAGAGCTTAAACTCACAATTGGACAATTTTGCTGTTACGCCCGTTATGTATACGTATGTAAAGAGAAATTGATATTCCTGCAAAATATGTTGCTGACTTTTCCGTGTGAAGAGAAACCTGCACATGTTGTTATTCGAATATCGATCAGGTTCATTAATAAGAACTGCCAGTTTCACACATTATTGTTTTGGACTCTATTTTCTCTTCTTTTTTATCAAATTTTGTTTCGTTTTATGCGATAGTATCTTTTAGTTAACGGGGTGTGAAGCGAAACTTGAAACAGAAAATGGGATATGTTTTCGACTGGAAAAAAAAAACTGCTAAATTTTCAGTCAAGTCGATATAGTAACACAAACATGTAATGGTGAATATGAAAAAAAAAATTGTTAAACTTTAAACGATTGTAAAGGAAAGAAAGAAATTATGCAAGAAAAGTTTCGGGACGCATGCGCACACACACTTGATTTTAAGAACATTTGAGCTGAGATATATAGGACAGAGAAAATATATTTATACTCATATGGTTTTATATACTCTGCATACTATAAATGAAAACGGTAGAAAAAATAAACATACAAAACTATAAATGTAAATCAGTGACACACCCACGCACAAATATAGATAAGGATAACAAAGATTTATATCGTATGTACGCGAACTGATCAAAAAGTATCAGGACTCGTATTATAAAAAGAAAACTACAATACATATGAAGTCAACTTTTAATCTCCGTCAAAGTAGTGCGCTTCTGAAGTCAGCGTTTTTGCCATTCCTGGAACTCCTACTTTATGATACCGTAAATCTGCATCGTCGCATGCTCTTGGATTTCCTAGACGTCTTGAAATATTGTTCCTTTCAAGCGGAATTTGATTTTTGAAACAAAGCGACACAGTTTTAATTTAATATGCCTGAGTTTAAGGTCAGTCCTAATTTTAACCCCGTTACCATAGTAACAGTCCCAACACTTTTCATCAGACCTCATATATATATGTGTGTGTGTGTGTTTATATATATATATATATATATATATATATATATATATATATATATACATATATATATGTGTGTGTGTGTGTGTGCGTGTATGTGTGTGTGTTTGTGTCTATATATATATATGTGTGTGTGCGTGTATATGTGTGTGTTTGTGTCTATATATATGTGTGTGTGTGTGCGTGCGTGTGTATGTGTGTGTGTTTGTGTCTATATATATATATGTGTGTGTGTGCGTGCGTGTATGTGTGTGTGTGTTTGTGTCTATATATATATGTGTGTGTGCATGCGTGTATGTGTGTGTGTTTGTGTCTATATATATATATGTGTGTGTGTGTGCGTGTGTATGTGTGTGTGTTTGTGTCTATATATATATATATATATGTGTGTGTGTGCGTGTATGTGTGTGTTTGTGTCTATATATATATATATGTGTGTGTGTGTGCATGTATGTGTGTGTGTTTGTGTCTATATATATATATATATGTGTGTGTGTGCGTGTGTATATGTGTGTGTGTGTTTATGACTATATATATATATATATATATATATATATATATATGAGTGTGTGCGTGTGTGTATGTGTGTGTGCGTGTATCTATAAGGGATAAAAATTTCGGGTGGTGGAGTTAAATAATCCTTTATAGTAATTCATCAAGTCTAGAATTATCCTCGACAGAATGCAGAAAACACTGGACGGCCGTTTCGTCCCAACTGGGACGTCTTCAGCAGTGCGTGTCCACTACCGAGAATCGAATAAGTTCTAGTTGCAAAATGAATCACATATGTATCCAGTGAGTGTTGCACAAACACAAATGCGCCAGCGAGATGTTTGGGAGAAATATCGGTTTATACGTCTCAGCAGACGTGAGCGCATGAAAAACCAATGTAACCGGTCATTATATATATGTTAAGTGCGATGTTTTATCAATTTCGATTACTAATATTTCTATAAGTATCTGTCTATATTTCTGAGATGAGGTTTTATATACACTATTTATATTATTCGGACTATTGTCCTCATCTTTGTCGCCATATCTATTACATAGTTTCGTTTTCTCAAGGACACATGGTGCAGTGGACAAATGCATTAGTTAGATCAAGTGACAGGACCCAAAGAGTGTGAGTGCAATACCCGGTTAAGGCAGTGGAGAACTTTCAGAGGGTAAATTAGCAGGAGATAACTGATAACTGACATCCATTAAACATGGCACGTGGAACTAGAATAGTCTACCCCAGTGAGCGAAATAAAGGGTTCAGTTCGAAATTCCCATCACCTGAAGAAGGTCGGAGCGTACAACGGCTGAAACGTTGTAATAAAGATGAGGGCAATAGTCTGAATAATATAAATAGTGTACATACATACATCATCTCAGAAATATAGACAGATTCAAATTCTATATTGTGTTAATAACACTCGCTTGGATTATACCAACGAATTGTTGCATATATAGGTAAAGCCTTGGACCCCTCAACGCGGTGTAATGTTTACAAGCTTGTCTTGCTAGAACATTTACGACTGAGTAGTGAGTTAGCTCCTCCCTGGTTGCCCCATACTTTCGGCCATGTGCTATATATAAGCTACGCTTGGAAAAACGCTGTATGGCTAACGACTAATGGAAATTATTTGATTGGCGTTTGCATATTTCTGTTCACTTTCTTGGTTTTCGTTGAATATCTCTATCTATAAAAGGCAGGTTGTGTGTGAGTGTGTAACGAATGCATGGCCGCAATTTTCGACGCATTTGCACTAAGATTTACATGCACATGCTCCAATTTAGCGGTAAGGCCAAAACCCAATTTGCATTTCCCAACTCCCATCGATAATGGAAATAATCGATTTTTTCATGCGTCTACAGCAGTTTTCATGTAGTTTGCGGCCATTTTCTACTGGCCAGAGTGAAAGCCTATAGCTGACAGCCACGAATAGGCAGGAAGATTCTATTGGCCAGCGTGAGAGCCGACAGCTGACTGACACGGATGTTAACTAGCATGCAAAAAACATCTATAGCTGCATTCGTCACAAGTGGGAAAAATTTAAATCTGCATGGCACTTTACTCCAATTGGATCATTGGCTTGCTTAAACTCAACGTTGATTCTGATTCCGCAGAACTGGGTTGGCTGTGAAATTTGTTGTTAACATTGTTTTTTCATTCGGTTTTTCCAGTTTTCTTTTTTAAAGCTGATCGTTTTGTGTTCATTTTGTTTAGTTCTTTTTTCGTAACAGATTTAATGTTTAGTATAGAGCTTAGAAAAATTCTCAGCGCGGGAAAGGGCACTACTTTAAAGGCAAGGAAGGGCAAAAATATTTTAACTCAAGTGATAGCGATTGCTGTATGAGTCGTACGATTTTTTAATCAAGCACGGGCAACGCCAGGCCATGATGCTAGTATTGATATATAAATTGTCCAATCGCTATGTATTTTTGAATGTCTTTATCATTTGTCTTATAGTCTATTACTTTCTACTGTATTAGTTTTAACGTTTTCTACATATTTTACTACTCCATCCCGCCTTTACGTGTCAGTTCCTGCTGTTTCGTTTTTTCTCATTCATATGAAATATAATTACTATGTTAAAAGTTATGAATTGTCTGCAGAATGTTCATAATAATAAAAATAATAATGCATTTGTAAAATACGTGAAAATTAAGATAGTTTAACGTGGTTTTTTTCGGGCCAGCGGAACAGAAAAAAAGCAGACAATAGATGACAAGATCTATCATATGCAATAAATCAAGAAAATTTTAAGTGACTTATCTGGTTCGCCGATTCAAGATTTTCGGGTCCATAAATCAAACATCTAGCCCCGAGGAGCTGTACACCGTTAAAATCTTGAGTCGGTTAACCAGGAAAGTCACTTGATTTATTGCACACACACACACACACACACATATATATATATATATATATATATATATATATATATATATATATATATATATATATATATATTGGGGAAATTATATGACAAAGTGTAAAAAGTTTACTTGTGACACGTTTCGTCTTTCAGGTTTCCATCGAACTAAATTTGTTATGTTGGTAGCACTACACATGCACACGACATAGGGTGCTGGGATTTTAGAATTTTTTTTTTATCTAGCTGAATTCATTTAATGTCTTTTTATTTTCCGTTCCATCACTTTTATAAATAGGTATCCCACATTGTGAAATCAAAAGATCTACCAGAAATGGTGAGATGTTGTAAGAGCAAGGCCCAAATTTAATGTAGATATCGTTACGATTAAGGAATTCTTTAGAAATTTACGTTGTAGTAAATTATTTTCACTTATGATTATTTCAGGATTTTTATGTCAAAATTTTGGTCAGTCTCGGTGAGCAATCAATGTATCTGACATATTATTTCGGAAAATTTCCTTTTTGTGTTAATATAATGCTTTATTTGAGGTTTCTCCTATGTATCATTGCAACTTAATACCGCTACCAAGACACCAGGCCCTACTGAGATATTTTCAACATCAGTATATCGATCATTTTCAACGTAAGGATATCGGTCATATTTACGACTGCAGATCGATAAAAAGATACAGCCTATTAAATTTTACTTTGTGCCAGCTTTAGCTAATACTAGTAAATACATATGAATCATTATATTTTTTTTCATTATTGCTTCATCACGCATTTGTATAACCTTGTCAGATCATAATTTTCATATGGATGTCATGAATGGCAGAAAGATCTAAACAGTTGACTCTATAGAATAGCTTTCTCGGTTCAGTGGTTAAAAATGGCTTCGATCGAGGGAATTAGGTCTTAGTGACGACCATACTTCTTCGAACCTTGTGGAACTGAGCTACAGAATCCCAAACGAAGAACTGTACCAGATAACAGAAAACGCATCACTTGAGGATCTTATAACAGGAGAAACCGCTAAAATAGATATCCCTTTTTAATTCGAAGAGAGAATAATGACGTCATCAAGATGTCGGGTATCCACACTACTTCAAACGATAGGTTTGGTTAAAAAGCCCCATCAGTACTGGAAAGAAATGTAGCAGCTGCTAGACTATAAACTTGTTTTCCTGAAACGCTGTTTTAAGAGAATAATTTTATCAATTTTCAACCGATGTTACACTAGCTGATTTCCGGAAGCTCTTTAAACGGAAACGGCTTATATGACCATTGTCATTACCATTAGGCTGGCTTTATATAGACGTGTGAGCACTGCTTTGCATGCGTCTGTTATGTTCACTTGCTTTGCGTAAGAACTCAAAAAATGCAATTGGAGAAACGAAAACACAATAATCAAATCAAAAGAACCGAAAAATAAGGAAGCAGACAATAATAAAAAACAAAAAAACAAATAAATTCGATAATGGAAAAAAACACCCCTACCACCTTACAATAACTTAAAAAACACCAAAATGAAAAGCCTCGTCAAATAACTTACGAAAGCAAAACATGATAAAATGGACTCCAATTTGTGATAGATCTTTCTGAATCAATTAAGGTTAGCAAAAGAAGAAAAAAAATTACATTTTTTCTTCATTTTTTTGTACAAAACTTTATTTTTCTTCGTTTAATTTCAAGCCGGAGATAGCAAGATAGACAGAATATATTTTAATGATGATGGGATGGAGGTATGAGTAAAAAAAAAGTAATACAATTGTAGATGAGGATACAACATTAAATATAGTTCAGAAATATTTTTCATATTGAATTCACACCAAGCAAGGCAATATAGACACTAAGACACAATGGTTTACTGGGTGTGGAAGAATGCTCAAACAGAAAGAGTAATACTGAGCGAGGAAAATAGAAGAGAAATCAGAACGGCAGTAGATATCGATTGACGTTATTTGTGGGGGGAGGAATAAAACAACAATTTAAAAACTAGCCCCAATGAGTATTTACAATATACCATAGCGAAGTGCTCATCAGAAAAAAATACTATGAAAGTATTTATAGAAAAGGCCCATGGAAGCAACTTTACGACGGTGGAAAAGTGACTGAAGCCGAGACGCCCGACCAATATATGACATTTACATTTTTGAAGATTTAAGTTGCCTGGAAACCATGAATTCGAAAGAGGGTTTCACAATCGGGAAGTGCGAGAAAAGAAACTGTTGGTATAGAAGTTAATGTTATATCTAACCAAGTAAACTGTAAATTGATGAGACCTCGTGGTCAGTTTAGTACTGCTCTTATATCCATATAGGCTAGATACGTTATCGAAGAGCGATATTTCTGCTTCAAATACAGAAAATGTGGCACAAGACCAAAAATGGGGAATGCGGAAAAAGAACGGTCTTCTTCTGTCTTAACTTTAAACTTAGCTAGCCACCAACACTGACCCAAACATATCACAATATTCCTAACGCCAAACCAACACATTCTTACATACTTTTCTTTCTACAATTACTATAATACCTCAATTGTCTCTATAAAAATCCTAACTCGCGGCCATATGTACAATTCATTATTTGTGGGGGGATGGAATAAAACAACAATTTAAAAACTAGCCCCAATGAGTATTTACAATATACAATAAATACTATGAAAGTATTTATAGAAAAGGCCCATGGAAGCAACTTTACGACGGTGGAAAAGTGACTGAAGCCTAGACGCCCGACCAATAAAATTGCAGCTTCTTCCTTGTATTTGATCAAGAATCTCTAAATATATAGCAGGAGCACCGAGCCATATATGGCAGCAATATTCGAAGCATGGACGAATGGTAAACTTATAGATATAATAGCAAAAGTTTTGAGTCGGTATATCAAAGAATTTCGATCATAATTGATCTACATAATTCGCTAGAAAAATTAGTATGGAGTATGTTCCTTTTTGGACAGCGTCTTTCCAAGAGCTGTTTCATTGTGGAACAGAATCACAGGAGGATGTTTTACCGAAGCTTAACCTCTTCAAGTCTTGGGTTAACCATTATATATCCTTCATATCCGCACAAATAACGCGGTTTACTGTTACCGCCTTCAGGAATCCGGTACCTTTAGTTTCACTTCGACTTTGTATAGGGTGACATTAATTCATTCCTTTAGCGCATTTTTACCGCTGTGGTCACTATCTCTCCATCAAACTATTGTGGTTCATGGTGACATTCAAATCAGAAAAGTGCAATGACCTGACGATTCCTTTTGAAGCTGGGATGTTGAGATTACCCTGTCTGTCCTCTCAGATGTTAAAGGGAAAAGACCTACAAGTGCGAAAGAGCGAGCGGGGAAATTATTACCATAGAACTTATAGTGATATCTAGTAATTTCAGCAGTGTAATTATGACCCCTAGCTGTCAATCTAATACTGCTTTTAAATTCGTGAAGTCGAGGTAGCAACTAGGAAAGCTCATCAGAACAATTATCGATAAAATCCGTCCTAGGTATGACGAAAAACTACATCCGCGCCCTGGGTAAGACGATAAACTACGTCCAACAGCAAGGCCTATGATCAGGAGGTTTTCAGGAGCGTGGGACCAACTCTTAATTACTGGTGTTCCCAGCTCCATCCTGACCCATGGTGGTAGTACCTGTTAGGGTCCCAACTATGGGTAAATAGTTAGCCCCAAAACTGGGGTTAAAACATTATGTAAGTGTAAAACTAGGTTTTAATACCAGAAATACTTTTTAAAAATTTTATTGCAAAGCAATACATTTTTGAAAAAAAGATATTACCAGAAATGAAAACTTTGTCGGCATTAAATAATTCATTGAAGTTGATAAAATAAACCAAACCAAAGCAAACCGTGAAAATATTTATAGAAAAGGCAAAGGAAAGCTCCGCTAGGTTGATGAGAAAGGGACTAAGCCCAGAGAAGCCAGAACAGAATTCATAAGTTTACTTATGTTTCTTTGGAATGCGTCAATCTCTAGACATAAAACAAAAGGTAACAGACTAGATGTGGTAGCAAAATTCGATAGTAATACAACCGCCATTTCTACTACAACAGTTTATTTTCTCGTAGTTCCTGCCTGTGAAACTCACTTACTGCTACACGCTTTCCAGCCAACATTAATCTTTAAAAGTTTAAATGCATTGTCAATCGCTATCTACTGTCCTCCTGGTTAATCTATCGGTTCTCTAGTAATGTTTCTGTTCCGAATTCTTCCACACGCAGTAAATCCTACAAATTTCAAAAATTTGATTGCAACGTCAATCGCCATCTTCTATCTTCCTGAATCCCGTTCATCCTTTGTTCTTTCCTCAATCCTCCCTATATTCCCGTCATGGGTATGACGATAAACTACGTCCGCATCCTGGGGAAGACGACAAACTACGTCCAGCAGCAAGGCCTCTGATCAGGAGGTTTTGAGGAGCGTGAAACCACTTCTTAATTGCTGATGTTTCCAAGTCGACCTTGACTCGAGGTGGTAGCACCTGTTAGGGTCCCAGCTATGGGCAAATAATCAACCCCAAAACCGGGGTAAAAACACTATGAAAGTGTACAAATAGGTTTTAATACCAGAAATACTTTGTAAAAAATTATTACCAGCAATAATTTTTTGAAGAAATAAAAACTATTACCAGCAATACATTTTAAAAAAAAAAATATTACCAACAATGTTTTTAGAAATAAATATTACTAGCAATACATTTTTGAAAAAAAATATTACCAGCAATACATTTTTGAAGGAAAAATATTACCAGAAATAGATTTTTGATAAAACAAAATATTACCAGCAATAAAATATTTTCGGCATTAAATAAGCCATTGAGGTTGATATGCCGTAAAACAAACCAAACCAAACCTTCCTATACTCATCCTTTTCTCTCACATTCACTTCCAGTAACTCACTGCGTGCTAATGTCATCCCCACATTGCTTGGGATGAAATAATTAAAAACTAAAATTAAAATAGTGCTACTGATTTTACGACGGAAAGGAGTGGACTGGTGTGTCTTCAATCAATCAAGTATAGGTTTCATTATTATGCTTCTTATTCTGTAAATCTGTCGGAATGAAAAAATTTCAAGCATCTTCATCGTAATCCGAGGCAAATTATTCCATAGAGAAAGACATAGTATTAGAATAATTAGAAATGGATTGTCAGTGGTCCGTAATTAAAACGAACGAAACTTGGAGAACAAGATTAATAAAGCATTTAACTTAACGAGGGTGACAAGTGGGATTGAGTCAACTACTCTTCCAAATGGATGTGACATTTTATTATCGCTAACAATAACTCTGCTAATAAGTATATAGCTTATAACGAGCTATACTCAGTAAATACCTGTATTATCTTAAACGCTGCTACATATCAATGACGGCTACAGTTGTGCATGGTCAGGGAGAAATGGGAATATCCGTTACTGGCTTGTAGTTTACCAACTCGCAGACAATCTTTTAATCTTGTAATGGATTGCGTGCGAGGAATCTATCTCTGGCCATCAATGGCATGTCAGAGTTCTTCTCCACTTTGGCATAAAATCACAAAACGTCAGCCATCAGTGAATTGAAGACATTGGCTACGAACTCCGCCTGCCAATGCCTGTTCGATGTAATTATGAGAAATCCAGTGACGTAGCCGTATGCGGATATGGAAGTTTGCGTGTAGTCTTTAGGCAGATGTCTTGGTGTGCCGATAGGAATGCGGTATTTATTTATGTAAGCATTTATTTAGCAAATTTTAGCTCCTGATACCCGCACAGATGCACACACACACACACACACACACACACACACACACACACACACACACACATACATATATATATATATATATTATAAATTAACTGATTTAAAATATTTTTCGCTACACAGTAATAACCATGTTTCAAAAATGGAAGCTAAAAACTTCAAATTTAATTTTGTAATTAAATTAAAAACATTAGTTCCATTTCATCATCAAGCCAATTCGCTGAAGGATGAAATGAAAGTAATGTTTTTAATTTAATTACAAAATGAAATTTGAAGTTTTTAGCTTCCATTTTTGAAACATGGTTATTATTGTGTAACGAAAAAACCATATTTTAAATCAGTTAATTCATAATATTAATGCTCTGGAAATATACATTGAGCACTATTTTGTAAAAAATAAAAATATCAATAAGAACACCGGATTACATATCTTACTCTTCTTTGTTGATATATATATATATACATATATATATATATATATATATATATATATATATATATATATATATATATATATATATACGTATGCATATGGTACGACAATATGATAAAAGATAAATAACAAGTAGGAAAACATATCTTAATCTAACATGTTTCACTTTATTAAAACGTCAGAGATCAAGATTGATATGATAAAAAATGAAAAAAAAAACAAAGAAACTCAGATTAATG
>OZ038515.1:10903900-10916400 GCA_964036315.1 Acanthosepion esculentum
GTTGTGCATGAAAATCAGAGTTGTGCGACCGGTGAGGAATAATATATATATTTATTAATACAGTAACCGAGATACCCGGCGTTGCCCGGGTGTATATGTTTGCAATAGTATAACCGCACACACTGTATAACTGCACTCACTGTCTAGAAATGTCTGCCTCTGTCCCCGTTTCCATGCACCATCCTTTGGTATACTAAGTTATTCCTCAGTCATATTTTTACGGAGTGTCCTTAGAAATTTTTTGATTATTCTTAATAAATTAATTCCATCGATAAAACCTTCTTGTGTGGTCGTTGCGATGGATTAAATTGTTTCAGTGTTTTAGATATTCAGTAAATTTCATGTGGCCGAAATAACTTTCAAAAAAGTAAAGATGGGGTTCATAAGAGGTTCTTTGGGATTTTTCCGCATTCAGTAATCTTTCACAAACAATTTTTGAATCAAAGGTTGTTCGAATGCCAATTTAGGATGGAATGGTATGAAGAAACTATTGGCTAAATGGTAAAAACCGATTTTGGACCTAGTTTTCGCAGATTTTGCTTACTTAACTGAAATAATCTAAACCAAACATTTACGTAAGAAAATTTACGTGTCATATGTAATTTAAATGGCAAATTTGGAAAGCATCGGATGAAAAAACAGGAAGTTATGTCCGAAAAGCGGGTTTTTTTAACAGTTTTTCACGGTTTTTCGTTATACGCGTTGAAGCGAGCAGAGGTAAAACCACACTAACATATTTTTTCATGATAAATATGTTTTATGACATGTTCGAAAAAAAAACGGATAAAAAATGAAGAAGTTATACAAGTTTCTATTTTAAGTAGTACGAATAACCTGAGTTTTTCATAGTTTCTTGTTTTTTTTTCATGTGAAGCCACTGTCAGAGGAAAACTATCAGGCACTCTAGATAAACAGCACAACATGACCTAATTTAACGTATCTTATGAAAGTTCATCAAAATTGGTCGTGAAATATGGACGTGCATATATAGCATACACACACACTTACAGACAGACAGACACACACACACACACACACACAGAGCGAGAGAGAGACAGGCACACAAACCCAGAGACATCTTCAATTTTAATTGATATTGATACTTAATAACTCTGTTATATTACAACCGAGCACTGTTTCATTAACACCAGCACTAAGTTTGCAATATTTATATATATATATGTATATATATATATATATATATATATATATATATATATATATATATATATATATATATATATATGTAATATAGAAAAAAACAACTGAAAAGTTTCAAATGAAAAAAAAATTGAATGTTTTTTTGTGAAAGTGTGGGATATATCACTACCCCCACCTTCGTTTTTGACGCACGCGCGATTTTTCACCCCTTCCTCTCACGTTCGGTCAGTCATAGTAGAAAACCGTCGTCTTAGCCGAAGTTGAGGAAGAATTTATTTTTCGCGCGCTTTTGTGTTGACGTCACGGCAAATTTGGCTTTTCAAAATTAGTCACCCCGTGGTCGTCTGACCATCGGCTGGTCTGGCTCAATTGTCTCTCGCCGGTAACCCCATATATACTGACAGAGACATTTTATTCGGCAAAAACCTTGCCTAGACCTCATGGCTCGTCTCGGTATCTTAATACATACGACACGGTCGTCACCTTGCGATGACAGAAGCTAACATCTACCGAGCCGCCAACTTCCAACCTGATGAACGAGCATTTTTCACATTCTTCGAACTCATACTCTCAGAACCTGTTACTTTAAAAAGAATTACATACACTCACAATCATAAACTCTCGCAGTGAGTATTTTTTTCCTTGCCGTACGTTCACTATGCATTACAACTGACTTTCTGAACCTTTCTTCTCGAAGAACTCGTTCCCGCCATATAGCCATATTGGATTTGAATTTTGGCGCGGATTTTTATCTTGTCAACTACCATGTTTCCAGTACATTTACTGAAGGTCTTCACTGAAGACATTACTTGTTAAACTTAAATAAAATGTATGTTTGTTCTTAACCTTTTGTTGTTTTGCCTGTCTACTTCTTTTCACTTTGTACGTTTGTACGGTGGAAAGAGCACGTCTTAATATTCTATTTATTCTTACTTTGTCTGGGGATCCGGTAGTAGTGTGTGGCGTCTGGCACAAGGCCTTATTTTCGTAAGCCAGATCTGCACCGCTATCGGGTCCGCAACAAAAGTATTTCTTTATATATATATATATATATATATATATATATATATATATATATATATATATATATATATATATTTGATATTTCAGATCGGCCCCGATCTTTCATCAGAAATGGCTGTTTTCATAAGTTTTATATATATATATATATATATATATATATATATATATGATAAATATAGAGGTTGCGGAAAATTATCTGACACATATGTAAGAATAAAGAACGAAAATTGTGTTTTTTATTTTCGAAACGTACCTGTAATACCATTTTGTTTCATTTCCTTTACTGCTGCCAACATGTAAAATAAGCTGATGTGGATTATGGAAGAGAGATTATTAATATACAAGGCCTCAGTCATATCGAGATCCTTCGGGTAATGTGATTTATATAGATTTTTAGTGCTTTCGACCACAATTTTTCTTAAGGATTCTTATAATCTGTGGACAGATGTTCTTTTCTGGCAATCTAATGTAGGTGACACGTGAGACGTCTCCTCATGAAAGTGGTTGTATTTCCTAGATATGTAATTGTTTTTTGACAAGAAACATAGTCTTGTAGTGGGCAGTTACATTGATACACTATATTGGTCATCGCTAGTTTAGATTAGTGACAAGGTTTTCGGTTTTCATTTTTTTTCTTTTGTAATATATTTATATAAAATAATAAAAGTCTGCGATTCCGTTTGTGCTTGCCTGATTGTGTGGTGCACCTGTTAGGTGTATAATGATTTAAGTTAATCAGATTTAAGTGAATAAGCTTTAAAAAGCAAGTTGTTTATGTAGTAAGTAATTTTATTTTAACCTTCTTCAGGCATACAATTTTTTAATTAAAATATTTTAAAAATACAAACAGATCCTACTTTACTGCTTCGTCCATATGTTTGTCGAATTATTATTTATATTTCAGCTTCCTTTAAACAAAAAATATTTTAGATATTTAAAACATCTTTTGTCGCGTATTTCAAAAAAATATTTTCAAGTTAATATGATTTAAAACATAATATTGTTATGTAAAAAAATTAATCTGGTTTAAATTTCAAGTTTATCGCCGAAATTATTTTCTTATTAAATGCTGTAAACAATCAGTAAATTTTTAAACGCTACTTTGTAAACTAAGACCAATGATGACACTAAAGAATTGAAATATTTAACTGAATCATAATAAAATTAAGTTTCATTTCAATGTAATGTTGAAATCAACTACAATGCCTCATATCCTGAAGTGACAACGGGTCATGAGTAGTCTAAGACATTATAAATTTTATGTTTTTCGATAATTACCGCAGAAATATAGCGTTTAACGTTTCTTCGTATAGCGAATTCTTCCTGCTTATATATACAGGGTGTCCATAAAGGTCGTGTGCACTTTAAAAAATTTATAACTTTATTTGTATCTGCGATAGAAATAATTTGTAAAAAGGATTAGAAAGAAGTAAAACTATATTTTTAAGGTTTTATTGAAATTTTATTTAAGTTTCCACATGTCCTCCATCATTAGCAATACAAAGGGTAATACGATTTTGCAGTTCACGGAAAACATTTGCCAACATATTTACAGTAATGCCTGAAATCACATTAGTTATTTTAGCTGTACTTAAAACGAGGTACATTTAACTTTATAACATTTTTTACAGATTATTTCTATCGCAAATACAAATAAAGTTATAAATTTTTTAAAGTTCACACGAACTTTATGGACACCCTGTATTGTGCAAGTAAAGAGTGTTTCATTAAGACGGATTATATATAAGGGTGTTTCATTAAGACGGATTATATATAAGGGTGTTTCATTAAGACGGATCAAAGTCAGCAGTAAATAAATCAGTGTTATTTGTGAAAATTTATTTATTTCTCAATTGGATTATATTATTTAAGTCATGGCAAATATAGGTGAAAAATAATATCGCCCAAATGTCCGCCAAATCTGAAAGAAAAAGAATAAAAATCATTAGACGCTTAAACTTAATTCACATTTATAATCGGTCCAAGTTATTGGAACACCATTTAGTTGCAGTAAAATATGTTAATCTTTTGTTGTGTGATATTTTATTGATAGTGTTGGGCATTTTTTGTAAGATTATTATTTGTCAATGGAGCGTTATGTTTAAAAAAAAATGTATTCTTTTAAAAATGAAAACAGAAATTATTTATTCTTCCAACGAACAAAACACACACACACACACACACATATATATATATATATATATATATATAAGTAAAGAAAAGTTTGATAATCCGTATGGATAATCCCAACAAGGATATAATCCAGAGAGCTCAATGTCAAATCAGAGCAATTATTTATTTAAATAGAAAACAGAAAACCTTATATATAGGGCCGGCGCTAGGGTCTCAATCCCCTCCTCTCACTCGTCGCTGGTACCGGTGCAGAACGTACCGCACCGGCCATGCAGATAAACGATGTATATTATCAGTTTTAAAATATTTAAAGGAAATGGCGGAAGACCATAAAACTGGTGTAGAAAAAGGCACAGCCAACCAGGGGAGCCTAGAAAACACGGCTCGGCCCCAGTTGTGTGTATTGGGGGTAAGACGAGTTAGTCCTGCATATATATTTGGTGGAGAAATATATGGCAAAGTGGAAAATGTTTCTTTGTGATGCGTTTCATCCCTCAGGATTTAATCGGATTAGATTTCTTTACTTTGATGCAAGAAAACATGCAAACGAGCTTTAACCGCTGTGATTTTTAAATGTAGATTTATTTTTCTTTAATATGAGTTTTCAATATATAATCATATTTCATTTCGAGTCATTTTGCTTTTGTTTTTTTTTTTCTGGTTTCCGTTATCTTTGTAATTAAATATCCCTCGTTGTCATAATGGAAGATCTGCCAAGATTGATGAAACTTTGTAAGAACCTGGTCAAATTTTAGCGATTAAATCATTTCCCATACATTTTCGACTTAATGAATTATTTTCTCTTTTATTTAAAATATCATATTTATTTATATATATATATATATATATATTTTTTTTTTGAATTAAAATACCATTATGTAAATTTACAGAATGGTATCTTAATTCCGATTATAAAATATGTATAGCTCTGCTTATTATAAAATCATTGAGCTCTATGCGTAAGTCCGTTTTAATATTTTGTTGATAGGATTATATATATAAGTAATAATTAGGACGATTTGATAAATATAATTAAGCAATTCATCGTCTGAAACGTCAACAGAATGCACTGGACGGCCGTTTCGTCCTATATTTGGGACTCATCAGCAGTGCGCATCCACTACCGAGAATTGAAACCCTGACAGCTAGGTTATCAACCGAACACCCTATCATCTGTTCTACGGGCCTGGGTGACGAAGAGGTAGCAAATCAGACTCAATATAGCGTTGCTCACTGACAAATTCCGTGGTGGAACCCAACTGAGATTCTCTCTAACCATAGGACTGTGTCCCCGGGAGCCACGACTACTATCACCAAGCCGCGCCAACTGGAGCATTAGAAGCCGGTTCAAGAAATGATATGTAAGTAATAATTAGGTGGATTTGATATAGGTAATTAAGTAATTCATCGAGTCTGAAACCTCAACAGATACGTAGAACAGATGGCCCTGCTGATGAGTCCCAAATATAGGACGAAACGGCCGTCCAGTGCTTTCTGCATTCTGTTGAGGTTTCAGACTCGATGAATTACTTAATTATATATATATATATATATATATATATATATATATATATATATATATATATATATATATATATATATGTGTGTGTGTGTGTGTGTGCAGGGTGTTACATTAAGACCGATAAAAGTCAGCAGTAAAATCAGTGTTGTCGTGGAAAATGTATTCATTTCGATATTGGATCATATCATTTAAGTCTGGTAATTATGTGTGAATAATAACATCGCCCAAATGACCGCCAAATCTGAAGGTAAAGGAAGATAACCATTAGACGCTTAAAATTAATTCGCTTTAAAATCGGTCAAATTATGGGAACACCCTTTACATACACACACACACACACACACACATATATATATATATATATATATATATATGAAAATTTCTCAAATTTAACTTTTAGAGAAGACAATATTTGTAAATAAATGACAATAAGAAAACAGTAATTGCTGACGCGTTTCGTCCAATGTGGACTTTTTCAAAGCAAGAAACGAAATGAATTTAATCAAACAAAGAAAATTAATAAAAACAAAAAACAGAGTGTTCTTAGCAACGGGAATGTAGGAAACGCTATTTTCATATTGTTAACTGAAAATGACGTCAGTTAATGTCACGTGTGGATATATATATATATATAAATATATATATATATATATATATATATATATATATATATATATATATATATATATATATATATATATATTTTACATAGATATATATTTGTGTCCATGTATGTATTAATGCTTACATATTATGTGTAGATGTGAGTTTGTGAAGCAAACTGACTAAGTACAGTGAGGCTTGGCAAGAATATTGACCACATCTTGCGATAAATGTATCGTTCTGCTGTGTGATGGAAAAGCGACAACTGAACTCGACGACCATACAAGACCAGGCAGCTAAGAGACAGAAATCAAGCACTATATGGTTATCCTTGATCTATCTATCTATCTAACTATCTATCTATCTATCTATCTATCTATCTATCTATCTATCTATCTATCTATCTCTTCATAATTAGGAGAATTACTAAATATATCCATTTAGCTACATTTAAATAAATATATATCTTTTCTTTATTATACTCAATTTATTATATATATATATATATATATATATATATATATATATATATATATATATATATATATATATATATATATATATATATATATATATATATATATATTTGTAATGTATGTAAAAACTTTAGTCCAATGCCTCATACATAAGTATCCTTTTCTATATAACCATAAACCTATCCAACATTTCCTTGACATGGTTGAGTGGTAACTAGATTGTTTTACGAGTGATTTGATATGTAGTTTCTCCAAGTTTCGTCTACGCTGTAGGGTTCGGGGTGAATGTAAGCTGATCGCTTCGTTCGATTTATCGACAAGGATCACAGATAAAACCCGCTGGTGAATTAACGGCCGTGTAAATGGGGGACAGGATATAGCACGGGTTCGGTAAGAGAATTTTCAAACGAAGCGTAACAACATAGAAAAAACAAACAAACAAAGAAATGAAAGCATCAATAAATCAAAAAGAAAGAGAGAAGGCAAAAATAATGTTTGCGGTAGCGCGTTTTGCGCGTGCGCATGAACCCGTTTGATAATGGTCGACATTACTTTGTTGAAGACGCAAAAACCGAAAAGGCTAACTGAATTGCTGTAGAGAAAGGGTAAAAATTAATACAGACTCTACATCTGTTTAAAGAATTCATATACCATGCGTAAGTTCATGTTTGTAAGTTTCTGGTAATATATATGTTATATGTACGCTGGGAAAGATTAGCTATACGTACGAATGTATGTCAATATTAAACACTATTTTCCATCAGACGATACGAACATTGAAAAATGAAAGTCATCCCGAAAACCATGCTTTTAGAAACTCTGTATCAGAATTCCACGTCATAGTCATAAAAATAAGTCCAAAATACAAATTACAAACTTCGAATACTAAAATCAAGATCAATTCTAAATTATACTCACATAAAGCAAACCGAGGTGATGGGATATCAGTCGTCGTTCTAAAGAAATGTTTTCCAGGGCTGGCTTCTTTACTCTCCAAACTCTACAACTATTACCTCGCTGCTTGCTGCTTTCCAGTTTTTTGGAAGTCCTCTTCTGTAATTCCTGATTTGGGGAACTCTGGAGACTGTAATGGCACCTCTAATACCCTATTTGTTTTCTGCTTCTTTTCGGCAAAGTATTCAAGGTTTTAATCAATGCCGAAGTGGTTAATCATCTTACCTTTCACGACCTACTCTCTGAAAACAATATGGCTGCCGTTTTGCCAGGTCTCCCACTAGTGCGCTAACGGGCATGACTGAATATGTATAGCGGGCACTTCATAATATCAGCGAAGATCAAGGTGTGGCTCTAGATATCTCGAATCTCGTTTAAGAGGATTTGGCACGCTGGTCTTCTACGTAAGCTCCAGAGCTACGCTATTCCAGGACGATTGTTTGATTTAATCCAATCTTTCCTATCAAATCGTGAAATTAAGTTCGTTTTGAAAGGGTTCGCATCCAGATCAAGGTCCTACGCTGTTTTTGATATTCATGAATGATGTTCCTGATGTCTTTAGTTGCCAAGTAGGCATTTACTCCAGTCTGCATCACAAATCTGCCAGATCTGACAAAGTTAACCTGGCCGCTGCTCTTGAAAATGACCTCTAATCAGTAGTTAACTGAGGCAGGAAATTTTAATGTCTCCATAACGAAACTACTCTCATTTAACGACTATCGAGAAACTTTCCTGTCCGCCATCAGCATAGCTGATACTACACTGCTCGAGAGCAAGACACTGCGCTTTCGTTGAAGTGGAACGACTACATTAAATCAATAGCTACATCTAGTGCAAGGACATTTGGGTCACTGTGTCGTACCAGAATGTTCTTCTCGTCAGAGTCCGTCTGGTACATTTACAAATCTACCAATCGTCCGTGAACTGAACACTTTTGCCATATCTGGTCTGGTGCCTCTGCTATTCATTTCGAGGTTCTTGACAAAATCCAAAAAGTGATCTACAATGTAATCGATCCTGACCTGGAATCTCGACTTTCTCCCAGGCATGATATTACTTCTCTCTGTCTTTTCTACAAATATTTTCATGGCAACTGCTCTGGCGAAATTTTCCCTTGGCGACCCGACTTCGTGAATTTACGCGTGCTACTAGTTTGGCATTTAGGTCCTGTTACGGGAACTTACCCATAATAATAATGGACTATTCCGTACATCATAAATACTGCGCCTCAAGAGGGAGCAGCAGTTCAGTTCAGAGTCAGTCTTTTTTGGACGACTCGGCTAGACGGTCGAACTCTCTGCCTCTGGGCAGAGAGGAACCCGGACGAGGCTCTGCCCTTCTGCGGAGCCTCGTTCGGGGAGGTTGACCAATCCGATCCCGTTTATACGGGTTCTACGGGCATTTTTTGGCCGAGCCTACGGGCTCGGTGAGCCCAAATTAATCCGGCCTTGTGCCACATTCGACACACGTGGGCGTGCTGTTGAACATCAGTTCAGTTCAGAGTTCAGTTCTTCCAGTTTATTCCTTCCCTGGCAACTACAATCTTCAAGTATATAAATGCAACGTCAATCTCCATCTGCCTTCCTTGGCCCTGCTTTTTTATATGCCTTTCCATTTACTAAAGCCTTATCATTACTTTTCACTACCAGTAACCGCGTGCGTCTAGAGGCTTTATTTGTGCACTGAAATGATTTATCATCAATTCAGCCCCAAGCAAAACAAAAAAAGCCATTAAAATGCAAGGAGGTAGGTACGTGGAACGAAAACATTGTGGACAGAGAGGACAATAAAGTCCAGTATTGAATGAGACAGGTGACAATTGGCAATGTATTAATTTTTTTTTCAAACCGTCGTTGACAAGAAAAAACAAATAAACTTGAAGAGATTTCCACAACGGAGAAATACGAGAGAAGAAGCCATTAAACATAGAACTTACATTTGCAATCTACTTATTCCAACACTACCATGATGAAGCATAACGGCCAATCTCGTAGCGCGCTTAGAATGTTTGAAGTGTGGATAGCAAATATGAAAACTCATCAGGACAATTATCATGAACATATTTATAGAAGAGGATACAGAGTTTCTTGTTGTTATACACCGTAGCTATGAACGCTAATGCGTATGTCCCAATCCTCATCAATACGTTTGACACTATTTTAAGTGGGGGTAATATACTGTCTAAAGAAGTCCACCATAAGCAGTGCTTTACCTCCTTCACGCCGCTGATGAGTATTGAATTTTGTTGATGTTATAAAGATTACCATTTCATTTCCAACCTCCGTTTTGGTTATTCCTTATTCAGTAAACATTCCTAGGTTACAACAATTATTTTTTTTTTTTTAAGCATATCACCCCAAGAAAGGCTGGAAGCCACTAGCACGCAAGGGGTTACAGAAGGTTTGGAGGAAGAGCAGATAGGAGTGGTAAAGGAGAGGATGTGGAGAAAGGTAGTGGATCGATCGAGGCAAGGGGGTTACAGAAGATTTGGAGCGAGGAATTATTATTATTTGTTGAAACTTGACTAATGCATGGAATAATAATGCAACACAAAATGTACTTAGCACAAAATGTATTGAAACAAGAAAGTGTACACAATATTTGCATATAGTCTTTTGTATATTCCTGGGAAGACCGTTCCTGGAGAATGTGTTGACTAAGTCGCAGTCGGGCAGAGTCTCTAGTTGGATCTCTTGATTCGCCTTCCCTGTCTTCCCGGTACCAACCATATTTATATTGTCGGTACTCCACTATGCAAATTAGGTGGATCCTACCACTACATTATTATTATTATCATTTCTGGCATGCTGTCACAAATCCACAGAGCCGTTTGTCCAAATAGTCACAAGAACTCGCCGCCACCTTGTCGGCTTCCTCTCCCACTCGTGCTCAATGTCAATGTCTTCATAAGCGTTCGAAGGCCGGTACACAAATCCGTAACTAGCACATCCGGGCTATTTCATCAACCGTTTTATGTTATAAACGACGGAATAACTCTCCTCCAGTTTTAATTCGTAAAATGGAACCCAACGGTATCGGCAGACACACACCCTTAGCCTTTTCGAAGTTAAGTATATTTATTCTAAACATTATTATTATTTTTTTTTTTTTTTTTTTTTTAAAGCGTTACACATGCTCGGTGTATTTCAAGTGAATTTCGAACACAATATTTAGACATTTGTATGAATAATTCTTTACATACATATGTGATGCTTGGTTCTATTAACCTTTGTCGTCTTTAAGGCAGCTTCGAGGATGCGCGGATATTGTAATGGATAGCGTTTTTGATAGGAAATCGGAGAGCCGAGAACGCTCGTTACATTCACTTCCGCTCAAATACCCTTGGGAAGTGTATTAATCCATCACCTTCATCCAGCTATGAGTTAAATCGTATGACGTCTATCTGGAAAGTCATTGGTATTCTCAAAGAAATCTCTAATGCAATATTCCCACGCAAAAAAAAAATACAACAAAATATTCCGAAGAAAGATACTTACAACCAAAAGTAAGCTTGATCTTCAAAATGACGTACACAATTTTGAAAAGCCATAAAAAAAAAACAAATAGGTAAATCAACCGATTAAGCTTCATGATTCCATCCTCCCATAAATTGGCATCTTTAAGCACGGCATCGTAAGTAGTCACAGGGTGTAAAAGGATATCCCAAGCAAGCCGTTCAAATTTATGTCAGGTCTGCAAAAAGAGGTACTGTCTAGTCTTGACCGGATGGAAGGCGACTGCTTTCAGCTTGCCCTCTTACGGTAACTTTCCATGGATTGGTGCATTTAATCAATTCAGTTGGGAACTGTTGCTTTGACGGAAAGCATTTGTCATTCTCTTAAAATTCCAACAAACGCAGTTATAATCTTTTAGGGTTTCAAACCGGCATGGAGTTTCCTACTAAAATGTATTCGGTCTAATCTAAATTGTTGTAAATTATGTATTTTTAACCCATCAGACCTTTCTTTTCAGAGATGGTTTGTTTTGATGTATTTCAGCTCAGAATTTACAAGACAGAAGTAGAGTAAGAAAGACTTATACGGTCAAAAGTGTTGCAAAGAATAATTTTTTATCCGCTGTGATCATTCTTTTTAGAAAGAGGTTGTTTTGGTGCATTCGAGCTAAGAGTTACCTACATAGAAATAGGGAAGAAAAACTTATTCGCTTCAAATTGTTGTAAAGAATATTATTTTGATCACTTCTGATCGTCTTTTTTTTAAATGGTTGTAAAGAATGAATATTTTAGCATTTGTGATCTGCTTTTTCAGAAATGGGTTATTATGGTGTATTTAAGGCTGAAATTTTTCCAGTCAGAAATAAAGTAAGAAAAACTTATTTTGTCGAATTTGTTGTAATTAATAGATATTTTATTACCTGTGAAAATCCTTTTCAAAAATGGGTTGTTTTAGAGAATTTAGACTGAGAATTTCCAAGATAGAAAAAGAGTAAGAATAACTTATTATGTCTAAGTTGTTGTAGAACACGCATATTTTATCTCCTCTGATCATCCTTTTCAGAATGGAATGTTTCAGTTTATTTGTGCTGAGAATTTCCCAGATAGAAATTGGGATCATCGTTGCGATTCAGATATTTTCAAATGTCCTCCAAAGTTAATATGAGATATATCA
>OZ038515.1:10918900-10951400 GCA_964036315.1 Acanthosepion esculentum
CATACCTTATTTATTTTTTAATTCTTAATTCATTTATTTTTATTTTATTGTATTTGTACTTTTGCCATGTAATATGAAATATCGCGATTCACTATAGAGCTTTTATCGGATTAATTTCTCTTTTCTTACCCTAGTTATCTATTCAAATGGCTGACTGCCAAAGCCCATTGAAAGCAAAGAGATCTCATAGAATTTGTTTTCTTTTGTAAGGATGAATTGATGTAAACATTGAGATGAGGTTAGTGTATGTTTATATTAAGTCTGTACTGGTTGCAAGCGCATTAAGGAAATATTTCAATGGAGATAATGACGAAGTATTAGAGAGGGGCTTATCTGACCTTGGTGACAGTCCCTGCTGTGTTAAAGCAGCTGATCTTGAGATCTGGTTGACTAACCTCTATTGCAGAACTCTCTGAAAACGCTTTCAAATAATTCAGCATTAGTGGTTCTACACGCTGCCATAGTTGTGCCTTAAGTATAAAGCAGTTACCTAATTTCTCAAAAGACGAAAGGAAAATGGATCCCATAATGCTGACAGTTGTTGTGAAGAATAAAAATAAACGATATAGGCTGTCATTTGCGATTCTAGAACCGAATAATATGGATGAAAGTCTCACACGGAAGATGGGGTTTATAAATTAAGTTGATGTGAAGATAAGCACCTCGCACATACCTCATAAAACAGCCAAGATGCTTCTACGAGGAGTGTATACATTTCCGAATTAGCAGCGATAATAATGAATAAAACACGGTAATTGATTGAGAAAGTAATGTACGTTTTTAAGGACTAGATTGTGGACTCGGTTACTTTTGTTTTTTTGTGGTGGGGGGGGGGCGTTTTTAATTAAATCCATTGTTATAACAAGCATTCGAAAGCCACTTTAGTCCTGCGAAAGAAGGTTAATATTTTCTAACTAGATTTATATTTCTGAGATGAGGTATTATGTACACTATTTACATTATTCCGGCTATTGTCCTCATCTTCGTCGCCATATTAATTACAACGTTTCATCCGTTGTACGCTCCGGCCTTCTTCAGGTGGTTGGAATGTCGAAAATTCCAACCACCTGAAGAAAGCCGGAGCGTACAACGGCCGCAACGTTGTAATAAATATGGCGACAAAGATGAGGACAATAGTCCGAATATTGTAAATAGTGTAGATTTTGGATCCTGGGATATTTAATTCATGATACTGTCTTCTTGATCTACTGATCTGTTGCCTTCACAGACTGAGATGCATGGAAGGCGAATATTAGTACCAAAATTCGGATCTTGAAATATTTGTATTAATTCGATATGCTTTCATGGCTCTACTATGAAAGCTAACATCATTAAGAATTAATTAACTGAATCTATTAAACGATTGGGAAGGAAAGAGACTATCGTGAATAGTCACTTTGGATTATTTTTGTCGTCATTTTGAGATGATGTGGATGCTTCTACTCTTAGGATTACTGTAATTAAAGAAGAACAGGCATTAATGTTTTAACTTAATCCATGATCAGAAAAGGAAGTTTTTTTTTATTATTTTGAGTACAGGAGTTATGATATTGAGGGGTTTTTTTTTTTAGCATTTTTCCATACTCTGTCGACTATTAAATCTGTTATACTAAAAGAACAGACATTGATTTTTACCAAGCCTTATTCCATCATAGAGAAAGGATATCATTTATTTTTAGAACTAGATTTGGAAGCTTGCGTCTCTAGGTTGTATTTTTCTTTGCCCTATTATTATTTATGTTGTAATTATAAAAGAAAAGGCATTAATTTTTTTTTTAACCAAACCTTATTATTTGGCAAATGAATTTGAGATTCTGAGGTTCTGGGCCCATTTTTTAAAATATTTTTATAGTATTAATTATGACCGGGATAGCTACTGAATTTGTTTTGAGAACTAGATCTAGAATCTTGAGATTTTTAGTTGTTGTAATAAAAATCACGGAGCAGAGTAACCCAAATTAGGTTTTATTCAACACTGTATTTACTTGACCTCACGCACCACTGAGTCAGGCTCTGACGCAAGGTCGGTTTTTAACGTGTTTCCACTCGGGCCGCTGGTCTTAAGTGGTCATAGCTTGTCCAAGCTGGTCAGAGCTGGTCTAAGCTACGCGCAGCTTGTTTAAGTTGGTCCAAGCTCGTCAGAGACGGTCCAAGCTAGTCATAGCTGTGATACTACCAGTGCAAGGACGGATCCGTGTGACCAGCAAGTATCAGAATGTGTATAACAATCGAGGGGGATAAATTTACACACCAGGGTTTTATTCAACACTGTATTTACTTGACCCAAGGTGATTTTTTTAACATGGGGTCCCGAGTGTCTTCACTCGGGCCGCTGGTTTTAGGTGGTCATAGCTTGTCTAAGATGGTCAGAGCTGTGACACTACCAGCGCAGAGACGGATCCCTGTGACCGGCAAGTATCAGAATATGTATACCACTCGAGAGAGAGAGAGAGAGGTTTACACAACAGGTTTTATTCAACACAATAGAATATTTAGTACAAACAGAACTATTTATAAGCAGGCACAGTCCATTTTTAACGATAGGCAGGGTAGAGAAAATGTACACCACAGTTGTATTCAGCCATGTTTTTTTTAATTTTAATTCTTTTGTAATTAAAGAGAAGGCATTCATTTTCCACAAAATATTATTACAATATCGGGAAAAGAATTTATTTTGTGAAATTAATTTGGGCTGGTAAGTCTTTACTGTTCTTGTTGCTTGGAATAATAGGCTTCTAATAAATCTCTTATAATTGTAAAAAAACAGACATAATTTTTTGATCGAAGCTTGTATACGCGGGTAAATAAGTGTACAGGGTGTTCCAAAATGGTTGACCGCATTCTAAATGCCCATATCTCGGGAACTACTTGATGGATCTTAATGAAACTAAATACACTTTATGTTGAAGGTGATAAGTTGTATTGGTTAAATTTACAAAGAAAAGTACAAATATTTGTTGGTTCCTTGACAGATTTTCATAAATGTTCCCTATGAGCGCCGCCTGTGACTCTGCACACGTCGAGTCGGTAATCGAGCTCGTGCCAAACTCGCTGTAGCATGTCTTCGGTAACAGTTTCCAGTGCAGCTGTAATTCTCTGTTTCAGTTCTTCAATGTTAGCTGGAAGAGGAGGTACGAAGACTAGTCCTTTCACATAACCCCAGAGGAAAAAATCACACGGAGAAAGGTCGGGTGATCGTGGTGGCCATTTCAGAAGCAAATCGTCTTCTGCACTACCTCGATCGATCCATCTCTCTGGCAGAACCTCATTGAGGTAGGCTCGTACAGTGAGCTTCCAGTGAGGTGGAGCCCCATCCTGCTGAAAAATGGAACTTTTCGTCTTCATTTTCTATGAGTTGATCAATTAGCCAATTTTGAAGCATTTGAAGATAAACTGGAAACTGTTACCGAAGACATGCTACAGCGAGTTTGGCACGAGCTCGATTACCGACTCGACGTGTGCAGAGTCACAGGCGGCGCTCATATTGAACATTTATGAAAATCTGTCATAGAACCAACAAATATTTATACTTTTCTTTGTAAATTTAACCACTAAAACATATGACATTCAACATAAAGTGTACTTAGTTTCATTAAGATCCATCAAGTAGTTTCCGAGATATGGGCATTTAGAATGGGGTCAACCATTTTGGAACACCCCGTATAATACGTTGAATAATAAAAGACATAACAAACTTAATAGATAATATGAAAATACCAATACATTTATTGTTGACCACAAACAAGGCCCGATAATGTTTGGTGATTTTTTTATCAGTTTTCAATTATGTAATTCTTCCTGTTGCTTCATTATGTTGTTCTTCAGAATGTGTTGACGTGACTTGCGTTACAAAACACACAAGACAATATGTAAGCATCGTCGATGGTGCTTCTAGACAACAATTGTCCAATGTTTTCTCTTTATTCTCTATATGTAAACATGATCAAAATACACAACCCGTCCAACGGAAAAAGTAAAACAAACACGCGAAAAGAATTTTGGTTTTAATGAAATCTGTATTCGTGTATGAACGAGAATGAAGTACATTTTAAAACTTAAATTCAATAAAGTTTTATAAAGAGAAGGAGTAAACTGGGGTGTTAAGAAAGAAAGTAAAACAAAGTAAGAAAGAAAAAGAAAGAAAGAAAGAAAGAAATAGAAAAGAAAGAAATAGAAAAGAAAGAAAGAAAGAAAAGGAAAGAAAGGAAAAGGAAAAAAGAAAAAGTAAAGAAAAAAGAAAGAAAAAGAAGAAAAGAACAAAAAAGAAAAAAAATTAAATATGAAATAACATCTTAAATATATATGAATGAAATGACAATAGAGATATAAAATGAAAGGATTGCAAGATCCTAAAGAAAATTAGGAAGTATAACTTAAAGAAAGGAATAACTAAAAAGGGAAAAAAACAAAAGGAAAAAAATTTAAAAAGTGTTATATAAGAAAAAGTGTCGCTGCCGACACTGGAGTTTGAACACAGATCACCAGAGAGCAAACACAGCTGATCCCATTTTGAACAAGTAGATCACGTGGTGGTAAAGGTAAATGTATTGAAATTAGCGTTGCGTCTAAGTGATCTCTATAGGGATCACTATTCGGTGGTTACTATTCGAGCGAGTATCATCGAGTAAGTACTATTAGTGTGAGTGTTATTCGAAGGCGCTAGACACCAGTATTGTTCGACGGCGTTACTATAGTTGCAATCTGCGATTACAAGGTCTCTACTACAACGAGCATTACGAAATTGACCACGAGTATTCGTTGATATTACAAGAGTGGCAACGAAAAAAGAAAGACAGAAATTGTAAAGAAAAATTAGGATTTTAAAAAGTAATATTTAGGGTTAATCGAATAACTATATAATGAAAAAAATAGTATTAAAATAATGGATTATATAAACTGAAAAATCATAAACAAAGGATGGTATACAAGAACAATGTATATAAGTTCAAAGTAGATGAGTAACTAAAGAAAGAAAGAAAGAAAGAAAGAAAGAAAGAAAGAAAGAAAGAAAGAAAGAAAGAAAGACAGACAGAAAGAAAGAAAAAACAGAAAAAAAGAACAGAAAGATAAAATACCACAACCAAAGTAATAATAAATGACTGAATGAATTAATGGAATTAGGATAGAAATATTGAAAAACGAATTCGGTAAATGAAAAATACTGGAATGAAAGAAATGAATATAGGTACGAATTCAATAAATAAACAAATGAAGAAAGAAAAAAAAGAGAGAAAAATAATTAAAACAAAGAAATAAAAGGACAAAAATAAATAAATGATGAAAGAAAGAAATCAGAGAAAGAACAGAAAGAGAGAAAAATCAATAAAAGAAAGAAAAAGAGAGAGAAAAGTAAATGAAAGAAAAAATCAAAATAAAAAGTGAGAAAAATAAGAAAGAAAGAAAAAAGAATCAAGAAATAATAGTCGAAAGAAAGAAGACGAGAAAAAAGAGATGCAAAGAAAATTAAAGAAAGGAAAAAAAAAGTATGGAGCAAAGGAAGAGAAGGAAAGAATATGAGAGAAAAAGAAAAAAGAATAAAGAAAATGAGGATAAAGGAAAGAAAATGAAAGGAAGGAACAAAAGAATGGAGAAAAAGAAGAAAAAGAAAAAAAATGAGAGAGAGGAAGAATAATGAATAATTAAAATGAAGATAAAGGAAAGAAAATAAAAGCAAGGAAGAAAAAAGAATGGAGAAAAGGAAGAAAAGGAAAGAAAATGAAAGAAAGAAAGAATAACAGAATGAAAAAAGGAAGTAAAATGAAAGAAAGGAAGAAGAATATTGGAGAAGAGGAAGAAAATATAAGAAGATGAATGAAAGCATAAAAAAGGAAGGTGAAAGGAAAGAAAAAGGAAAAAATGAAAGAAAGAAAAAGAATGAAGAAATGTAAAAAAGAAGAAAGAAAATTAAAGAAAGTAAGAAAAACTAAACAGAAAACTGACGATCAGAATAGTATATAGATAGATATAGGATAGCAAAAAGGCAAGTTAAAATTTGGCAGGGTAAGGTATATTAAAGAAAGAGAGAATATAGAGAAGGGGAAAACGAGCCGTAAAATATTTAAATTCAAAGGTGAATAAAGAAATAGAAAAGGAAAGAGAAATAACATTAAATAATTAAAACTGAAATATGCGTAAAAATACTAAACAAATTCAACGAAAAAGGTTATGTTATTACACAGATATGGTCAAAGGAAATCATTTTTGAATACGAAAAACAAGGAGAGAACAGAAAGACATGAATATCTGAAGTCTGGCTTTATAATATAAACAAAAACAGGAAATGGACGAATGAAATACAAGAAAGCAAAAACTGAAATTACCAAATATTTTAGAAATGATTATGTCGGAAGTATTCTAGAAAAGAAGTGGAAAAATAAAATCAAAACGAAAGAAAAACAATAATAAATTTCTGAGAGACGAGACACGAATTCTCACAATTATCAAACAAGTTGACTGAAAAGAAAAGACGACATTAATTATAATACGCCATATAAAAACTAATAATATTCGTTTAGATTTTTTTTTCTTTTTTTTTCCTATAGTGGCAAAAGAATAATATGTGGAAACATTTCAGAAATTTTGTTTAGAATTAGACAAAAAACTGTACTTAGTGTACGTCGGAAACAGTCGCCAAAAAGATTAAAAAGAGATAAATATAAAGTGAATAATAAAAACGGGAGAAAAATCGAAACGAGCAGGCGATATGAATGTTTGGCGGGAAAGTGGTAGTTGTTGGAAAAAGGAGGAAGAAGTGAAGATGGTTGTTGTCGAATAATGAAAAATAACGTTAAACTTTTCAAAGAAAGTGGAGTTCGCAAAGAGCATATGAAAGAGAAAGGTGCATACAATAAATACGTATTGGCAAACTACTAAAGCAAAAGAATATTCAAAGAATAATAGAGTAAAAGCCTACCCTATTTTCTCAGCATGGTGTTCTTTAAATCATAAACCATAGAAAACGCATTCTTCTCAGCTCTTGAATATAAGATATTGAAATGTAATAGCGTAGGAAAAATATTTACTATCTGGTTCAATAGCAATATTCTTCACAATGATTTCCTTTTTTAAGCATTTCATCCAAAACAAGACAATAAAATCCACTCGGATGCAAGGGTTTACTGAGGGTGAAAGAAACAGTGAGGACAATAAAAGTACAGGTTTCAAGGAGATAGAAATAGACGACAGTCATTACATTTATATTTTCGGAGATCGTGGTTAACAGGGAAGCATGAATTTGGATGGGAGATCCACTAGCAACACTGGCGAAAGAAGAAACTATTATCGTAGAACTTACATTCAGCAATTTCAATAGTGAAATTATGAGACCTAGCTGCCAATCGAGTACTACGCTTAATGACTCCGTTAGTGAAATCGTGGTACCGTCGAAGAAAGCTCAGCGGGACATTTAGCGTGAGACTAAGTATGGAAAAGGCAAAGGAAGCTGCATTACAGTTTTCGCAAACTGATCGACGCCAAGATGCCAGGTCAAGACCGATAACATTGCCAATTTGTCTTTGGATTTAGACACATTGCAAAAGCATCTAAACAGATACACGGGCGAATGGTATATTTATAAATGTTCAAGCTAGATTCTGGAGAGAAAATGTTTTCTAGCACCTCCTAGTCAACCGATTTTCATATCATTAGATTGAGCAATTGATTCAATATTTTATTTCCACATCATGTCAATGGAAAACATGAGACCAAGAACGTACATAAACTTGCTCTGACGTTGATCACCATCAGCCTTAAGTGAACGAAGGCAAAAAAGTTTACTTTAAGATTAATAAAGAACAGTTTCCATTTAACGCTATTAAAATTAAAAAGCCGCTGAGTCAGTTATGTTCCATGCGTGATACACGTATCCTCTATCTCTCTGACAAGGCAGATTTTTCCCGCAGTAGGTTGCCATTTCTTTCTGCGGTAGACCAGTTGCCATCCAAGGATATAGAATCCGGTCTTTCCTGCTATTTACCTAGAGCTGGGGTGGGGAAGAAGAGGATACATACTTTTCCTCGGGGTATTAGCACGTAAATAAATGTAATGGATTCGACTGGAATTCGAACTCGGCTCTGCGATTCCTCAATGCAAGCCGCTATGCATTACTCCACTGTACATCTACTTGAATTTTCGAAGTCTGCTGCCAATTTGATTTTAATGAAATCTATCAGATTTACTAGTAAGACAGGTGTAAATAGTTGTATCTTGCGTATAGATATGTCGGGAACTGATGGCATAGGGAAGGCTTTTGATTAAAATAAGAAATAAAGTTAGTTAAAGAACAGAATGATCTAGAAGCCTGGCCGTTAAAGATAACTTTTGTTAAGCGGTTTGATAAGAATGTTTGCAGCGAAGCAAAAGAAAACAGTCAGCATCACCGTAGCTTTTCAATGTTGGAAAAAAATTAAATCCCGGCAGACGCTTTTTACCGAAAATAAAACCCTGAGCTTCGCCAATTTTATCTGAAGCTTGAGAGACTATTTCTATAATAACTATCAACACACCAACGACGAGAGGAGCTTCCTAACCGATTTGGAATAATTAGAGCCACTAGTGTTTTTTCCAAAGTTGGTTAGAATACTAATAGGATGAGAGTTAGAAGGATTAGATGCTTCTCCTGAGTTCTTAAAATCACAGACGACATAAGAGTATTTACAATAATCCGAAAAGCAAGACGCAGCAAAATCTATACTACAAAGTTTGGCAAGAACAGGGATCAGTTCAATGTTACTTTTTTTAATCGCAGAGATACCTCCGAGCGTACATTCTTTTGGGATTAAGTTTGGATAGGATAGCGGAAATCATGGAGGGTGGTATATGAATATCAGAGTAGAGACTCAGAACTAACTGGAAAATCAGGTAAGTGGACTCCACGTGAGTCAATTTGAATAGATTTTGCGGGCAAAGCGTTCTGCTTTAGCGCCAGAATATGAAACCAATGCAGATTGTTTGAATAGAGGAAGAATTGAGGACTTACGCTTATTCTATTCATTCTCATAGGGCTTCCACTTGTCTCGAGAACCGAACTTGTTACGAGCTATACAATGCTGCACTCTATCAGAGAACGACAACTGAGCATATTTCAGGGCAGGTTTGCGTTTATTATGAGCTGATACGACAATGCGACTTTTGTTATCAAAGTTATCATGTTGGTAAATCTAGAAAAAGTTTGATTGCTGTGGACTATACCGTCTGAACAAGCAGGTTTGAATCCAAGAAAAGATCGTGTTTTTTTTTCAGAAATTTACGAGTAGGCAATAGAGTTATTGCTGTCGTCGCAGTTTTCAGTAGGAAGACGAAAGACGTCACATCAAGGTACACGGCGTGAAGAAAATCGCGAATTAAATCCCATTCTGTACGATGGTACCAGCAAGGGAGTTGATTCTTAATAGACAAACCCAGGAAATATCAAATGCTCACTGCAGCGTGATTGGAATTTCCAGCTGGAAAAAAGGTGCAAGATTCAAAAGGTGAGTTAAAGAAGAAATTGAATAAAGAGGCAAATTGGTCAGAGTTATAATGGAACACAAAAGTGAACTATTTGCCATGATCACTATTTACATTGTTCGGACTATCATCCTCATCTTTGTTGTTATATTTAACACATCGTTTAGGTCGTTCTACGCTCAGGCCTTCTTCAAATATGGCAACAAAGATGAGGATGATAGTCCGAAAAATGTAAATAGTGTACATAATACCTCATGTCAGAAACATAGGCAAATATTTGACAGACAAATATAGTCAAAGAAAAATGTTAAATGAGGCTATCTTTAGCGGGAAAAGAAAGGAGACTTAAATGAATGATATAAATAAAGAAAGGACAAAATATGGGAGGAAGGAAAGAGTATGTGTACAATTTAATATCCCAAAAGACCCAATTACAAGAAAGACAATATTTTTGTACAAAAAGAAGAGAAAGGATGGAAAATAAAAAAAGAAAGAAAGAAAGAAAGAAATATATACAAAAATCAATTAGAGGAAAGAGAACATTCTGTAAAAAATGAGAGAGAAAGGATATGAAAGAAAAACATTTCCTCAAAGATGAAGAAGCAACTGAATGTGGTTCGACAGAATATCGCTGATGATAACAGAACGAACACGTTAGCATCAACGAGGTTTTGGAGAAAATGGAAACAAAAGGAAACTTATAAGCAGTTGAAATTTCTGATTTACTTAATAAAAAAGAGGCCTTAGAAAACCTGATACACACAGGACATATTGAGGGCAAGTGCGACATAGGAAAGCAGCGCCTAACATACTTGTTGAGCTTGAGTAAATGGATGTAAGAACGGGGTTTGGGAGAAATAACAAAACGGCAAAACTTATTAAGAGCTATAAGGGACAGGAAGATGTGGAGGGCCATAATTGCCTACATTCTGAATGGACATGTCACAAAAAACTATAGCAATTCAACGCAACGATTTAAAAGAGAAACCGACGGAAGAAAATAACAGAACAGTAACAGAGAAAACAAATATACAAAAAGACAAAAATCAAAGAGGTTTGAATAAAATAATGGCATAAGAATTGGAAGTAAATATATTTTTTAAGTAATGTATTTTAATTTTGGCAGCAATGTCAAAGGTGAAAATATTTTTAAAAAATACATTGAAATAAATTTGTAAATTTGAATTGATTATCGTCGTTCATCATTAAATATTTTACTGAATTTAAGGGGGGGTATTTAGCGTAAAAAGAACACCTTAGAAGAACGTGGCACGTTCATCTTTGGTGAACGATTTGGGCGTTGAAGAAGAACTCATTTGCAACTTTGAACTTTCTTGAATCAGGTGAAGAGGGGTAGGAAAAATGAAGAAGAAGAAGAAGAAGAAGAAGAAGAAGTCGGATAGAAGGAGAACAATAGAGAGAGTAGGGGGAAGAAGAGGAAATATGGAAGAAAAAAGTCAGCAAGAAAATAAAGAGTTGAGTATAATAATAATAATAATAATAATAATAATAATAACAATAATAATAATAATAATAATAACAATAACAATAATAACAATAATAATAATAATAACAACAATAATAATAATAATAATAACAATAATAATAATAATAATAACAATAATAATAATAATAACAATAATAATAATAATAATAACAACAATAATAATAATAATAATAATAACAATAACAATAACAATAATAATAATAATAATAATAATAATAATAATAATATAATAATGGGACGATGAAGAAGGAGAAGAGGGGAGTTCTGTAGAGTCGAAGAAGTCGAAAAATGGTAGTAAAGACGAAGAAATAGAGACAATGGAGTAGAATAAGTCAGGAAAGAAGAAGAAGAAGAAATTAAATATTATTATTTTGTGCGAAATCACGTGATTTGTTTCTTTTTATTGTGAGCTTTTTAGACTGATACCTCCTGACGAATGACCAGGTGACTATTGCCATCTAAATCTGATGAATTAGCATCTGCTCATTGCAAGGAAAAATGTGACTGAATACGTGCACTATCGTCGAAGGCATCCCATCAACATCGATTAGCTCAACTGTTGATATAGTCTCTTTTAGGTATTTCCCCACAGTGACGTGCGCTGAGATCGTCTCCCTGACAACGGCTTAACTCACTGATCACAGTGAGATTCAAAAGTTGTGTTTCATGGGTGGGATGACCCTACGAAGAGAGATTAAAGCGATAAAGGTATTTTAGATAAATAAGCAAATGATGGAACGATAGCAATAAAGCGTCTAAAAGAAAGATACTTGAAGGCAAAGAACACAAAGGTACAGAATGACAAAGAAGTAATTAAAGAGAGAGGAACGTAAAATGAAAAGTGTACGAGGGTTGTTCAAAAAATTCTAAGCCTCACCCGGAATAGGAAAAAGAAAACAGTTGTTCACTATTTTTTCAATATAGTCCAGTTAGACATCAATGCACTTGGTACAGCGATGCTTACGCACTGCAATCCCATCTCGTCCGGTCTGTGTGCCTTTTCGCGGGATCGTCAATTTTCTTTGTCTTGTCATCTTCGTCGAAAAGTATTTTACCTTACTTCCGCGGATTTCTCTTGCCTGAGCCTCTTTTTCTGTACTTTAAATTTGACTTAACTTACTGATAACAATCGATCGAAACTAAAATTTTCCGTATCTACTTTTGGTTCCGCTTTTTTCATATTGCTACATTACCAAAAGGATAGGGTTTATGGGTCTTCATCGGAAAACACACCAGGTAATTTCATACACGGGAAACCAGATGGTATCATGGTTTGCATTTTTCGAATTTCCCTCAGTGTTCATTGAAGAATTAGTGAAAATGAATATCAGAGTTTGCCAGCAAATGTTGCCCCGATTTCCAGCCATATTTGGGAGTCGCTATGCCTACGTTCAATACGGTAGCCCCTGCACACAGGATCACTTTGACACACAGGGCATTTCTCTTGATGTTTTGACGAGTCAATGTGGCCTCCAACAAGCCTTGACTTTGCGATAGGGCCCAAGTCAGAGAATGATGGCTTGTATATCTCATACTCACATATACCGCACACGAAAAAGGCTTTTATGACGTTTTGGTTAGTCCGGGGTATGACGATAAATTACATCCAGCAGGTAGACCTCTGATCTGGAGGTTTTGTGAAGCGGGGAAAAACCTGTTAATTGCTGTTTTTGCCTAGATTCCTTTTTGAGCGTGTATGACAGCACCAGAAATTTGTAAAAAAAAATTGGGACCAATAGATTTTTGTTAAAAGAAAAAAATAATCAAGCTTCCCAAGAAAATTAAATTTCGGCATAAAATGACCAATGAGAAGTTGATATGCCGTTAAACAAACAAACATGACGCCTTGGTATAATGTGAACAAAGACAAGTTGAAGTTAAACTTTTCAATTGAGAAGATATTAAGGGTGGAAGGAGAAAGCAAGATTTATCTATTTTGAATTGTAAATATAGGTAAAACTTGCCTAGAAGCCGCCATTTGGCTTACTCGCAAGGCTTTTGGGCCTTCGGCTTTTTATCTTCGGAGTCCTAAGTACGTAAAAGTTATAAGAATTTAGAAATAATAAAATTATTTTATTCGTTACCTTAATTTGGCATAATCTTTCTTCGTATACGCAACCGCTCTCCGTAGTTTGTTTGCATTTATTTTGTACGCAATTAATATTTTCTTAAAATCAGTATTCTTTATGATCCCTTCATATAAAGTCACTCTTAAAAGACATTAGGGAATCCGAACAACATAATATTCCGAATACGCTACAGTACACTTGCTATAAAAAGAAAAAAAAGTCATATAAGCAATGTACCGTGTACTGCTTAAGTTTTAATTATAGTTTAATTAGACAATATCAATTGCGACAAAGAGCGAAATTAAAATTAAACTTTTAATAAAGAATTGTTTTTTTAAACCTTTCACCCCGTTCGATATTTAAATTTAACTTTAAATGTGTTATTTAATTTTTTAATCACATGTAACTATAGTAGTTACTTCAGATTGCTTATGATTCGCCGAGATCGAAAAACGGACGGACTGACGGACACATGTGCACTGCGCTTTATTTATATAGATATTGTCAATACATATAGCTATCAACCTATTCATTATTCATTAACCAAAACCTAAAATCTTTAATATATGCCGCATCAGGTACATTCAATTGGCAGCCATATTTGCTACCTGGCGCTAAATACTGTTTCTTCCGCATATGAATTCGCGTTCATTTCAAAAGTTTGAACTGACAACAATACAAACGCCATATTTGTACTTTTAATCTTCTTTCATAAAGCCAGTAAAGATGACCGAACCTACATTGACCTCACTATTTTATTTGCCAAGCTCGTTCACAATTTCCACCTGCGATAAATTGACTACTTCGATACCAGAAGAAGCCTAACAAGACGCTAAATCGACAATACCTATTAGTTTTATCTATTTGAATAGCGTTATAGATTCGTGTGACTGCGTGAGCTTTACCGTACTAGCGTAGTTACAATAGTTGAGCCACAACTGTCGATAAGAGCGATGCATGAATAACCTGTATGATGATCTTCATATAAGCCAGCGGGTTAGAGGCAAATCTACCTTCTGTCTTTCTTTTCCTAACTCTCTTTCTTCCTGTAATTTTATTTCTCACTACATTTCTCTCTCACTTGATTTTTTGCATATGTAACATTCGGCTAAACTCATTTTCTCTCTCTCTCTCTCTCTCTCTCTCTTTCCTCTTTGCTTTCTTTCTTTCTTTCTTTAAGTATGTTCCTTTATTTAGCTATTTTCCTATCTCGTTTTTTTACTAATTTTCTTTCTTGCTCTCTTTTCTTTCTCTCTCTCTCAATCTCTCTCTCTATCTCTCTCTCTCTCTCTTTCTTATTTATGTACATTTTTTCCGCTCTCTCCTTCTTTCTCTAATTTTCCATCTCCCCACATCCCTCTCTTTGCTTATCTAATATCTGGGTAAATCCATACGTGTATCTCTCTCTCTCTCTCTCTACCTATCTCTCTCTCTCTCTACCTCTCTCTATTTGAGTGTATTTCGTTCTTTCTCTCTTTTCTTATCTTTCGTTTTTTCACTAATTCTCTTTATGACCACGTTTCTCTCTCTCTCTCTCTCTGCATATGTAACATCCTGCTAAATACATCTCTCTCTGTTTGTCTGTTTCTCACTCTCTCTCACTCTCTCTATCTCTCACTCTCTCTCTCTCTCTCTCTCTATCTATCTTCTTTATGTATATTTCTTTCTTTCTCTTTTTTCCGCTCTCTCGTTCTTTCTCTAATTTTCTTTCTCCCCATACTTATCTCACTGCATATGTAATATATGGGTAAATCCATACGTCCCTCTCTCGCTCGCTCTCCGCCCTTTTCTTTATTTTTGTATATTTCTTTCTTTCTCTCTTTTCTTACCACTCGTTCTTTCACTGATTATCTTTATCCCCATGTTCCTCTCTCTAGCTAAATATATATCCTTCTCTTTCTTTCTTTCTCTCTCTCTCCCTCTCTCTCTCGTCTCTTTTTCTCTCTCTTTCTCTCTTCTTTATGTAAAATTCTTTCTTTCTTTCTCGTTCTTCCACTAATTTCATTTCTCCCCACACTTCTCTCACTGCCTATTTAATATTCAGCTAAATACATCTCTCTCTCTCTCTCTCTCTCTTTGTTTGTATTTCTCTCTTCTTTAGGTACATCACTTTCTTTCTCTTTTTTTCCGCTCTCTCCTACTTTCACTAATTTTCTTTCTCGCCGCATTTCGCTCTGCTTATATAAGATCCTTCTAAATCCATATTCCCCCCTCTCTCTCTCTCTCTCTCTTTCTCTCTCTCTTCTTTGTGGATGTTTCTCTCTTTTCATATCTCTCGTTATTATCTAATACACTTTCTCCCCACATTTCTCTCTCTACATAGGTAACATCCGGTTAAATCCATACGCCCCTCTCTCTCCCTCCCTCTCTCTCTCTCCGCCCCTCTCTCTCTCTCACTCTCTCTCTCTCTCTCTTTCTCGCTCTCTTCTTTATGGATGTTTCTCTCTTTCTCTCTTTTCATATCTCTCGTTATTATCTAATACACGTTCTCCCCACATTTCTCTCTCTACATCGGTAACATCCGGTTAAATCCATACGCCTCTCTCTCCCCCTCTCCCCCACACTCTTTCTCTCTCTCTCTCACACACTCTCAATTTTATTTTCTCCCTCCCTCTCTTGTCTTTCCTCCGCCCTTTTTCTTCATATCGTCTCCGTTCTCCTATTTTCTCTCTCCGCATAGTTCTGTTTCCCCCTTATGATTTTCATTATATATACATCATCCGGCTGAATGGCAAATTCTCCCCCTCTCTCTATATATCTATCTATCTATCTATCTATCTATCCATCTATCTATATATCTATCTATATCTTACCTTATCTCTGTTTCTTCCGCTCATTTCCTATCTCCCTTCCTTTCTCCATTTTTTCCTCTCCACCCTTGTTTCTCTCTCGATACAAACAACATGAAATGTGTGTCTATTCATCATTTATTTAATCTTAGTCTAAATTTAATGGGAGACTTCATATTAGCATGCCTATGTCAAATGTTAAAATCCAATTAACCCATGACTTAGTGGCTTGTTGGTCTTTCTTTTCCCCTCTTTCATGCTATATCAGATACGGACTGAATCAGAAGATGAGTAAATTAGAATACCTGTGTATTCAACATTTTATATTCAAACAAATCTGACTAGCGATAATTCTTTACTATATGTGATTATGTCTAATTATATACTCCCCTAAACAAACCTTCAGGCAGAAATGTTTAAATAATATTTACAAGTATACAGTATATTCATAATCTAAGACGTCTCCATTTGCTGCATCCTTCTTACAGCTTTTTCATATAAATATTTTTCATTTTGCGCATGCGCGTTGTTTTGAATTTTGTCGGCTGCACAGTATAGTAGTAATTTGAGCGCAGTCTGTGAGAAAAGAAAATAGCATAATGATGCAATTCACACCGCCAGAAATTTTGAAACCGCGTGCTGTACAGCTTGACATTCGCACTGAAAACTTCAATAGGAATAATTCACATTCTTTGGGGGTCAATCTGAGGACAGTTCAGAGGATACCCGAAAGATGTAACCAAGAGTGATGAAAACCAAATATCCAGGCACCATCATGGTGTTTAGTGTGATCACTTGTGATGGCGACGTCATGCCGCCATTCATCTTCCCACAGTGCCTCAGACTCAACACGGAGGCCTACATCAAGGGCTTTGAAGACGTAGTTCTGTCCTGGGTCAAGAGCGTGGCTGCCGGAAGACACTATGTCTGGCAACAGGATTCTGCACCATGCCACACCAGCAGGAGAACCCAGTCATGGCTCTAAGACAATTTCTGCGACCACATCACCCCTTACATTTGGCCACCTAACTCCCCATACTGCACCACTTGATTATTATGCGTGAGGCGCAATTTAGAAAGAGACCAACAAAATTCCTTTAACACCAAAGGTGAATGGAAGGCAAGGATTATGGCTGTATTCACCAACTGCAACAATGAGACCATTCAGGAGGCGGTGTTTGAAGCCAATGGCGATTTTATTGAATAACCTTACTCTTTCCTCTTTCAAAATATTTTTGTGTAATTTTGGTAAATATATCTCTTAACATGAGATATCAGTGTTATTTGAAGTTTTGCTTTATTTAGACAATTTATCCACCACGCACTGATATTATTCCTAATATGAAAATAAGTAAATAACTAGTTTAAATAATTTTGTTACTGCTACATATACAAAGACACCTACTTCCAATTCTTGCCTCATAAACAATTTAACCAAAAAGCTACATTAAACTAATCAAAAACAATCTTAATTAAGTAATTCAGTAACAAAGCAAATACTTACTAAAAAAAGTCTTCACTAATTATATTATTGAATATCAAATTAGAATTCACTTACATAATAATAATTTTAATATAATCTAAGTTCTCATGTTACCCTATTTAACAAAATTAATATTTCTCAACTCCCTCTCTACAGGGTGTCCCTAACGTTTGGACACCTAGGCAAAAATGCGTATATTCGATAAATTAAATTTTCAACATTTTATAGAATTGGAATATTAACAAATAATATCATCAATAATTTGCATCATTTGTGATGCAAAGGTTGAATCCTTTGCAAGATTTACGTGAACTCGGTGCAATAACTCTACATTCCGTTAATTGTAGCACATTCACTCTTTATGCGTTCAATCAAGTATATTGCATCTACACTTTTCACTGAGTACACGTTCTCGTCTAGCATACAGCAGAAGAAGAAGTCAATTCTTTTTTCTTTCTTTTGTTTAATGTGTGGAGGTAATAAAAATATAGTTAATGGAATTTCCTCTTTGTCCAGACATTACGAATGGCCTGTATAAGACAAATGTTGCTCATGAATTTCTTTGTTGGCTTCAAGATTACATGTTTGGGAATAATAAACAAAATCTATTTTCAATAGGCTAGGCAATAACCACTCTTTCACATGCCATTAATCAGAAACTAAGTGCAATTATACGACAAAGTAATACGAATCATAAGAAATATATCGATATCCAACACCGAGTCTCGAGCTATAGTGCCATGTGACATGCGTGATACACGTTTAGGCGATCATGTGCCTTTCGATACATGACTGACGAGACAGATTTTTTTTCCCACAGTAGGTTACCATTGCTTTCTGCGATAGACCAGTTGCCATTCAAGCCTATAGAACACAGTCCTTCCCGCTATTTGCCCATACCGGGGGTGGTGGGAAAAAACAGGATTAATACCTTTCCTAGGGCTATTAGCACATAAATGAATATAATGGATTCGACTGGAATTCGAACTCGGCTCTCCTATTTCTCAATCGGAACCGCAATCCATTACTCCATTGTGCCTCGTCTTCGCGAGAAATCCCTTCCAGGAGGATGCCATAGGAGTAATGATGAGATCACTTTCTTGTCCTGAAGGTGGCAGTTGTTTTTGCTCGATTAGTCTCAGTAAGTTGTCTTAAGCGTTTCATAGGATCTCCAAATGATGTTCTGTATAATAGCTAAATATTCTTCTCTTGCTGATAGATTTTTTTTTACTCCTGTGGCAGTGGAGACTTCAGGGGTTATTGGCCCTCGTTCGATGGTGTTCCTTCGGAGGATTGGCGCGATTGCGTCTCCATTAAGGAACGAGCCTCGCGAAGCGGAGTGGCTCTTGCAGCGTGTCTCACTGGCGACGGTTCGAGGTAATGCTTTCTCCATCATAGCGGCTGGCAGAGGATAGAAAAAATTGTTTATAGTTACGTTGTTCTGGAATTGTCATCATTGGTCGACTGAACTTGCTTTGTTTCAATGACTTTTGTTTTGTTATTATTAATTACGTTATTTAATTTATTTCTGTTCTGTATTGTTCTATGTAGATTTTTATATGATCTATCCACTCATATTTCAAGACGATCAGATAATGTCCAAGTTTCTGATCCATACAGTAGGACTTGTTAAATCAATGTTCTTAAAGAGGATAGAAGGTTCAAACGTCAAATCTTGTTAAATTTGTTACACGCATCGCATGCAAGAGTTTTGCGGATGCTAAAGTATTTTTGGGAATCTGTTATGTGAGACCCAACTCTGCTGGATCTCTTTCTTCATAAGTTGGTTCACTATTTTGTTTTTCTAGAATCTATCTTACCATTCTACCATTCATTGTCACATCTGGTCTGGTGATTCTGCTGTGTATTAAGAGATCCTGGATAAAATCCAAAGCAGAATATACAATTTTATCCGTCTTGACATAGCATCTCGGCAACATTCAATTTCCAACCGCCGTAAGGTAGCTTCACTGTGCCATTTCCACAAATATTTTCATGGTAACTGTACAGATTTTGTTTGATTTTAAGAGAGATTAGTCTCAGTAATCCGTAAATTGTGTTAAATGTTGCATGGAATATCCAACTGATGTTTTGAATTTTTCTAAGTAGATTTGCATATGCTCCATCCAGTCGTTTTTCAAAACGAAGAAATAATGTCAAAGTTCCTGATTCATACAATAGGACTGGTTTAGTCAATTTTCGAAACGTTTGGACTTTTAAGGAGGGCAAAACATTAACAAGAATCATGAGAATTATAAGAGCATTAGCGAGCACATCTCGGTAACATAATTACGAAAAATAATATTTCTCGCCTTTTATATAAGATAAATGATGTTTATGTATATGTCGTAACCTAGTGAAGATAACTGAATAGAATAATCAAACGAAGGTTGGTAATGAACGAAAATATATAGGACAAGAACAACACATATAAGATTCGCCAGCGGCGCGTGGAAGTAGTCAACTGCTAGAAGTGAGTCAAGTGAATTTCACAATGAATCTCCAACTCTAGGATATCTAGGATAATTACCAACCGCCCCACGCGGTCAGACGTGGTACAAGGCAGAATTTTATGGTGGGTATCCAAGCCCGTAGGCTCGGCCAAAAATTCTCCATAGACCCTGTATAAAACGGGGTCAGGTAGCTGTTTCTCGAAACGAGCCTCTGCCCCTCGACATATCCTCGTCTGAGGATCCTCTCTCTCCGGAGGCAGAGAGTTGGGCCCGCACATCTGAAGAGAATCTCCAAATGCAGGGTACCTACCAACCGCCCAACACGGTCAGATGTAGCACGGTCAAATTTAATGTGGGGTATCCGAGCCCGTATGCTCAGCCAAACCTTCCCAGTAGACCCTGTATATAACGGGGTCTGATAAATGTTTTGTCGTGACGAGACTCTGCCCTTCGACATAGTCTCGAATGGGGATATTCACTGAGAGGAGGCAGAGAGTTTGACCAGCACAGCTGGAGATGAATCTCCAACTGCATGATATCTAACAACCGCCCAACGCGACCAGATGTGGCACAGGGCCGAATTTAATGTGTGGTATGGGTGCCCGTAGTCTCGGACAAAAACTCCTCGTAGAGCCCGAATAAAACGACGTCGGGTATCTGTTTCCCGAGGCGAGACACCGCATTTCGTTATAGCCCCGTATGGGGATCCTCACTGACAGGAGAGAGAGAGTTTGACAAACACATCTGGCGACAAATCTCCAACTGCAGGATATCTACCAACCGCCTCACGCGGTCAGATGTGGAGCAAGGTCGAATTTAATGTGGGGTATCCGTACCCATATTCTCGGCCAAAGATTCCCCGTAGACCCTGTTTAAAATGTGTTTGGGTAGCAGTTTCCCATGACGAGATTCTTCCGGTCGACATAGCCTCGTATCCCGAGGCAGAGAATTCGATCAGCATTGAATACTGATGCCATATCTGATTTGTGTCTTCTATATAATAAATGCGAATGTCAGCGTGTCGCTGTGTCACACTTTTTCAATTAAAGGGACACAACTCTCTAACTTTCCATAGCTCATGTTACAGAAATTTGGAAGTCCCATGTTTTCATTACTGCGAATGTTTTCGGCTCTTGTTTTACCTGATTTTTTGCAACAATACCTGGGAAATAAATTTGGGGATAATCGAAATTAATTTCGAAATAAAGCGAAAGTCACCCTGGAAATGAAAATAATTGTACGGAAAATAAGAACCCAAGTTGAACTTTTAAAAGGTAAGTTTAAATATTAATGCAATACTTAAATGCATTTTTGTTTTTTTCTGTAGTTTATTTTCATTATACCTCGCAAAAAGAAATATCCGCCAACATAAGACCAGATTTAGATCGAAAGAGCCAAGTATGCAGCGAAGAAAAAAAAGTCCCGTGCAAATGAAAATCCAGATCAAACGGCAGCCGGGAGGGCTTCCAATGCTGAGAATATGCAAAGACTTAGGGACTCTCAAATTCCTGAACAAGTCAAATGACCAATCAAGAGCCCTCCACAGGAGCTAGCTTAAACGATAGGACGGCTATTAAGCTAGACTGGTATATATCTCGTGATCCTTATCAAAATCCAAATTATGGTTTGTGATGTAATCGATCCTAACCAGGCATTCTCGACATCAGTCACTTTCTCACCGACGTGACGTGGCTTCTGACTTTTAGCGTCTACTACATTGTCAATTAGGCCTCGATGATTTATTGTTGAACTAGCAAGATGCATCCGCCATTTCTACTCTAATAGATTCTTTTCTCGCATCTACCACCTGTGAAACTCTCTTCCGATTCCTTGCTTACCTGATGACTTCAATTTTCAGAAAAATTATGCAACATCAATCACCATCTTCTGTCTTCTTGAACCCTCTTCCGTTGTTGTCCTTTCCTCAATTCTCCCCATGCGTAGTGTTCTCATTCTCTTTCACTTTCAATACCTGCAACCCACCGCGTCTTAGTGCTATTATCGCCTTGCTTTGAATGTAATGATTTTCTTTCCTAAAGTTAGTTGAAAAGCATGTTTATAGCATTAATTTCGAATATATATTTTTTTTTAGATCTGCACGCGTCAGCTTTGCGAAAATTGAATCGTAATTTAGCGAAGATAATGAATAAATTCAATAGATATTGTATGTCTATTCTTCTTATTGATTTCTTTCTTGGGGATGAAGAACAAACTGAAGCTTTTTATCCAAAATGGAGACAATACGTAGATAACGCGTTTTAACTGAATCTTAATTTGAAAAAAAAAACATTATTTACAAATAGGCTCAAATAATTTATAAATAAAAAAACCTATGTGCAAAATATTACATTTTGTACCGAGTCAAAGAACGATTAAAAAAAGTTTACTTACAAGACAAACATGTCTCTTGTTCAGATAGTAAAATAATATTCAACTCATAAATTACTTGTAAGTCAAGAACAGATTCGGAATCTCTCTAAGTTTCTGTAATGTAAAAGTTCAACTATGAGAAGATGATTTTTCGAATGTCGAAGTGATGAGTCGGCGAAGAGGTCCTTTCAAATGTTTAACAAAAGAAACTAAAGCTAAGTTAACAATAGTGAGGTCTATTGAAATGTATACAAGATTTCAGTCAATTGTCGTAAATTGACAATAGAAAATATTATGTTTTATCTTATTTCCATGAGTTTTTTTTTAATTTACAAGGATAGCATCACGGAATGCAAAATCGGAGAGCCGTGTTCAAATTCAACTCAGATTCATTACATTTTCTTACGCGCCAATATAAAAGAAAATGTATGAAATCATCGCCCCCCATTGACTACGGGTTTATTAGTAGAACTTCAATCGGGACAAATCATTGTTATTTTCAACAAACATTTAATGCAATATTCACTCGCCCAAAACAATTATTCATATAATCTAAAATATGTTTCGGCTTTAAATAATCTACTAACGGATAATCGGTTATGTGTCACAAGCTTAGGCAATCATGAATTTTTCGATACATGACTGACGAGGCAGATTTTTTTCCGCAGTAGGTTACCATTTCTTTCTGCGGTAGATCTGTCCTGCTATTTACCCATAGCTGTTAGAAGAAGAAGAGGATTCATACCTTTCCGAAGGGCATTAGCATGTAAGTGAATGTAATGGATTCGACTAGAATTCGAAATCGGCTCACCGATTCGTCAATCCGAGCCGCTATCCATTAATCCACTGCGCCTCCTTGTGATAATAGGGAGTGAAAAATATATTAATTTTTTTTCTTTTCAGAAATTTTTTTGTATTACATTACGTGAGACAATGGAAAAGCTGATAAAATCGATCTTCTTCCTATTCTTTTTGTTCCATCCTTATGATTACTTTCTAAGCTTAGCTTAGATGTGTCACTTAGATGTGGGGCAGCTAGTTAGGGTCGAACTCACTATCAAGTTGTAAAGGATCTAACGAGATAAACCAGCTGACCGTTGCACCACATCGAGGTGCATCATGATGTAGTTTAAATGTAGCACAATGCCGAAAGTATGCCACACAATGTGAGAATTGAACTCCCTACTCAATCGTAATTGTCCTTTCAAGACAAGCCTTCTTATCATTACACCACGTCGAAGTGCCCAAAGTGATTTTCTATTTGTAGCATAGATGCGGCACAAGGTCAAAAGTATGCGACACCCGGTAGAGGATCGAATTCACTTTTCAGTCGTGATTATTCTAGCGAGACAAGCTTGCTAACTCTTACTCCAAGTTCCCAAAATTGATACCAAAGCTTTGCAGATATGGCACAAGGTCGGAAGTATGGGGCTACCAGTTAGCATTGAACTCTCTATTCAGTCATAATTGATTTAGCGAGACAAGATTGTTAACAAATACATGACGTCGAAGTGGCCCCACTTCTTTATGAATTAGGTTTCATTACAAGAATTTTATGGTCATGTCAAAAAATACTATATTCAATGTTTTTTTCACGACGAACATCAAATGATTATAAATAACTTTACTTTTTTTAATTTATCGCTAACGATTTTGCTTCTATATGGGTCAAAACATCCTGCAAATAAAGTCCAATAGTAATCATTCCCACTTTATCGACTAATAAATACGAACATCCATAGATAAATATAAAATTATACGATAACTATTTTAGTCATGTATTCGACTATAGATTCAGCATACAACATTTTAGTATCTTCTTAGAATACAGAGGTCGAAGTACCTAATCCGGCAAATAGTGCTATTTTGAAATCAATATATTTCTCAACGGGCTACGGAAGCTAAGCATTTTATTTTTATTTTTTCGTTTCTCATAGGGAGACGGTGCCCATGCCCAGTGGAACTTTCAAAAGATTTGTTAGTGGCAATATTTTATAATCCAGTTGAATTCATACATAAAATGCATTGCTAAAAAAATTTTTTTTTTTTCACTCTAGTTTTCCAGTGTCGATATATATATATATATATATATATATATATATAGATATATATATATATATATATATATATATATATATATATATATATATATATATACACACCAGTGTAAGAATTCGCCAAGAATACCCTGTTAGTGTCATATCCAGTCACGCAGAGGAAGACATTTTCCACATTTTAACATCTTTCCCATAGATACGTTGCGCTAACTTTCTTGCTACTTGCGTAGTAACTATTCAGGTTAGCTCCATTCTCTCGTCTAATCAGTTCAGATCTCTATTGCCATGACACGCCATACAACATGCACAGAATCAAATCACCCCTATTTCCCCATTGTTCCAAATGCAAGGAAAAATTCCACCCAGATAACATTTCCCCTAGAACCACCACGGTTTTAAACAAACTATTGCTTCTTTCAGTATTTTAATCTTGAGCTTTCGAGCTGTCTTTATCTTCAGAATCTTCATTCCCTCCAACTTTCTCTTCCTTTCATACCTCACACTCCATACTTTATTAAGATTTCAACTTTAACCACCACTCTTGGTTAGAACCGGAGTCTTGTATTACGTGGAATTTATTCTAAAATATTGTAAAGTTTAGGACAAAGTTTAAGATAGTTCCTTTCTATATATTTTTTAGCAATTTTGGTAAATTATTTTGAACTCTTCTTAATTTTATACCAAATACTTTTATTTAAAAACGTCTCCCTTAGGCCAGATTTATATCGGATAAAGCTGCAAAATGTCCATGTACCCACAAATAATTGGAAAGTGTATTTTAAACAATGAAACCTCAGAGAGCGAGATGGCCTACCAGGATTAATTATTCGCGGACACAACCATAGCAACATGAGACATGCTTATGACACAGTATCGATAGCAGACACAGAAATGAATCTCCAGGATCTCGTAGAAAGGAAAGCGAGAAGAAATGATTAAAATCATCTTTAAGAAGACGGAATGTATATTTGTCAGTAAAAGTAAGATCCCAACATGGTAATTAAAAAAGTAGACATACAAAAATTAAACAAACACAACAATTTAAATATCTGCAGTGTATAAATTTACAGACGACACTAAAATCCGAAGGTCCACTGGCACAGCGAAAGATGACTCTTAAAAACTAAGCAAATTATTAATAAAGAGAAAAGATTTTTCGAAACAAAGAAAAGAAAAATGAACAGTTATGTGATATTAGTCAGTCATTTGATACACGCTTAGGTGATCATGTAACTTTCAATACATGACTGACGAGGCAGATTTTTTCCGTGAAGTTGGTTGCCATTTCTTTCTGCTGTAGACCAGTCGCCATCCAAGGCTATAGAACCTGCTCTGTCCTGCTATTTACCCATAGCTGGTGGGTGGGGTGAAGAAGAGGATCCATACCTTTCACGAGGTTATTAGCACGTAGGTGAAGGGATTCAACTGGAATTTGAAACTGGCTCTCCGATTCCACAATCCGAGCCGCTATCCATGACTCCGCCGTTGTCCACCTATATGGTGTTGAAAGCACCGCAATGTCTTCACAGATGAAGAGACTTGAAGCAACATAAATTTGGTTCTACAAAAAGATCCTTAGGATAACAAGCACTGAACGTGTGAGCAAGTTCGAAGTTTTAGCGGAAATGGGAAAAAAGTATGGAATAATGTGACACCAAAACCGGTGAAACATGAAAATATCATTTGAAATAAAGAAATGATTGCCGTGGTGTTACGTAATATCGGTACTCCTATATGGCGGTAAATGCTGAACCACCTCATCAGAGAAGGGGATGAGATTTGAGGCGATAGAAATGTGTTTTACAGGAGTACGTTGAGAATAACATGGACCGAATATTTGAGCAAATTTTTTGAGAAAATGAAACGAAATAGTCACCTATATTTAGAATCAGAAAGGTACAAGCTGGAATTTCTAGTATGCATAATGTAGAAAGATGGTTTAGAAAGTTTGACACCCACAGGACATACTGAAAGAAAGACGGGCACATAACCTGCCTAAAAAGCTTGAGGAAACTATTGGCAGAACAGTTATTAGGAGAGATCGTAAAAAGAAATTTTACAAAGGGCTACAAAGGAGAGGAATTTGGGGAGAGTCATGTTCGCCCACGTCCTAAATGGAAGAAGAATAATTTAATACAGAAAAGAACCGTTTCTAAATAGACTTTTTTATGCTGTCATTTCATCATAAAGTATTATAAAACGACAATAAATAATTGTTAATCAAACTCTTTATAGTTAAGAGGGGAAAACAATACGAATTATGTTTTTTGCCCAATGATTATAAAAACAGAAAACTTGCCAAAGGGCCTTGCATTAATTATTTTTCCCGCCCCAAACTTTGGATTTAAACCATGCATCAAGACAAGAAATAATTATTGACTTGAGGCTAAAGTCCCCAGTAACATTTATTGCATAATGTTGGAGAAATCTTAGAAGTGTCATCAAAAATTAATGAGCTCTACTTATTGTTCAATAGTAGTAAGTTGTTAATAAACTGAAAGATAAAATCTGAATTGTAAACACGTTTAAGGTCAGTATATATATATATATATATATATATATATATATATATATATATATATATATATATATATATATATATATATATGAACACACACACACACACACACACACACACACAAGCATATATATATATGGTCCTGAAACATTTATTTCGGTTGAGCTGTCTGGGGAGGAAGTGTGAGTTTGGAGACAGTGACTATTACGGTCAATGATGCAAAACTCTTCGGTGAAGCGAATCGAGTTCTCTCAGTCTCTCACAGTGTGTTTATCTAAAAATAAATATGTCTAAATTCACTTTCACCACTGCCATGCGCCAGCGGCTTAGGAGTAGAATTCCCGACTGACGCCGGGTTTCGAACCTAGCTAGAGGCAACCGGACATCTAGTCACACTGATGATCTGTGATACAGCGAAACAGTCTGTATATGGATGACGTTATATATATATATATATATATATATATATATATATATATATATATATATATATATAATGCATAGTCGTGGCTCGTGGTGAGCAGGGAGTCACACTACTATGGGTAAGGGATACTCGGATGAATTTTTAAAGAGCGGCGATATATCGAGTCTAATTCGTTACCTCTTCGTAACCGAGGCCTAGTAGTAGAACGCTTGCGTCGTATCGTAACGGTCCAGGTTCAATTCTTGTTAGTGGATGCAAACTGCTGATGAGTCTCAAATATTAGACGGAACGGCTGTCCAGTGCTTTCTGCTGCATTCTGTTGAGGTTTCTTCGACGAATTACTTAATTATGATTATCTCAAATCTTCCTAATTTCTATCACTTATATATATATATATATATATATATATATATATATATATATATATATATACATATATATATACATATATATGTGTGTGTGTGTACATATATAAATATATATATATATGTGTGTGTAATTTGGCAGCAACTTTTCTTTTAAACATGTAGTATTGAATGTTAAAGACAACATAGTCTTGCATATTTTCATTTGAATTTTCTCATATTCCCTAATGAAACTTTTTATTTGAAAAGAAAATATGCAAGACTATGTTGTCTTTAACATTCAATACTACATGTTTAATATATATATATATATATATATATATATATATATATATATGTGTGTGTGTGTGTGTGTGTGTGTGTGTGAGAGAGAGAGAGAGAGAGAGACAAAGAAAAACATGAATCGAAGGACTTAATTTCATCTAGGGAATATTAATGATATACACCGCAACCTTGACCCCCGTGTTTAACACAATGCTTTATATTTCACGTAGACGCGTGTCATTGTGTTTCGCATTCATTGTGTCGCTACAATAACAACCATGATACAATGTGTCACCAATCGGTGTATTCGCGCTGAGCAGCCCTTCCTGTTAAAACAATGAACGCCGACCTCTGTACAGAACATTTTCTTAAGAAAACCAAGCCACACGCATATGTTTAAAAAATGGTCCTTAGGTTTGGTGTTCGAACTGAGGTAAAAAAACCTGAATTTAAAAAAAATAGAAAATGCCATTTCTCTAGGAATACAGACGCTGCTCGGCTTTGGAATTGATATTCCAAATCTCTCACCACAATTTACTAAATATCACCCACACATGAACAGACTGATATGAGTATTTCTTTTTTTCTAGCAATATACACACCACTCTCCCTTCATGAAATCATGTAGTATGCTCTTACATTCTCTATTTAAACGATTTCTCGATGGTAATAAACTTAAGAATAGCACGAAGAAGCGGAGACAAGCTGAAAATTACGGTCGATGAAAGAAAGAAAAAGGTGTTGCAAATCCTCTACAAGCGGCTGGTTTTATTATCAACTCTTCTCAAGGAGGATCGTTGATGATTTTAAAATGTTAAACAATAAAAATAAATCGCCAATAAAAACGAGATAAAGCGTTCTGAAGCTAAAATTTATGCCATCTCACAAAAACAACACAGACTCGTTTAAATTATACCGGGTAATTTTAAAGAATAAAGTAAAATCCATTTGCTTCCGAAGTGACGGTTGTTCACTACAAATAAAAAATATATTCGAGTGATGGCCGTGCAACGCTTTAGAATATGTGACAGTGGTATTAAAAGTAATGTCACTCATTGGATTATCAAGATATTTTTTTTAATCAATTTACCACAACGAGGGCAATAATGCCACTAAGACTCAACGGCTATTGGGAAGGAAAGAAGACTTTAGAAGGAACCGGATACCAAATCATAAACAAGAAACAAGAGGTAAACAGCTACTACAATTCAAAAGACTTGGAATGATTATGAACCGGGCGATAACGAATATATCGACTCCTTTTGAGGGAAAAATATGAAAAAAAAATTAAATATATACTAAATAAAATTTCTCAATCGCTGAATACAAAATCCCTTGTGTTGTAGTTTGACGTGATTAACTAGTTTTTTTTTTTTGTTTTTTTTTTAGTATTGTAAACGTGCACACACCCCAGAAGGTCGTCCAAGACTTCCAACACCGCGGCTGGTCACGGAAGTGACCGCTTCATTCCAGAGCTATCCTATCCCACGTCGTGAATGTTAAATCGTAAGGCAGCCATGATCGAATCGTCGCAGGTATCTTCGTGTTGGGCTGGTCCAAGCAGGGCGATGACCTACAGGAAAAAAAAATAACACTCGAATAAATTGAGCAAAAGTAAATACTGATTTTATAACAGCCTCAATACAATAATTGGCTTATGTCAGAGCTCGCATGCAATTACTTATCAGCCCGGCCAGCATCTAAATCGGAAGTGAGACTATCGTCGACCTGGCACAATTCTGGTTTGCTGATTTGATAAAGTTCGGCATAAAGCTGAAGTCGGAGCTTCCTTTCGACAAGCAATTACGTGGCCTCTCTTCTGTCTTGTTTCCGGCCCGTCTCTCTCTCTCTGTCTCTCTCTCTCTCTCTCTCTCTCACACACTCTCTCTCTCTCTCTCTCTCTCTCTCTTTTGTCTGGTGAATTCGCTTCGCGCATTCGTATTTATGGACATTTGCCTAAAACTGGCTTAAGATTATAATGACGTAGCGACATTTCGGTGAATACCCTCCGGTTTACGTCATAACATTGGGGAATTCCCTCTTCACCAACATTTTCAGTGAGCCTTTGGGACCTATCCACCCACCCCCAGCCTCGATTCTACCTCAAGTCCGTTGTTTAGTGAAAATGATTTTTTTCGCTTTGCAGCTGTGCGTCAATCAAACATTGACTCCCAAGGCTGCGCGACTTTTCCATTGTTCAAACCGCTCAACATACTTTTCAAGCCGTTTATATGTGACTTTAATCTTTCAATTTTTCCCAGCGATTTTTGGTATTAACGCTTCTTGTCTCCATGTTTCAAAAGCACATAACACTTTCTTAAATTTTAACAACAACTTCTGATACTATTTGTCATTACCACGGCAATGACAAATAGTATCACAGTATGAAAGAACAACAAAAAAGCGTAACATTAGGAAGGGAGAGTAATAGAAGAATGATCAATACTGTGGATAACGATTGACATTGCATTTAAATTTTTGAAGATCAAAGTTGGCGGGAAAACGTGAAGCCGGAAGAACGTTTCGCAACCAAGAAGTGCGATAAATAAATTTGAGCATAGCACTTAGAGTTATATCTAATCAATTCAGCTACGAATTGATGGAAACTTGCCGCCAATTTAGAACTGCCTTCCCTTACGCGACAGTGTGAACCCGGTCTTATTATACGTACGTCGCAGAGATTGTACTGTATAACTGCAGATAACGTCCCATATGCTAGACTATGAGGACCTCTTTGTTCGGCCTAGCATAGAAATAAATAAAATATGGGAACCGAGCTGCTAACAAAGAAAGAAAGAATAATGAAAACACGTCTTCAACCGCAGCATCATAACCAGTAATCAAAACATGTGTAGCCGCAGCGGTCAAAATCTGAGAGCAAACATCAGCAGTAGCAACAGCATCAGTGGCAGCCTAATCAGCAGTGAAGGTTAGGTTTAAAGCTCTAAGTTAAACTCCAGCAAATTTCCTATGTCCTAATGGGTAAAAGCGTTCGTTTGCAAATTTGGTTACACAGTGGTGGTGGGAGGGTTGGATCGGGTCGGTAGTGTGTGCTTGCACTCAGTGGAAACGAGCAAGCAAAAACTGAAAAGTGCTAAATAAAATTATAACTAGACGAAATCTCTAGGCATGAACAATTGAAGACGAACAGTCTACCTCCGTAGATTAAATAAAGTGTTTCGGAATTCTCTGTAGGGTACCTAGGTCGATATACTCCTGAGGAAGGCTGGAGAGTACAAAGGCCGAAACTTTGTGATAACTACAACAAAGATGAGGACAATAATCCGAATATCGATAGTGTAAATAATGAACTAAATACTGCTTAAAAGAAACGGGTCTTCTATCCACTAAAATAGCGTTTAAAGTAATATATACCGGAGGTAACAGCAAAATTGATCAAAAGGGGTTACAGCGTGAGATATTTGTCCTACCGCAAAATGTTTAATATCTAAAAAAAAAAAATAATTGAGTTTCTTTATTCCAGCTTTTCAGAAAATACGTTTAGCCGGCTTGATACCATTTGTTGTTGTGGGAATCATTGAAAACCCCTTTCAGTTATTCAGCTAGAAAGAAAACAGGTTAAATCAGCTTCTGTCAGACCCATTATGTCTTCACAAATGAGCAATGGTGAAAGGAAAAAGATCATTCATCTCTGGGTTCCATCTTCAAAGGTCATTCAAGGACCATCAAGAGAATGGTGAATAAGTTTTTAAAAAAAGGGAACAATACGGAGGAAAACTGGATCAGGAGGTCACAACAGCAAGAGGGATCATCATTTCAACTTAGGACGAAATACATTCTTATGGTTCAAAGTAGAGTTCAACAGTGTTATAAAAATCTCGGAGAATTCCAGTAAGATATCTTTAATCATTTCTAAGCTACAATGTTTCAAAGCTTAATCTAACAAGTGGACAATTTTGCTGTTACACCTAGTTTAAATCGTTACCACTTCGTCACCGAGGTACTGTTGGTATGACGTTTGCCTCATACCGTAACTGTCTGGGTTTCAATTCTAGGTAGTGGATGCGATGATGAGTCCAAAATATAGGACGAAACGGCCATTCAGTGATTTCTGGATTCTGTTGACGTTTCTTCTAGACTCTCTCTCTCTCTATATATATATATATATATATATATATATGTGTGTGTATGTGTGTGTGTGTGTGTAATTTTGCCTGTAAGGCCACTAATTACAGGGAGTGAACGTGAGAAAGAAGACTGACAGTTGAGAGGATTGAGGAAAAGATAAAATATGAACGGGTTTCATGAAGACAAAACGTGATTGACATTGCATTTAAATTTTCTGAAGATTGTAATCATCAAGAAAGAAAGTAAATGGAAAGCATTTATACAGGTGAGAATAGAATTTGTTTAAGTAGAAATGACTGTTTCATTTATATATTTCACTAACACAATAGTGGGACATAGAGGAATGCTTAAATTCATGTATTCGGAGCATCGAAGAAAAAGCACATCAGAACCATTGTCATGATAATATCCGTAGAAAAGAAGCATAAGAACTGTTATGTAGCGAAGGAATAATATTTTTTTTAAATAATTATAATATATATATATATATATATATATATATATATATATATATATATATAATAAAATAGGCAGCATATAATTTTATATTACAAAGAGTTAATCATAACTTGAATAATTTGCAATATTAATGCAATTATGTCGAAATCCTTTCGCTAGTAGACATAATTATAAGCATTATACTACTAATAATCCACTGAATTCTA
>OZ038515.1:10956400-10961400 GCA_964036315.1 Acanthosepion esculentum
AACACATGCGCATTCACAGATCTTTTCTTTTTCTTTTCCTTTTCTGGGAAAAATAAATCGAGTCACTAGGGTTACGTTTGTTCTATTTTTCCTTCTCTTTTTCTTTTCTAAGGCCCGTTAATCTTTGCATAGGATATAATTTCGAAAATGGCAGTACTTATCTTATTCCTTTTCTGAAGGGGATTTTGTCTTCTTTTTGGCGTGTCTACTTCTTACGGGGCTCTGGACTGTGCCTCGGAGTTATGATATCTTCGACCCTGCCTCGGCGAACATCAGCTCATAACTAACTTTTAACTTCCACGATTTGCCCCACGTGGGTCGCCTTTTGGCGCCAACAGTTGGCGATTGACATTGCATTTAAAATGTTTAGAATTGTAGTTACATTTAGATATTTAGACAGTAAAACAGTTGGATGTCAATCTACTAAAACTTTTAAAATTCATTTATTTGGGGCACCAGGAAACAAAAAGCTGGTCAGAGGAGTTGAGATGAAAGTATTTGTAGATAAGACATGGGGAAGACACGTTACATCAGTGAGAAAGTGACTGAATTCGAAATGTTTAGTCCGGATCGTTTACATTACAAACCATTCTTTGGATGTTATCAATAATCTCGAGATGTACAGCAGTAACTTTAGACCAGATATGGCAACACTATTCAATGCACGGACGAATTGTAGATGTGTAAATATGAAAAATGAATTCAGATGAAAAAAAAAATCGGGTAAGCCGCAGGTACCCAACTTTTCCTTGCAGTAGATTGCAGCTATCGATTCATAGACCAGTCCCTTCTCATATTCCCATAAAAAGAAATCTCACGGATGCAGGTCCGGTGATCGCGGCGGCAATTTCATCAGAAAACTCTCTTCATCTCCACCACGTCGGTTCCATCTCTCTGACAGATTCTCATTGATATAACAAAAATAAAACAATTAATATAAATCTTGATCTGTTTCTATAAATTCTGTGAAAAGTTGAGGGTATTTCAATAAGAATTGCCAAAGTAATTGGCCTGCGAAATGATGTCAACATTTTGGGGACACCCTGTATATTCCCGACGCAGCCCAGGTTGTAAATTAACTACGCCCACTATCGCAGCTGCTTATCAAAATCTCGGCAATAGACGCGCTTAATTTCCCTATACAACAGAATAATAGACGAGTCCACTACGCTATAAAATAATCTTAATGAATGCTCCTCGTATCTGAACTCATGGAAGACTAAACGCCTGTCAGTTAATGCCTTAATAACAGAGTCAGCGGATACGGTATTGGCGTATTTCTCATGGGTCGCAATTTGTTTTCTTTTTTTTAACTTTGAAAATAATTAGAATTTCTCTTATTTAAAAGCAGACATGCCTTTTCTACTTGATAAGATGACAACAGAATAATTTTCCTGTTTTCATTTTGACTGTAAGAGGCCATGGGTCGTATAAAAGGTTAACTTAGTAAATAAATATTATTATAAAACGCGCTGTGTGTTTTTATTTACTATTATCTTTCGTCATTTAACTATGTGCTGTCAAGTCAGGCCAAACTTGATTCACACAGCTAAGCGAAAGACAGATATTACAGATAGAATCAACAATAAAATCCGCGGCTCACATTGGTTATGTTTTTTTTATTTATTTAATGGCCATTTTGAAATCAGCTCGACATTTCAATGCCCGAAGAGGTAATTTGTTTGACGTTGAGCTGACTCTAACGTTAAGTGTCATCTTACGCAGAAGATGTTATTTCTACGCTTCTCTGTCTATATGACTTATTTTTCTTGTTTTTCCTGTTGTTGTTTCGGGTGTTTGAGTGGAATAGTTTTTACTGGGTTTTTTTATTTTATATATATTTTTCTGTGGCGGGAGGTGGCAAGGCGCTTGAAAAGGATTTTGTCTCGATTCTCATCGAGCTTACAAATATAATTTATTTTTTAATTTAATTTAATTTTTGCTTTTGCTCGTTTCGTATGCGTTCAAAATATATGGCATTACCGCAAGTAACGTCATATAAGACGCACGTTTGTTTTAAAATAATGGGTCAAAATATCACTCGACTTCATATACGGGTTGCGATGGACAACTAAATTACACAAAAATATCTGGAAATACTAAAGAGTGAACTTATTCAATAAAATCTCCATTGGTTTCCACCACGGCCTCCAGACTACTTCGGAAACTCTATAATCTCTCCTGGACGTTCACCTTGTTTAAGTTGGCGAATGCTACCATAATTCTTTGCATTCAGTTCATCATTGGGGTTAAAGGAATTTTGTCCGTTTCTCGCTCTACTGCGTCCCCACCGCCACCACACACAAAATAAGCAAAGGGGTTGCAGTCTGGGGAGATAGGGGGCCAAATATAATTGGTGATACGGTCGCAGAAATTGTCTGACAGTCATGATTGTCTTGTGTGGCATGGTGTTCTTCCAGTAGCCACCATTCTGACCCAGGGCAGCACTACCTCCTCAAGGTACTTGACGTGGGCCGTCCTGTTGAGTCTGAGGTCATCACCAACAAATTCGGGAGTTCTTTTCGGAACGATCTCAGTGAGTTTTCCGAGAAGTTGTAACTTTGTAATCACCATGAGATCCATCCAAAGCTTTCCGAATCCTCTTCGCTCTCCTCAGATTTTACACCCAAATACTCTGAAATATTTCGTGTTTTTAACTTACGGCGCGAATGGCAAGCAGTACAGCATGCCATTTCCGAATGTCTGGCAGAGTGAATTGCGTCATGGGGGTGCTCTTTTTCTCACAGTCAGTGCCCGGCTAACCCTACTATACTGTGCAGCCGAAAAAATCAAAAACAAATATCGCGTATACACGAAAATTAAAATATAAAATGGCGATAATTTACCCATCGCACCCTGCATATAATTAGAACCTCTCATAAACTAATGTTATCCACGACGCTGAAGACTATAGGCGATAATTTTACCTGAAATGGTCCTAGTCTAATTTAAAAATGATTTACCCAAACGACATCATCATCATCGTCTTCGTCGTCGTCGTCGTCGTCGTCGTCGTTGTTGTTGTTGTTGTTAACTACAGAGTAGCGCGATTTTAGAAAAAAAAGAAAAAACGAAAAACACAGTTTTTGACAACGCTAAAGAAATTACATTGTCAAACATCTCGAAATATTGCTTATCATTGTCAAATTATGTGACAGTGATAAGATCTGGTTATGAGGCTTTGATCCTGAGCTGCAATAATTAAGCCTTTTGTCTCAGCTTTCAACCCGGTGCTCCTCAGCTACTGATGTGTTTCCTGTTGGTCCACATTTGCTTCTCTCGTCCTTTTTAGGTTTTTGCCATGCAACGTCTTGTCCTCTCAGTTTTTTTTTCCTTTTTTTTTCGTTTCTTTTTTAATTTCATTTGGCCAAGCTTTCATGCTTTCTGTTTGGCTTTGATGGTATACGCTTCGTTTTTTGTTGGTAGCGTTTCAGGTATATTTAAGCAGCTTCTTGAAGACTGCAACTTATTTGTTGATGGAGTGATTTGGTGTTTTATTATCATTAGTATTATTTGTGGTATCCTCCGGCCAAAGATAAATTTGAAATGTCTAATTACCATGTCCCCTTAGTATGCAGACGCAACAGAGTTTAAATCAGTCTGTGCCAAGTGGCTTCATTCTATTTCACCATAACAACAGTTAGGATATCTTTTGATCAGATCTCATATATTTTCTTTCTGTATTTCATCATCATCATAATCATTATTATTATTATTATTATTATTATTATTATTATTATTATTATTATAGTGCGTGGTGTCACCTTGCCAGAGAGTAATTGTAAGTGCCTAGTTACTAAGTTCCTTCCAGTGTTTAGGAATAAAAAGGGCGCTTTAGGAGAGTTATCTCTGCTCATTTCGTACAGGCGCAGATTAATTTGTGGATGATATGTGCAGTTAGGAACAAATAATCTTTTGTTACTCTGAGATAATTATGTGTCCATGAATTTTATTCAAATTATTTTGGGGAGTCTCCTTCATTATACCCAATACTCCTATCACAATAGGGTATTTTCAAGTTTCCATATTGTTGTTACTTCCATTTGCAATTCCCGAAATTTATTTTTTAAGAATAATTGGAATCCTATGGGCAAGTCATACCAATTAGTTGGCAGATTACTTTTTTAAAAATATTTCCTGACGATACCTGGTCTATTTTCGTCAATATTCCTGTCTGTGAGTATTGGGAAATTAGGGCACCGTGGCGTGGTGTAATGGTTAGCAAGGTTGTCTTGCTAGATCAGTTACGACTGAAAAGTGAGTTCAATCCTCACTCTATGCCCCATACTTTCGGGCTTGTGCCACATCTGAGCTACGCTTAGTAAATCAAAACTATAAGTAATTTGTGCATTATTTATCATCTCTCAGTTGCGTCTCTGTACTCGGACAGAGTGGGCTCTGTCGAAGGGCAGAGGGAAAACTGAGAAAATAATACTGAGAGGTGCCCAGCCCTGGGGAACAGCTGCCCGAGGCCGCTCCCTCCCATTGCACAAGGGGGAGGGATCGGTGCTCGCACCGAGGCCAGCGCAACGGTTGGTTGCGGAGGCTGTGGGCAATTTTTGTGCACGCGCTCGGGTCCCCACTTTAAAAAGACTTTGTGTCCCATCTCATTCTCGTGGGTGAATGAGTAAACACCGTGAGTATTGGGAAATTTTATAGGATATTCACTCCTTCATTATTTCAGACTTCATTCGGGTAGTGTTTGTACTATATATCCGAGATTTTAATACCATAATTCAAACTGATATGCCAATGAATATATTATCTCAGCCTATCAGGTCTAATGATGTTTTATTTCTCAGCAATCATATGTTACCCTGATACTATGTGATCAAATGTCTCATCAAATTTATGGCATAAGCGACAGGCGGAATTTGAGCGATTTTTCTTGATATTAGTCTTGTCGGCCTTAGTTGGAAGACATTGGTTTTATCATCATCATTATTGTTATTATTATTATTATTATTATTATTATTAATAATAATAATAATAATAATAAT
>OZ038515.1:10968900-11191400 GCA_964036315.1 Acanthosepion esculentum
CTCCTCAAAGCCTCCTGATCAGAGACCTTGCTCTTGGACGTAGCTTATCGTCTTACCCAGGACGCGGATCTAGTTTTATCGTCATACCCAGCACGTAGTTTACAGGAAGTGAACGTGAAAGAAAAAAAACTGAGTACAAGCAGGATTAAGGAAAGGACGACAGATAAACGGGATTCAAGAAGACAGAAGATAGCGATTGACACTGCATTTAAATTTTTGAAGATCGTAGTTACCAGGGAACCAAGTAAACGGAAGGATGTTTCCGAGAAAAGAAAATGTTGAAGTAGAAGTGGCAGTTGCAGTTAGCTATTTCAACAGTAAACTGGTGGGACCTAAATGCCACTCTAGTAGCACGCTTTAATTCATGTAGTCGCGACACCAGGGAAAAATGATCAGGCAGTACCTCTTCTTCTGGGGATGGGGGGTACGCAAACAGTGCCCCGTTCCTGAGACACACTAAAAAAGCAGATATGCCGAGGGGAGTGAGCAAGTTTTCTAAAGTATTGCCGAAAGGTCCATATTAGGAATTGACCTTGTGTCACATTCTTTTACGCCGTGAGCGCACCGATAACTGTCTATACTTAATAAAGTGGCCATATCTATCTGGTGCATTTACCATGGGAAAATTTGAAAAGTGACCATATCTACCTGGTGTTTATACGACGTGGGAGATGAAAATATTATCAGCCCAAGCCCCAGCAAGGGAGACAGTACTTCTCCTTCGGGAGAGGGACGAGGTCATTACTCGGTGCTTGAAGTATCCCCAAAAGGAGAAGTGTCGATGGAACGTGAGCAATTTTTGAAAGGCTTTCTGGGAATCTTACATTAAACTCCGAATGTGTCACATTCTGTTGCGGATAAATACGTATCTATTAAAGTAACCCGTGATTGTTTATTAAAGAATCATCTCGGTAGTTTTTGAAAATCACCTAAACTAGAAAGACACCTGAATATTTTACGGTTTTCCTATTGGAATTTTCTGATGAAATTTAATTATTCACTTAATGAGTTAATAAGCCCATGGCGAGTTCTATGATAATAAAATAGCCGTAGAAAACCGTTATTAATTTGTTAAATATTTGAGCTTAATAACTTTAACAAAATGTTCCAATAACGATCATAAACGGGAATGTTTCTCTTTATTTTAAGAAGTAAGAGGGTACAATTTAAACGATTTGAAATTGACGACTCTCCATTTTACTGAAATACCCGTTATGCGCTTCTATCTTCCTTCCCTTCGTTCAGGAAAGTGGTGGTGCCGAAGAGCATTGCTCTTGACCAGTTCAGTCGCAGTAATACACACATATTAGTCGTAACTCGTGTAATGGTGAGAAAACATGGCGGTGTCGCAGAAGCTTGTTCAGGATTGTTTGATTTATGACTTTAAGGTGGACATGTTTCGCAGACACATCAAGTTACCGAATATCACAAACCTTTGGGGATAATGCTGTGAATGAAAGCACCGCTAGGTATTGGTTCCCGAATTTCAAATCGAGAGATCTGTCCCTTTGTGATGAACCCCGCAGTGTCCCGCAAAAGATCTTTAATGATGAGGCCGTGAAGGCGTCCGTAGAGGAGCGCAACAAATTGTGATGAGCTTGCAGAACGCTTCCAGATTTCACCTGCACCGCATAAAGAAGGAGTGCAAGTTGAGCATATGGGTATCTCATACACCATCGACAAGCAACAACGAATGGTAGACTGCTGCTCGTTGCTCTTTCACGTGCCAAATCTTGTTCACCACCATGGAACACTGTGCCTCAAACCTCAAAGCCACCTATACCTCTACGCAAGTTCATGCTCTGTATCTGGTGGAGTAGTCAACAAGTGATGCACTGTGAGATGTTATCAAGGGGCAAACCATTAGTGTGTACATGTACTCGGTGCAGTTGGAACAGACACTGAAGCAGAAGGTTAATCGCAAGAGTGTACTATGATGGGCCTGTGGCCGAGTGGTTAGAACGTTCGCCTTTTGACCTGAGATCCGGGTCGATTTGTCAGGAAGTAGACATTCTGATGTTATCGGACTGGAGGGGTCGATCCCAGCGTTCGGCACCTTTGGAAAGTGGGTGAAAATCACACGGGTTGACCCAAGCCTTGCGTGTGAAATTGGGGAGAAATAACCCTTGGGCGATGTCGATGGTTGTGCCAGCAAGTTACAAGACATCGTGGCCGAGAGGTTGAGCGTACTGGCCTTGTTCAAATTGTTGATCACGCTAGATAACAAACTCTTTCCCAGAAACTCTAACTACGGTCTGCTCAGCATAGTTGCAGTATAAACTACAGGTGGAGTCTGTAGGTGTTGAATAAACTAAAAAATGCACCTGAGCAAGCGTCTGCAATAGGGATTGACTAGCAGCCCTAGTAGACGGGTATTCTCGAATACGAGTGGCCAGCTATACTGTTCCTCTATGACAAAAGCCTCATGCGGCGTGGATATCCAAGGATACCATATGGCGAATTGGATGGGAGAACTTCACTCTCCCAGGCTTGTACCAAACGGTTATCACTTCTTCCATTCTCCTTCATTTTAAATTCTTCTCAAATGTGACTAACTTGCGGAAGGCACTCACCGACTGCTTTGCGCCTAATTTTTATCGCCAGGGCATTACACAGCTGGGGTCATATTGGAAAAAGGATCTGGTTTGCCGATGGGGATTACGAATGTTATGTCAAATTTGCTGTATTCCTTATTTTAAATAAATTTTAAAAAAAAACAGCAAGGACGTTTTTGGTTACCGTTTAGTTAAAATTCCTGGGAAACATAATACAGAAAGAGGGCTTGGAAAGTTTGATACTCACAGGGAAGATTAAATCGAGAAGAAACTAAAGCACCATCTATTTGACCATGCTTGAGCAAATTGGTTGGGAGGCAGGGTTTGCCAGAGATGGCAAAAAGATAAATTTATTAAGAGCTAGAAAGGACAGGAAATAACGGAAAGACATGATCGCCATTGCCCTGAAGAGACACGGAAAATAGAAAATGAAGATTGAATCGCTCGTTGTCGAGTGAAAAGTACAAATAAAATGATAGTCGGAGGGGCATGGGTAAGTACTTTCTGACGTATGGTGGCCTTTAATGATTAAATATAACTCAAGACTTCAACGTTAAGATAAAAAAAGTATTTAATTACAACTACAAATAAATACTTAACAAGAACAAAGAAGTAAAAGTCAACCAAAGATAATTAATCATTTCAATGAATACATTGTTAGTGGCGCAGCTCGCCGTAATGTCCGGCAAATCCTAACAAAACCAAAATCATCGACGCAAAATTATTCGCACTAATTCGACTGGATAGTTCTGTTGGGATTGCTATGAATTGAGTGTGAAATCAGAAGGTTTTTTGTTACTAGAGTGATGAATCTGAAAGCATGCTCTTCACATTAATCACAACAAATAAAAGCATAGACGTACAAATCGAATAAAACTCAATGCAAAATGAACAAGAAACAACGGTGGATGTGCATTCAACAAGAAAATATCGAACATTTATATACAATTTTTACAAAAGAAGGTGAAGTGAAAAGATTTTGTTTTGGTTATATGCAAGTTGACGAAGCTTGCATCAAGTGAATTAGAGTTCAGTAATGTTCTTTTGTTTAGAAAATGTTCACATGAAATATTAAGGAAAATTTATCGAGAGATAAATTAGAAAGTAATGTATGTGAGATTTAAGTTGGTTTTGTTTGTTCTTGTTCTGACAGAGTTGTTCACCCTGAACTGTACTTTCTTTTGTCTTATGCTAGAATTACTATTTCTGTTTAGTAGTGTAGTTAACACTTTTTTTTAGAGATGTGTAATGAATTTAGAGAGAGACAGAAAGAGGTTAAAAGTTGAGTCAGGTGTTGACGCGCGAAAGGTTCTTAAGTCAAAATGTAGACACGCGTGGTTCTGTGCGGAATCTCCCTGAAGGCGAATTACTGACTGGTGAATTGGACTGAAATTCGTCCTTTTATTTAATTTGGGAAGTTAAAGTAGGCTTCAGTGAAATTGGCGGTAAAACAGATTTTTGGCGATGAATACACATTCTGGGGTCGTCTCGACCAATAATAAACCGAGTTTCACAATGTGTGGTGTTGATTGGTTGAAACTAGTTCTTATGTAATAGTCTATTTTTTTAACGGGGGTGAGTGGAAAAAATATGGACGATGCACAAAAGTTCCACTCAAATATCGCTCAATAATCACTCCAGTCAGTAGCCTGACACCCCTTTTGATAAACTTGGCGGAAAACATGTCTTCATAAGTCCAGAGTGTTAGGTTCGAACCTCGGTGTCGGTAGCTACTCATTTCCCTCCTATATGATTGTATTTTTTAACCTTTTTTTCTGGGCAAAGAAAATAATATAGTAGTATTAATGATAAGAATGTTACCTCATAAAGAAACTGTTGACATTCATTGACTTAACAGCTATTGCTACTATCGGTTGAAATTTATAAGATGTTTACTTTCAAAAAGCATTTTCATTTTTGACGTCTAAAATTAATGCGATATTGATGGGAATTTCCTTCCTAGGATCCTGTTTAAAGCATCGTGGTATGTTAATATATCTTGTATATGTCATAATTTCCTATTCCAGTTACATGTCCTATCAATTTTATTTGTTGCTGCTGCTGTATGTCTTCAAGTCAGGTGACTATTGTTATTTGTTGAAGATCTTTGTGAATAACTATTATCGTTTATACCGATTCTATAACAACATTTACCAGTTTTAATTCACGTGTTCCTTGAAAACAACAGGAAAATATGTGAATCATTTCAACACACTTTTCGCAGCAACGATGTTTTAATGGTTTTGTTTGACATCAGAGATTGGAAGTTCCTTCTACCTTCCTCGAAGAAAACATGTTTTGACAAATTGATACAAGCTTATGATTTAAATCTTGTCAGCATAATGCTTATCATTTCAACTTGCATACATATATTCAAGGAAGAGAACTTGCAAAATATGAGCATCGTTGTTCTTGTTGTGTAGACGTAAATAAACAATGAATGAGAAATGAAAACGGCGTATTCCTTTCCATAGAGCTGCTTTGCTGAGTAAATAGAAAGCTAAATAAGGACGAAGCAGTAGAGAGAGAAGTATGGTGGTGGTGGTGGTGATGAAGAAGAAAAAGCGAAAGAAGAAGCAAAAGAAGAAGGGAAAGAAGTAGAAGAAGCGAAAGAAGGAGTAGAAGAAGCGAAAGAAGGAGCAAAAGAAGAAAATGAAGAAGAAGCGAAAGAAGTGGAAGTGAAATAAGAAGAAGAAGAGAAAGAAGAAGCGAAAGGAGAAAACGAAGAAGCGAAAGAAGGAGCGAAAGAAGAAAACGAAGAAGAAGCGAAGGAAGAAGAAGAAGCGAAAAATGAAGTATAAGCGAAAGAAGATGCGAAAGAAGAAGAAGAAGCGAAAGAAGAAGGGAAAAGAAGAAGAGTAAGAAAAATAATAAGCGAAAGAAGAAGCGAAAGAAGAAGAAGAAGCGAAAGAATAAGAAGAAGCGAAAGAAGAAGTAGAAGAAGAAGAAGAAGGAGCGAAAGAAGAAGAATAAGAAAATGAAGGGAAAGAAGTAAAAGAAGAAGCAAAAGAAAGAGAAAGAGAAGGGAAAGATGAATAAAAAGAAGCGAAAGAAGAAGAAGCGAAAGGGGAAGCGAAAGAAGAAGAATAAGCGAAAGAAGAAGCGAATGAAGAAGAATCGAAAGAAGAAGCGAAAAAGAAGAAGAAGAAGAGTAAGAAAAATAATAACCGAAAGAATAAGCGAAAGAAGAATAAGCGAAAGAAGAAGAAGAGGCGAAAAAGAAGAAAAGGGGAAAGAAGAAGCGAAAGAATAAGAAAAAGAAGCGAAAGAAGCAGAAGAAGCGAAAGAAGAAGAATAAGCAAAAGAAGTAATAGAAGAAGAAAAAGAAGGGTAAGAAGAAGAAAAAGATGAGAAGGAAGAAGCGAATGAAGAAGAAGTGAAAGAAGAAGTGAAAGAAGAAAAATAAGCGAAAGAATGAGAAGAAGAAACGAAAGAACAAGAAGAAGCGAAAAAATAACGAAAAAGAAGCGAAAGAAGAAGTGGAAGAAGGAATCTATGTTGAATATATCACTATATTGTTTTGTCCTTGTAGAGAAAATAATAATGTAAAAGGCTCAATTTCGTAAACACTTATTCAGAAAAAATAGATAGCAGAAATTTTTAGGATATATCTTGAGGAAAAAAGCGTCTGGAGAATTTAACAATTTAAGGTTATCCTGAAAAGGGGGAGAAATAAAGAAAAATGTGAATAAGCATTCTTTCGCTTTTGCATGAGCAGATGAATGCTGGAGAGAGCAAAATTATCTTGTGAAATCTGGTAAATCTAACTCTTTGGACGTGTGTATACCGGTTTTCCTCGTTTGACTTTTGCTGACATCAGTTGAGGAACATTTGCATTTTTCCAGCACCTATCTATCTAATCTCTGTTTTTATGGGGGGGTTACAGTAAGGTTCACCCTTTCCAGGGCCCAGTGGCCGCTCGAAATAGTGGAGGCAATTTTTGCGTATAGGAGTAGAAGATACCGGTTAAACCTAGACTTGAACAGGTTAAGATTGTATTGATCGAGGAATCATCCTCTTGCCAGTCGGTTCCACAGAGCAGTGGTTCGCCAGAAGAAGCTTTTAAAGTGGAACTTACTTCACATCGACGGAATAAGCTTTCCCGAGCATTCAGTCCGGTAGATGAAGATAAATAAATATACTGTTTAATAAATAAACGGAGCGTCTACTCAAGTACGAGTATCCACGAAAAATACCGTTTCAGGTTATAAAAATCCATTCTAAAATTCTTTTTGTTTTTTTTTGTAATTCTAAAATTCTCTTTCTTCATATTTCCCTTAGATATGCCGAAAGTATGGAGCACCCAGTGAGGATCTAACTTGTTACTCACTTGTAATTGCTTTAGAAAGATAAGCGAGATAACACTGCGAGAAAATCGACCACCCCTTTTTACGTTTTAAGAAGTATAGCTTAGTTATGGGACACTAGTCACTTGTAATTTCTTTAAGTAGACAAGCGTTTAAACTATTACACTACGACAAAAAATGACACCTTTTATATTCGGCTTCAGTCTTTTTCTCATAGACGGGATGTAGATTCCCTCTGTCTTTTCTACAAATATTTTCATGGAACTGCTCTGACAACCTTTTTTTCCTGGTGTCCTGACTACATGATTTTAAGCGTGCTACGACATCAGCATCTTTGTTCCGCTCTTTTTCTGTTGAAATAGTTAAATGTAATCGCCACCTCTACTTCAACAGTTTCTTTTATCGCATTTCCCGACTTTGGAAATGTATGCTTTAAAGAATTAAAAATCAATACATAGAAATAGACTTCAAATTTGAAGTTTTTTTTGTTTTTGTTTTTGTTTTTTTTTGTTTTTTTGTGCGCGTTGAACTAATTGGACTCGTACACTACATTATTCGAACTATTATCCGCATCTTTGTCGCCATATTTATCACAACGTTTTGGCCGTTGTACGCCCCGGCCTTCTTCATGTGGTTGGAATGTCTTACTGAACCCTTTATTTCGCTCACTGGAGTAGACTGTTCTAGTTCAACGTGCCATTTTTAATGGATGTCAGTTATCTCCTGTAAATTTCCCTCTGAAAGTTCTCCACTGCCTTATTGAACTCACACTCTTTTAGTCCTGTCACTGGATCTAACTAAAGCCTCGAGGACACATGGCACAATGGATAAAGGCGTTAGTTAGATCCAGTGACAGGACCCAAAGAGTGTGAGTTCAATACCTGGTTAAGGCGGTGGAGAAACTGTACAGGGGAATTAACAGGAGATAACTAATAACTGTCATCCATTAAACATCGCATGTGGAACTAGAACAGTCTGCCCCAGCGGGCGAAATAAAGGGTTCAGTTCGAAATTCCAACCACCTGAAGAAAGCCGGAGCGTACAACGGCCGAAACGTTGTAATAAATATGGCGACAAAGATGAGGACAATAGTCCGAATAATGTAAATAGTGTACATAATACATCATCTCAGAAATATAGACACGTACTAAAGAAGCCCGGAGCGTACAACCGCCGAAATGTTGCAATAAATATGGCGACAAAGATGAGGACAATAGTCTGAATAATGTAAATAGTGTACATAATACATCATCTCAGAAATATAGACATATACTGAAGAAGGCCGGAGCGTACAACCGCCGAAATGTAATAAATATGGCGACAAAGATGGGGACAATAGTCCGAATAATATAAATAGTGTGCATAATACCTAATCTCAGAAATATACACAGATATTCAAGGAATCGATAATAATGATGGACATTTTGCTTTGTACGTCCTTTCATCCGTGCAAATAATAAAAATTTTAAAAAAAGCAAAACAAACAGCAATAATTTCTTGATGAGACGAAAAGAAGAAAAAAAGAACTGAGTATTGATGAAACTCGCTTTTGTTTAAAAAAAAATGGGATCATCCTTGCTTGGTCTTAGTGGTTAATTATCGGTTTCAATTCCACTGCTTCTGAAAAGGGGAAACAAGAATAAACGAATTAAAAGTCAATGTAATAAACCATAATGATACACGCTTACTCTATTTGTCGGGTTCGGCTTTTGTTCGTTTTCTTTGCTATTTTATTTTTTTGTTAATGCAAGGAATGGATGGATGTTATGCATGGGGTTTGTGGATGAGGGGGTGACAATTTGGCGTAGGAGTCGTTGAAGGGTACCGAGCGAAGAAACAGAAAATAAGAAAATAATGGATCGATCCATCGATTATCGGTCAAATCAATCTTCAAAAGATTAATGAAACCGATGTCACGCTTCGATTGATAAATAAAATGAAGTTGGTTAGTAGAGAGAGAGAGAGAGAGAGAGAGAGAGAGAGAGAGAGAGAGAGAGAGTGATTGAGTGGAATGGTGAGAGAGAAAGCGTGAAATAATCTCCAGTGAAGATACATTACACAAGATAACGTTCATTATAGAAGCATAGGGGGTTATGGACTTTGAACATTCACCAGTAGCGACAACTCGACTACAAGATATGTATTACAAAATACAGAAACAGTCGCAGAAGTGACTAGTATATCATTTCTGTGCCTGCTCGTTTCCTAGTTTGACTATCTAATCTCTTCAGCAGTCACCAGTTGAGGAACATTTGCATTTCTATTCTCTGCGGGGAGTTGGCTTGGTTTTTTTTTGGGGGGGGGGGGGTTGGTGAGGGTTACAGTAAGTTTCACTCTTTCCAAGGCCACTCGAAATGGAGGGTTGTGATAGGAGGCATATTTCACGTATAGGAGTAGAAGAAACCCGTTAACCCTATACTTGAACAGGTTGTAGTGATCGAGGATACATCCTCTTGGGAATCAGTTCCAGAGAGCAGAGGTTCGCGAGAAGAAGCTGTTAAAGTGGAACTTCTCATCGAGGAAATACGAAGGGAATGTGGCTGGTTTGCTACTATGTAAGTTGCATGGCGTGCCCTTGCCGTGAAGGTTTGAATTGGTTGGACCAGGGAATGTAGTTCGCCCGAGAACTCTCTGTGGGAGTAGCGATAGAGCAGCGAGAGGCTTGCCGTATCCAGCCTGTGGGAGAGAAGTTAGAAGTGGGGGAATAATTCCTCGTGCAGAAGTTTTCGGAGACGCTTTGAACACAATCAAGACTGGTAAGTGCAGTCTAGGCAGCTCCCGCCTAAATATGACTATTCTATTTTTGATCTGATCTGGCACTTTTAAAGTTAGAGGATAGCGAGAGGAGTCAGGTAATTATTGGAGCTCTACAGGGAACCGACCCCTTCACCAGCATCCTTAGCGAATGGATCGTATGTACGAAATCCACTTGAGGTCAGGTGCAATTTTTTGGGAACATCCTTTTATCCTGACTGGAGGTAGTACATCGTGATTCAGAGTTGAAAAAGGCCAGAAAAAAGGTTGTGATATGACGTAGTCAGAAATGATCAAGGAATTTAAGTATTCTTAGGTTTCAACTGTTTCATATATAACCTGAACATAATAAACTATGAAATCTCTACAAATATTCTTAAATGCTTATAATTGGTAACAGAAGCCATTGGTTTATACCAACGGCTTCCATACTTAATACTTCCCGTTTTCATTCTCGCGAGGTCATGTATGACGCCATGAACTGTCATCTTTGTCATCTTTGATAATGGCTTATGTAAGCCGAAAGCTTAGATAGGATTAAAAAATATGTATCAATATTGTGATTTTCTTTCTTCGTTTAATGATAATGTTATTAAGCTTATCAGACGATATGAAAAGAATTTACATAAAATAAATAGACAACACTTGTCTATATTATTTAATGAAACATGCATCAATGAAAAAATGCCGTCTAACTACACACACACAATATATATATATATATATATATATATATATATATATATATATATATATATATATATATATATAAATATATATATATATATATATATATATATATATATATATATATATATTTAATTTTTCTTGTGTTCGAACAAGTGTTTTCTTTTCTGGAAACAGTGTGTGTAGAACCTGTTCAAATGTTCCGCAACTCCAAGCGCCTTCGGCACACTGTGTTCCTGATCGGACCGAATTCATAAATAATTACAATGGTCACACAACTACATGGTCATCCAGTCGCTTTACGCTACATCTATCCGATCACTGCTCTATTAGAACCCATTTAAACACAAACAAAAACTTTCCAGCCTCTATTCAAAGCATACTAGTAGAAAATACAGACATAATAACCTCGTCTACTAGTAACAAAATGTTAAAAACAATAGAAGCCTTAATTAATAAAAAAGAGAAAAAGCCAATACTCAATAACATTAACTATGAACATGGCTACAATATGCTGTGTTCGGAAAATAAAATATCCCCATAACTCTAGAAACATACACACGAGCGATACAGCCAATTAAAAAGCAAAAACAAATCATCCTTGATGGTGGCCGGGGGATGTTTCCGAAAGAACATGGAGTTGCGGAACATTTGGACAGTTCTGCACATTCTCTGTCCAGAAAAGAACACACTTAAATCAAATTAAATAAAAAGCATAATCGCAGTGCCTTTTCTATCTTCTTTCATAAAACATGTATAAATAATGAATTGCTGCCTCAATACACAATATGCACACACACACACACACACACACACACACACACACACATATATATATATATATATATATATATATACATATATATATATATATATATATATATATATATATATATATATATATATATATATATACATACATATATACCTTGTATAGTATAGGATTGGTGTAGACGGAATAAAATTTCTAATAACCAAAAACATTATTATTAAAAGAGTGCTCAATACAGAGAACAGCAAATAGTATTTATTAAAAAAATTATAACAAATATTTTATAAAAAACTTTTTTGCAGTCAACACCATTATGTTATAATTTTTGAATAAATACTATATATATGTAGACGTCTCTTCTCCTCCAATAGCTTCATGTATCGCACATCTCGCCTGCGGAACTCCCTTCCTTATTCCTGTTTCCCTGACAAATATAATCACCAACTATTTAAGTGTAAAGTCAATCGACATCTCCAGTTGCCTTGATCTATCCACTTCCCTTCTCCACATCCTTACCCCTTTCATTCTTATCTGCTCTCGCTCCAAATCTACTGTAACCCCCTTGCCTTGATCGATCCACTATCTTTCTCCACATCCTCTCCTTTACCACTCCTATCTGCTCTTCCTCCAAACCTTCTGTAACCCCTTGTGTGCTAGTGGCTTCCAGCCTTGCTTTGGGTGAAAAGCTTAATATATATATATATATATATATATATATATATATATATATATATATATATATATATATATATATATATATATATATATATACGCTATCTTAGTATGACAAATTTGTGTTCTCCAGATTTATATAAAATATTTTGATGGTTAACCCATTTTTTAATGTGCAGGGTTGTCCGAAAGTCTTTTCACGACCTACCAAATAGTAACGTGTGATATTTTACTAAGCTGTACTTTGTTCATTGCTGCAAAGGCTCTGCGAACGGTGTCCTTCAACTGCTGGGTATTCTGGTATCGTTCATGTGAAGCTCTCTCCTCGATAATACCTCAGAAAGCGTTGAAATAGAAAATTATATCATGTGGGGTGTATATATTCTGTTTATCTTCGTCCCTCCTTGTGTGGTATTAAATTGTTAACGTATCGCGGATACTCTAGTAGATGTTGGGAAGTCGATAAAAAAAATGATTTCCTCTCTTCCTACACAATCCTTTCACGGCAAGTGGGGAATCATTCAAATCGATAGTGAACTTGAATTCCTTCATGCACCTCCTGCCTCTTGCTACGCTGGAAACTGCAAAATTATTAAAGCTCAATTCTCATGCTTAACCAACTGAAAAGCCTTCGGGTTTAGTTCACCGGATGTTCGTTACGTAAACTAATCTCAGAAAAGAAGGTTACATCGTTTATAAATTCATTACTTGGCGAGACAGGAATTATGATCTCGTTTTAATGTATCATCCGGCGCATCAATCGCCTTCTTTGTGACATGCCTCTTCAGGACGTAGCCAATCACGGCTCTCTACAACTTCCTGTTCTTTCTAGATGTTTATTCATCTTTTTGTTATCTTTTTGTTATCTCTTCTAATCTGTTCTACCGACCACTTACATAAGCTCATTACGTAGATTACACCCCACCCCGCTTTGCCTTCACTATGCCCCCTTAGTATCTGTCTATATTTCTGAGATGAGGTATTGTAATTATTGAAATTATTTACATTGTTCCGACTGTTAGCCACAACTTTATTGCCATATTCACGACGTTCGGGCGTTCTACGCTCCGAAATTTTCAGGGGATTGGAATTTCGAAGTGAAGCCTTTATTTCGTTCACCGGGGTAGATTGTTTTAGTTCCACTTTCCATGCCTGCTCCCGATGTCTCAGATATCACCTTTAACTCAACACACCGATATTTGTTCACTACTGCAATAGCTAAGCATTGAACTCAACAAATTCTTTGACAAAATGGCTTAATGTGTAAAAACGTTGGTTTCATCCAGTGAACAATTGTCATATATATATATATATATATATATATATATATATATATATATATATATATATATAGTACTGCTGTAAATAAAATAGTGTATATTTATTAACATATATGCATACATACATACTTATATATATATATATATATATATATATATATATATATATATATATATATATATATATATATGGATAAGATGAACTCTCCTGCTGATTTCGACGTATATTTCGACAACCCATATGTGACACTTCAATCCTTCTACTGACCTACATACAATTTCACATATTGTGCGACAGTGATGATCTCGGGACACAGAATAAAATTCGGTCGAGCACTTTAGAGGGAAAGCGCGAATTTGCAAAAAATGACTCTCCCTTCTGGCTAGATTCTATAACCATAGAACATGATCAACAAAGGTTATGAGTCCAGCACGCTTCCACTGCGCAATACTTAATCTTTTCAATGAAACAACGTTAAAGATTAACACTCACGAGTCAGACACTCTACTGAATCTGTCTATATCGCCAGCAGCTGTTCCGTAATTCTTCACTCTTCTATATCAAAGGCTGGCAGTGAATATTGGGGAACATATTTTGATCCTTCTGATTGGTTAACTCTTCTATTGGTGAACTATAAAATGAGACAGCTCATTTTGGCTGGCTCACTAGTATCCGAAAACTCCAACAATATGTCGGGTCCTAGCCGTGAAGGATACCTGACGGAACCAAAGTATGTAGTTAATCCGAGCACTTTCCGTGGTAGTAGCGATAGAGTTGCAGAGGCTCGTCAGAGGTTGGATGGTGGAAAATAATTCAACAACCAAATGACTCGGGGACGTTTTAGGAAATTTACAGAAATTATAAAGTGAGTATTAGTGAGTTCACGCCCAGATATGACAGGAATACTGTATTTTCGGCAAAGAACTGGCTCTTGTAAATGTAGAAGACAGCAAAAATCTTCAGGATTTACTGGAGCCGTACAGGGAGCAGATAATTTGTCCAGCATTTTTATAATGTATCGTGTATAGGAATTCCATTTGAGTTCGGGTGGAATTTTGAAAGCCCACAATCTCGTAAGACAGCCTTAATTATAAATTATTTTATATTTACCATGCTATTTAATTTATTATATAAATTATTTTTATTTAACATGTTATTTAATTTATTATATGAATTATTTTTTATTTAACATTTTATTTAACATGTTATTTAATTCATTATATAAATCATTATATTTAACATGTTATTTAATTTATTATATGAATTATTTTTTATTTAACATTTTATTTAACATGTTATTTAATTCATTATATAAATCATTTTATTTAACATGTTATTTAATTTATTATATGAATTATTTTTTATTTAACATTTTATTTAACATGTTATTTAATTCATTATATAAATCATTTTATTTAACATGTTATTTAATTTATTATATGAATTATTTTTTATTTAACATTTTATTTAACATGTTATTTAATTCATTATATAAATCATTTTATTTAACATGTTATTTAATTCATTATATGAATTATTTTTTATTTAACATTTTATTTAACATGTTATTTAATTCATTATATAAATCATTTTATTTAACATGTTATTTAATTTATTATATGCATTATTTTTTATTTAACATTTTATTTAACATGTTATTTAATTCATTATATAAATCATTTTATTTAACATGTTATTTAATTTATTATATGAATTATTTTTTATTTAACATTTTATTTAAAATATTATTTAATTCATTATATAAATCATTTTATTTAACATGTTATTTAATTTATTATATGAATTATTTTTTATTTAACATTTTATTTAACATGTTATTTAATTCATTATATAAATCATTTTATTTAACATGTTATTTAATTTATTATATGCATTATTTTTTATTTAACATTTTATTTAACATGTTATTTAATTCATTATATAAATCATTTTATTTAACATGTTATTTAATTTATTATATGAATTGTTTTTTATTTAATATTTTATTTAACATGTTATTTAATTCATTATATAAATCATTTTATTTAACATGTTATTTAATTTATTATATGCATTATTTTTTATTTAACATTTTATTTAACATGTTATTTAATTCATTATATAAATCATTTTATTTAACATGTTATTTAATTTATTATATGAATTGTTTTTTATTTAATATTTTATTTAACATGTTATTTAATTCATTATATAAATCATTTTATTTAACATGTTATTTGATTTATTATATGAATTATTTTTTATTTAACATTTTATTTAACATGTTATTTAATTCATTATATAAATCATTTTATTTAACCTGTTATTTAATTTATTATATGAATTATTTTTTATTTAACATGTTATTTAATTTATTATATGAATTATTTTATATTTAAATATTATTTAATTTATTATATAAATTATTTTATATTTAACATGTTATTTACTATAACAATCTAATATGTTATATGAGAGTTATCTGAAAATTTTACAGCTGACCAAATTATAAATATAAAACAGATGACAGTTAAAAATAATTTTTCTTACAGCGAGGTTCGCGTTTTACAAGGCCCGGGGTCCACTCGAGGTAGAGGGTTACGATTGGGAGGTGGGAGGAGATTTGCCTGTATCGGAATGGAAGATACTGATTAACCCTGGCCTCGAACACGTTAAGATTCTACTGTTCCGGAAAACATCGTGTTGAGTGTTGATTCCACAGGGCAGTGTTTCGAGGGAAGAAGCTGTTCGAGTGAAACTTACTTCTCGTCGATGGAATACGCAAGGGATGTGGGTGATTTGCTAGTTTATAACGTGTTCTTATTGTGAGGTTTTGCCTAGGCTGGACCAGGGAATGTAGTTCGTTCGGGCACCTTACGTGGAAGTAGCAGTAAACTAGCGAGAGTCTTGTCACATCTAACTTGCGGGAGAGAGTTTGAAGTGTAGAGAATAATTGGTCACCCACAAGGTCTCGGAGACTCTTTTGAACACTCAAGCCTGGAGAGTGAGGTCTGGATACCAGCTGCCAAAATATGATAAGAGAACATCATCTTTGGCCTGATATTGATCTTGTAAAGTTAGAGAAAAGCAAGAGGAGTCAGGTATTTACTGTAGCTGTAGAGGGAACCGACCATTTTACCTGCATACTTTGCGAATGGATTGTGTGTATGAATTCCACTTAAGGTCACTTTTAAGGCATAATACCTAACTGAGGAGACATCCCTTCATCCTGATTGATGGCGATTCGGCGGGATTCAGAAGTGAACAAGGCCAAGATACTTAAAGACCTTCATCATTTCTGACTATGTCTTATCATAACCATCGAAAACGTCCAAAGAGTTCAATTTTTCTTTAAAACTTATCATCCCAAGCAAGGGTGGAAGCCACTAGTACGCAGGGGGTTACAGAAGGTTTGGAGGAAGAGCAGATAGGAGTGGTAAAGGAGAGGATGTGGAGAAAGATAGTGGATCGATCAAGGCAAGGGGGTTACAGAAGATTTGGAGCGACAGCAGATAGGAATGAAAGGTGAAAGGATGTGGAGAAGGGAAGTGGATAGATCAAGGCAACTGGAGATGTCGATTGACGTTACACTTAAATATTTGGAGATTGTATTTGTCAGGGAAACAGGAATAAGGAAGGGAGTTCCACAGGCGAGATGTGCGAGACATGAAGCTATTGTTGTAGAAGAGACGTCTACATATAACAGTTTCAACGATGAAGGGGTGGGAACGGGATGCCAGCCTCGTGGGACGTTTAAATTCATGAGGCCTAGGATCCAGCGAAAGCAGCTCCTCGGCGCAATTACCGTGAAAGTATTTATAAAAAAGACAGGGCGAGGCAACGTCGCGTCGTTGAGAGAGAGAGAGACTGCAGACGAGATGACAGATCGGGGCCAATTACATTGCATATCATTTTACCCGATTTTACTCCCAAAGTTTGGGTCAACCTGTCGTATGGTTTCTAGGCACTTCCAAATGGTGCATGGCACGTAGGTAGTCTTCCAGGCCGATATTATTAAAAAGTCACCTCCCTGAAAACGGAACCTGCAGCCTTAGCAATGGGTCTTATGTACGAGTCCCACTGCATTTGGGGTGGGTCTTGCAAGTATTCTAGAATATTCTGGTCAACGTACATGTCTTTTAGTCTCCTAAATAGTGAGCCTATTTTTAAGACGACTCTTGTACGTTCGACTCACTTCTCCATCATAAAGAAGGCAATGAGAGACATGACACTTAGACGAAGGCGATAAATCACTTTTTATTATTTCATTTCAGTTAATACTGAAAAAATAAACAAAAAATGGCGATTCCTGATCATTGTATTCGTCCACTTTAATTTGTCGGCAGATTCATTATTATTCTTATAATGAAGTATTACGTTAAAATATTTATACCATTGGGCAAAACAAAAATTCATCAGTAGGGTTATTAATTAATATTTTGCTTTTCTTCGCTGTAATAAAAACAAACGAAAACAAGAAATGTCGGATAATTCATAAATAACAAACTAAAATAGCAGACGGCAGTTTTAAAATTTATAATTAGAAAGAAACAGGAAGATAGGATAAGAGAGAAAGAGAATGAGGCATGTTTAGATAGATAGATAGATAGATAGATAGATAGATAGATAGATAGATAGATAGATAGATAGATAAGTAGCATCTATCTATCCATTTATATATATATATATATATATATATATATATATATATATATAGATAGATAGATAGATAGATAAGTAGCATCTATCTATCCATTTATATAGATAGATAGATAGATAGATAAGTAGCATCTATCTATCCATTTATATAGATAGATAGATAGATAGATAGATAGATAGACAGATAGATAAGTAGCATCTATCTATCCATTTATATAGATAGATAGATAGATAGATAAGTCGCATCTATCTATCCATTTATATAGATAGATAGATTGATAGAAAGAAAGATAGATAGATAAGTAGCATCTATCTATCCATTTATATAGATAGATAGATAGATAGATAGATAAGTAGCATCTATCTATCCATTTATATAGATAGATAGATAGATAAGTAGCATCTATCTATCCATTTATATATATATATATATATAGATAGATAAGTAGCATCTATCTATCCATTTGTATAGATAGATAGATAGATAGATAAGTAGCATCTATCTATCCATTTATATAGATAGATAGATAGATAGATAGATAAGTAGCATCTATCTATCCATTTATATAGATAGATAGATAGATAAGTAGCATCTATCTATCCATTTATATTGATAGATAGATAGATAGATAAGTAGCATCTATCTATCCATTTAGATAGATAGATAGATAGATAGATAGATAGATAGATAGATAGATAGATAGATAGGACAAATTAATTCAGATAGGAACATAAGTAACATTTCCCGAAATATCAGTAGATAGCTTCGAAGTCAATCACATTTATATATATATATGGGTGCACTCAGATCTTAGAATATGTTTGCATACGTGCATGCGTGTGTCTGTGTGTTGGATTGCAATGTAACTAAATGACTGCTCTTTTTTCTTCATTTTAGCCTAAAATACTTTTTTTTCTCATGTTTCCTTTACTTCATCCGAAAAAAGTAATAAAATCGATATTTGTAAGAAATTAAATAGTGATGGAAGGTTGAAAAATACTAAAAACAAACAAACAAATACTAGATAGAAAAGAAAGAAAGAAATTGACTACTTTTGAAAGAAAGGCAAAACGAATTGGTAGGAAATAACAAATGAAATTAAAATTTAAGAAAACAAAATTAAGATGGAAAAATATGAAATAAATAATGAACAGAACAAAGAAAGAAAAAGAGAGAAAGAAAAAGAAAATATAGACAGAAAAGAAGAAAAAAATTAAATAGAGATAGGAAGAAATTTTAAACAGAAAAATATCAGATTAATAGAAATGAAAAAAGAAGAAATTTTAGATTGCAAAAAAGTAACAGATTCAATTTAAAATCAAAAACGAAGAAATGTTACACAGCAAAAATTTCACAGATTAAATAGAAATGAAAAAAGAAGAAATTTTAGATTGCAAAAAAGTAACAGATTCAATTTAAAATGGAAAACGAAGAAATGTTACACAGCAAAAATTTCACAGATTAAATAGAAATGAAAAAAGAAGAAATTTTAGATTGCAAAAAAGTAACAGATTCAATTTAAAATGGAAAACGAAGAAGTGTTACACACCAAAAATTTCACAGATTAAATAGAAATGAAAAAAGAAGAAATTTTAGATTGCAAAAAAGTAACAGATTCAATTTAAAACGGAAAACGAAGAAATGTTACACAGCAAAAATTTCACAGATTAAATAGAAATGAAAAAAGAAGAAATTTTAGATAGAAAAAGTAACAAATTAAATAGAAATTAAAAAAGAAAGAAATTTTAGATAGCAAAAAAGTAACAGATTAAATTGAAATGAAAAATAGAAGAAAGTTTAGATAGAAAAAATTAACAGATGAAATAGAAAAGAAAAAAGGAATTTTGAATAGAAAACAGTAACAGATTAATTAAAAGTGAAAAAACGAAGGAAGAAATTTTAGATAGGAAATATTATAGAATTGAAAGAAAAAAGAAAAGTATTATGGGAAATAAATTTTAGACAGAAAATAATCATGAATTTAAATAATATCAAATAAATAAATAAAAATTAATTTTAGAAAATAAAGAAAATCCCTAGGTTAAATAAAAGACAGAGAAAAGGCAAAGTCAATTATTGATAGAAATGTACGAACAAGGAAAGAGTTTTGTGTAGAAATAGAAAGATTCAAATAGAAAATAACGAAAAAATAAACAGAAATAAATCTTAAATATAAAATGAAAGTAAATACGGAGAATGGAAAGAGAAAAGGAAGAAAAATGCATAGATAAAGAATAAAAAATAAATATGTATAATTAAAAGAGAGAAGAAAGAAAAATGTATAAATAAAAAATAAATAAATAGAAATTAAAGAAGGATAAATCAAAATAAATAAAATATTAAATGCAAAGGAATGAAAAAGTTAAATAGAAAATAGTGAATAATTTAAGTAGAAAGGAATGAAAGACAGGCAAAGAAACGAAATAAATTTTTATTTAGGAAAGAAATAAATGCATTTAAATACAAATGAAATAGATGAAAAAAATAAGGAAAGTTTATAGGAAAGATGGCAAGAAAGAGAAAATTATAGAAGTCTTATATAGAACAAAATAGAAAACAATTTCAAACGAGAAAATAAATTTTTAAACAATTAAATAAAACGAAAAAGAAAAACGAAAGTAAAATAAATTTTACATAGAAATGCAAGAAAATGAAATAGAAACGAGAGAAAAGAACAAACATTTTAACTAAAAATGAAAAAGAAAAATGAAAGAAAATTAGATATTAAAAAAAGTAACAAGTACTTAAAAAAGAAGGAAGAAAAACAACAAGTTATTTTAGCTAGGAAAGAAAGAACAATAAATTTATATGAAATAAAAAAAAAACAAAGAAGCAATAAAAAATACAAAGAAAGAGAAATAATTTTTACATAGGAGCAAAAGAAAAGATTAATAACAAATGAAAAAAAATCTGTACAATTGGAAATAGAAAAGAAAGAAACAATTTAAGACAATTAAAAGAAATTGTAAAAATTCATAGTAAAAATATTAAATAGAATGAAAAGAAAGAAAATTAATTTTTAGAGAGAAAAGAATGAAAAAAATAACTAGAAAGGAATGAAAGTTAAAGAAGAAAATAAGCTTTCAGAAAAAATAGAACGAGATGTTGAAATACGAATGAAACCGAGAACGAGAAATATAAGTTGTTTGAAAAAAAACAGTTTACAGAAAAAGTTTTATTTCTATACACTCTTCTCTATAAACAGGAAAGAAACAATACTATACACTCTTCTCTATAAACAAGAAAGAAACAATACTATACACTCTTCTCTATAAACAAGAAAGAAACAATACTATACACTCTTCTCTATAAACAAGAAAGAAACAATACTATACATTCTTCTCTATAAACAAGAAAGAAACAATACTATACATTCTTCTCTATAAACAAATGAAACAAATGAAATGAAAGAGAAACAAATTTTGCAGAGAAGAGAAATAAGAATTTGTAATGTAAATGAAAGAAAAAAAAAGAAGTTGTGTTTTGACAGAAAATAAAGTCAAATATGGAAATAACAGAAAGGAAAAAAGAAAGGAAAATTTTGAAATGCATGAAAAGTTTAAGTAAAAAAAATAGATGAAATTAAACAAATAAAAACGAAAGGAAGAAAGAAAACAAACGAAATCTTCGATCGAAAGAAAAGAAAAAGTAAATGGAAATGAAAGAAGGGAAAAACAAAGGAAGGGAAATAAATTTTACATATAAAATAATGAAAGAGATACAAGAAAAAAACGGGCTGACAGAAAAACGATTATTTGGAGGGAAAGAGAAAGAAAAAATGAACTAGCAATAAACGAAAGAAAAACATACAAGAAAAAAAAATTAAATGTAAATTAAATCATTATTGAAAAAAAATGAAGGAAAGAAAAGAAAATAGCTTAAGAAAAGGAAAACAAAGACGTTAGCTTGTTGTAATCAACAGACAAGATATTTATTGCCGGAATCTGAATATTGATCGTCTAGGGTCTGAGACCTGAGGGCATGAGGCAGCTGTCTGCTGGAGGATGACATTTTGAACAATCATTCCCTTTCGTTGAATGAATAATCAAAGTCGTTACAATTACGAATGTACGGAAGAGAAAAGCAGACAAACTAAAAGCAATCATAGGCTGAATAGGAGCTGTTTTAATTACATTTAGCTATTTTTTAAAATTATTCTGTTGAGTATTTTGAAACTTTTTAGCTTTTACTCAATCCGCCATTTTGTTTAAAGGTCCGATTTTATTTAAATATTCAATTATTAGCAAATATTTCAAAATAAAAAAAACCTAAAATTCCAAATAAATGACTAAACTTGATTAAATTGGTGAATCACCTTCAATGGTAATTTCTTGGCTATTAATACGGATAGTGATGACTGCAGGAAACATAATGTGGTACAAGGCAACAACTGCGGGATACCCACACAATAAATAAATCAATCCAGGACCTTGTAATTAAAAATGACTTTCATTAATACAAAATTAAAGAAAACAAAATGTGGATAAGAAAAAAGAAATTAATAAATAGAACTGACAGAAAGAAAGAAAAATGAGAGAAAGAAAAAGAAAACTTTGATAGAAAAGACGAAAAATAGAAGTGAACGGATTAGGAAGAATTTTTATATAGAAAATGCAAAAGTGTAAATAATAAAACAAAGAAGAAATTATAGATAAAAACAAAAAATTAAATACAACTGAAAGAAAAAAGGAAAGAAGAATGAAAAATGAATTTTGGATGGAAAAGAAAGAGAAAGGAATTTTGGATGGAAAAGAAAGAGAAAGGAATATTGGATGGAAAAGAAAGAGAAAGGAATTTTAGATAGTAAAGAAAGAGAAATGAATCTTAGAAAAGAAAGAGAAATTCATTTTAGATAGAAAAGGAAGGGAAATGAATCTGAATAGAAAAGAAATAGAAACGAATCTTAGATAGAAATAAAGAGAAATGTATCTGAGATAGAAATGAAAGAAAATCGTTACGTTTAATGAAAAACAAAGAAAAGGCAAAATAAATTATAGATAAAAATGAAAGAAAATCGTTACGTTTAATGAAAAACAAAGAAAAGGCAAAATAAATTATTGATAGAAATGAAAGAAAATCGTTACGTTTAATGAAAAACAAAGAAAAGGCAAAATAAATTATAGATAGAAATGAAAGAAAATCGTTACGTTTAATGAAAAACAAAGAAAAGGCAAAATAAATTATAGATAGAAATGTAAGAAAATCGTTACGTTTAATGAAAAACAAAGAAAAGGCAAAATAAATTATAGATAGAAATGAAAGCAAAAAATGTTGAGAAATGTAAGAAGAAGGATAAAGTTTTGGATAGAAAAGAAAAAATGCAAATAGCCACAACTGTGGAATTCCGCAAAAGATCCCAACTGGGTGATACTGTAAGATATCCATACACCTATATACCGCAACAATAAATCGAACCAGCCATAATTTTCAATGAACACTTGTTTTCTTTTTCAGGAAAATAGAACATATTATTTGACGGTGGAGAAAACCCAATCAAATATTTCTATTTCGATGTTGAATATTCCTAAACATTCAGCCATTTAAATGTATTATATAAACAGACTACGAACAAAAAATATGGCAGACACGCCTGCTTTAAACAGGTTTGTATTTCCAGCTACCGGTAATTTCTCAGTAATAGTCAGCTATCGGCTATCCCGTTTCCACCGACCAATTCTCCGTAATATTCAACAGACCCCCATCTCCTACTGCATGTAGATTTCTTTCCTTCCGTTAGTTTCTTCATGCACTTACTGGATTTTATGAGATCGGATATCTGAAAGAAAATATTCATGAAATAATTTTCTTTATTCACCAACTTTCCAATTACACTGACTAAATTTCTATTTTTTACATTTGCTTTGATGAAAATACATATTATCGTTAATTGTATTGATTGATTTGGAAATGGTAAGGATTTCTACCGAATTTTATTTAGAGACACGCGGTTAATTTAAAGGGCTTCCACATAAATATAAACTGTTGAGAACCCATATGTTCTTCTATATGCCGTGTCACTTCAGAAAGTTAACGAGTAATTTCTCTTCCCAATTTCCTGTCTTTCGTAGATTTCTCTAAAATCTTGTTTCACCATATATTTACTAAAGTTTATTAGGTAGGTTATGCGTTGTTTTCCTCTGTCCGTCTTGTCTTCAATCTGTCCTGTGAGTATCAGATTTTCCAAACATTCTTTCCTCAATATGTTCGCTAGAAATATAGACTATTGTCTCTTACTTGGGTTAAGTATAAGTTTTCACTCTGTTGCTATTTTCTCTAAAACTTCGTCTTTGCTCGGTCCATGATATCCTAAGCTTATTCTGTAGAACCACATTTGTCTTGCCTCAAGTTTTTCTTCTTTGGAGAAATTGTCCCGTATTCATTGCCATATAGAAGGACTGCTATCACGTAAGAGTTAAGTACTCTTTTCTTACATTCTAAGGAATTTGTTTCTGTTTCTTAATATTCTGTTAAGCTTTTAGCGTGTATATTTGGCTATCCCAATGCCCACTTCGGATTTCTGTGACGCATTTTCCGTCCACTGTTAAAAAAACACTTTCCAGATACTTAAATTTTTGTACTTGTTTGATTTTTCTTTTATGTCATTTATATGTTCGGCTTTTCCTTTTAATAACAAAAGTTTATTAAGCATTTCACCCCAAGCATAGCGGGAGTGTCTCTAGCACACAAAGGGATTACAAAGAGTGAAAACAAGAGTAAAGAGTAAAGGATATAGAGAAAGACGGGGATCAGAATCAAAGCAACAGATGTCGATTGACATTACATTTGAAAATTATACCTATCAGGGAAGAAAGTAGGTCGAAGGGAGTTCCACTGGCGGGAAGTGCGAGAGGAGAAAGTGATGGTGTAGAAGATGGGGATACATTTAACTGTTTCGATAGATAAAGGGTGGGACCGAGATGCCAACTAGTAGGACGCTTAAATTCATGCTGGTGGGATACCGGTGAAAGTATCTTTTCAGAGTAGTTGCCATGAAAATATTTGTAGAAAAGACAGAGGGAAGCCACATCACATCTGTGAGAAAGTGACAGTAGACGAGATGCCAGATCAGGACCTATCGCATTGCATATCTCTCTCTGAATTTTGTCTAGGACCTCGAGATGAACTGCTAGGTCCATGCATTCCGGCTTTTTGCAATTGATGTCTCGTCCATTCCTTTCGCTTTATTTCACTACCGTAGGTGTTTTGCTTTATGGGTCTAATATGAACATTGCTTTATCTGCATCTCTCGCTTTCTTTCGCTTTTTCTCTTTCTTTCTATTTTGTTATGATTGTGGTCGGCTGGAAGGAATCCTGGTAGGACATATAATTCCCTCAGAATTGCTTTACTATCAGTTCAGTTAGATGCCATGTGGACTGTAAGGGAGATGAGGGAGCAGTTCCTAGCCCAGTTCGTTCATGGTCTGCACCGTTTGGGCTGCTGTGTGAGCCCTTGCGTTGTCATGATACAAGATGACTACTTCTGACTGATGACCCCTGCTTTTGTCCCAATAGATAAGCTCAAATTCCTTGCAATGTCATCCACTGTCACCCTTCTGTCAGACTGAATAAGGTCATTGACTGATTCGATCACCTCAGGAGACCTCACTTCTGTAGGCCTCCCAGGCCTGTCTTCATCTTCAACACTGCTCCGTCCTTCCTTAAACAATTTAGCCCACTTGTAGACATTTTTTGGCTGAAACATGTGGCACCATACACAGTTGACATTCTCCTATGAATTTCAACTGGTTTGCACCCTTCAGCAACCAAAAACTTGATTACTGACCGCTGTTCAATCCTGGAGCATGCTTATTGGTCGGCCATCTTTGTTAATCGCCAAAACTCTCAAAGTTTTTTTTAATCTGCAAAAGAAATTAAATCCATGTGAGAAAGAAGTAAAACAAAAGAAAAATTAAAAAAAGTAAGCTTCTATCTGTATTAGATGTCCTTATACCGAAAAATTCACCTTATTTATTGAATGACCCTCGTATATATATACACAGTGGAACCTCGGTTCATGAATTTAATTCCTTCCTGAAATGTCTTCGTGATACGAAAGTATTCCCACCATAGGAATCAATGTAAAATGGATTAATTCATTCGTGGTCATCAGATCATTGCATATTTAAACTTTTGCAACGTTACTTTGGCGATAAATTCATACACAAAACCAATGAATCAGCAATGAAACCATTATCTAATTCTAACACCAAAAAAGGTAAACACAATACTAAATAGATATCATATAGACGAATACTTAATTTAAGTTTTACCTGTACGGAGGAGAGTTGATGACGTAAGTGGAAGGTATTGAGGAAGGGGAAAGAGTAGATATAATTATTGTTTGGAAGGAGAGATACCTTCCATAAAAAATCAGGTCTTTCTGAGGTTTCTTCTCTTTCATCACCAGAGAGTAATACATACATACATACATACATACATATATATATATATATATATGTGTATATATATATATATATATATATATATATATATATATATATATAAATATAAAAGTGAAGTAAGATAGAAGTCAACATTATAGATAGATAGATTGAGATATATATATATATATATATATATAGATAGATAGATAGATAGAGATCTAAACCTAATTGATTTGGTGGCCTGACGATTGCATCTAGCATGAAACAGACTGTCGCCTCTAAGCGTTGACTTCTATCTTCACTTTTATATTTACACACGCTCTATCTCTGATATTGAGCACTTTATCCCATAAATATAGCACACTTTAAGACTATATTTCTTCATACATATATATATATATATATATATATATATATATATATATATATATATATATATATAAATATATATATATATATATATAAATATATATATATATAAATATATAAATATATATATATATATATATATATATATATATATATATATATATATATATATATATATATGAAGAAGTTAGCAATTGGAATTAACTGAAATTGAGATATCCAAAGGCAAGGTACGTTTATTTAGAACAGTCTTGCCTCGTGGGTTGGGATCGAAATTAAAACTAATGCCACCTTAAGAAAGCCGGGGTGTACAACACGCGAATTGTCGTGAATATGGCAATAAAGATTAGGACAACAATACGAACAATGTAAATAGATAAAACACCTCATCTCGTAAATACTGACAAAGGACACTATGTTGTAACAGCCACAGAAAGGAACGTACATTAATTCCTCGATCAGGTAGAAAAAAGAAAGCAAGAAGAAAGAACCAATAATCAATTGCGAGAAGAACGTATATATGGCTGTTTGCAAAAGAAACAGTCCCATATGCAAACTACGATCTGAAGAAGTTATAATTAAGCAATTCAGATACATATTTTAAACTGTTTCACCCCATGCATGCCAGTAAAGCTACTAAGACACAAGTGAATACTGGATATGGAAGAATTAGGAACAAAAAAAAGAATTAATAATGATCGGGGAGAGGAAACAGAAGGTAGATAGTGATTGATAATGCATTTAACTTTTTGCCGATTAATGTTGGCTGGAAAGCATAGAGCAGGAAGAGAGCTACATAAGCGAGAAAATAAAGTTTTAGGATATAATTTACAACTACCCCTAGCCAGCTCAACGGTAAATTAACGAGATTTTGACGCCAGTCTAGTACTGCGGTTAAATTAAAAGAAATCTCTGTACAATTCCATTAAGGTATCGAACAATTACCATGAAGGCATTCATAGAAAAATCACAGAGAAGCAACCTTGCGACGTTGAAAAAAGTAACTGAAGCCGGGCTGTGCCGAGCTGAGCCGAGCTGAGCCGAACTGAACCGAGCTGAGCCGAACTGAGCCGAGCTGAGCCGAGCCGCCAGATCAGGACCGATAATATTGCTGTTTCTTCTTTATTTTTTATTTTTTAGGAGCTCAAAGTAAATAGCAGTGGCAACAGACAAATGTGTGATGTTATAGAAAAAGGCACAGGCAAGTAACTTTAGTGCGATGGGAAAGTGACTGAAGCCAAGCCGTCAGATCAGGACCTATAACATTGCTGTTTCTTTTAGAGATTTTAAGGAGCTCAAGGTAAATTGCAGGGACACCGGACCATTGTGTTATAACACATGACAGAATATGTGATAGCGAAATCCGAAGGCCTATTGGAATAACAATAGAAGCCTTCCAAAAGATTACCAAATAATTTAAAAAAAAAGGATTATTTTAGAAACAAAAAATAATGCTGATTTATGGGATATCTGTCCTCCTGCGTTGCAGTGTATGCAGAGGCAACAAAACGTAGATCAATAGATGGTTGTTGTGAATATCATGGACTGAACATGTGAAAAACAAGGAAGTTTTAAGGAAAACTTATAAACGGATACTTATACATAGAATCCGAAAGAGGGAAGTGTCGAAGGAAGGCTTAGAAAAATTAACAGTCACAGGATGTATTGAAAGCAAGTGAGACAAAGGAGACAGAAAATAACCAACCTAACGTCATTGTGTAAAGGGTTTGGCAGGATAGAATCAAGGAGATATTGCAAAAAGAAAAACGTTATTAGGGCCTACAAAAGAGATGGAGAGCCTTGGTCGCCCACGTTATAAAGGAACACGGTATACAGAAGAAGAAATCTATGGTGATTTTGTTTTACTAATATTAACCAAATAAAAGACAATATCCACTCAAGTTAGACGGTTACTGCGTAGTATTGTATTAACGTAAGAAAGGCCAAGATATGACATTCTTGGCGCTATGCAGGAAACACAACGTCTTACCCTAGATTTGAAGTAGCAAGGATTTAATTCGTGAACATTTAATAGAGTCGAAGTCCTTCAGAAAAAACCGGAAACCCAATCCGAACAGGAAACAAGAGCTATACATATACTAATGTTAAAAAGCGGAGGAAGCAAGCCTATCTACTTTTATTGGGAGAAAAGAAAATATAATTAGACAGAGCTCAGTTGTACAAGTTAGGGACATATCGTTGGAGTACACTTTCCGTGAGACGTCAAATTACAGTGGTGTCACCTCTCACTACATTTAAATAGTGTTATTGCAAGACTTTTGGAACGACATCTGCTATACTTTCGCGGTTAAATATGCACCTAAATAAGTTGCCTTTTAGTTTATCTTTTAAATATCAAGACTACTAACTTCAACTTTAAAGCGATGATAAAATAGCTCTTGGGATTGTAATAACCCAATGGTAAAATAAAACACTAGAAAATATTTTATTAATATTTCTTGCTGACGTTAAATAAAACAGACAAATTATATTTCGAATAAAGATGCGATGAATTTCCATAAACTTGTTATTTAATGCATTCTTTCCTCTCTATTCTTTCTCCGTACGATAACTGGAGGTCATTAAGTGAATATAAATCCGACATTTTTAATTTTTCTTTATATATATTTTTTGTAGCATTTCAGGGTTTAAATTTTCTGAATGCAAATATTTAAATTATATTCCGAACGAAAATTATAATAAGTTTCCGATATTGGTTTCGCCAATGCAAAATATTCCATAAAGCCCTTCGAAAACAGTGAAAAAAGTTTTAAAAAGAAAAATTCTAGGTTTTTACGAAATCATAGAAAGAAAGTGTTGAAACAAAAAGAATATATATAATACATAGAAATGAACAACGACATTTAAGATAAAAATGACAAAATGGTCAAGAGCAAGGAAAATAAAAATGATGGAAAGAAGGAAGGGATATTTTAGAATAAAATAATTTAAACGTAAAAGAAATAAAGAAAGAAAAAAGAAATAGAGAACAAAAGACAGAAAAAACAAATAAAGAACGAAACAAATAGAGAACGAAAGTAAGAAAAATAGAGAACAAAAGAAAGACAGAAAGAAGAAAGAAAGAGAGAAAGAGAGAAAGAAAGAAAGATACTCAGAAAAAGAAAGAAGAAAGTAATAGAGAACGAAAGAAAGAAAAAGTAATAGGGAACGAAAGAAAGAAAAACTAAGAGATAACGAATGAAAGAAATACAGAAAAAGAAAGAAAGAAAGAATGTAATAGAGGACGAAAGAAAGAAAGAAGAAAAAAAGAAAGAAAGAAATAAAATGTAATAGAGTATGAAAGAAAGAATGCACAAGTGAAAGAAATACCAGATATGAAAGAAATAAAAAAAGAAATGAAAGATGCCCTTCCAAAGAGAAATGAAAAGAAGAAGGAAGGAAAAAACATACAATTTTCGTGAGAAAAGAAAGGCACAATGAAAGGGTTTCTGGAGAGAAAATGACGTTGATTATATATATATATATATACTAAGAAAGAAAGAAAGAAAGAAAGAAAGAAAGAAAGAAAAAGTTTTACTTCGATTAATAATTTGCATGCACATTAAAGCGACCGAGAGAGAATTATCAGTATTACTCCTAACACCCTTTTCATTTCGCTCACGTATTTCTATTCTATGCTTGAATTTAAAAGCCGAGACCCTCGACTGTTCAGACTAATCCATATTCATGATCTAATTATTTCTATTTACCTAGCTGTACAATCGATCTTCTTAATCCCGCTTTTCCCGCCGATATTTTCTGTTCAAATAAGAACGTAAAACAGCATGACAATCAAAAACACCTTTTTTCAGCCATCGGTTATGTTTTAACATTATTTTGCATATCTCATCGGCAAATTTCACATAGCAATAATAAATAATAAAATGAAATCTACGACACACACACACATACACACACACACACACACACACACACACATATATATATATATATTTATATACTTATACTATATATATATGTACTTATACTATATATATATATATATATGTATATATATATATATATATATATATATATATATTACATGATTGGGAAGGAAAGGGAAGTACTGGCAATTATGCAAATGACCATTGTTGAAGTATAAAAATTAAGTAAATGATATTAAATAGGACAAAACACAAGATTCATTTGGGATTTGAAAACCAAACAAGTCACAAAAACGAAATATATTTTGCTAATTCAAAAATGTAGAAATACGTCTCTAACACAAAATAGTGTGTGAAAGCGAAACTATATCAAGACATTAAAAATGTACTGGATAAATTAAATGTAGAATCTGGAAATATCGTTATTGAAAGATTTAAAGGTACCTGGCAAATACCAGAACAGAAAAAATTTAGACCTTATGTTTTTCCCGGTCCCTAATACTGCCGATTGAACACTAATATGAAATATTTCTTTCCAAAGAACTCGTGTTTTGACTAGCCGTATTTAACGCTTTCAGACCAAGATCAGGATATTTAGATACTCTGCACCATCGATTTGGTTACGTTGCTTTTCTTGTGGTCGCATGTCACATACCAGTCCGAGGTTATAGGAGAAGAATGCCTGATGATCACTGACGCGTCAATCCGAGGCTGCTGATTGGCTCTTTTGATCACGTGGAACTTGATGTTGCTCCCGTTTGACTGGAAATCAGTGGTTCAACATTTTCATATCAGTTTCATTGGCTTATTGTTCCGCAACGACTTAAGAACAAATTGAATTCGGCTTTCCGTCCTCTTTCAAAACACTTCCTAGATGTTTAAATATTTGTAATTGCTTGATTTTGGTATATTCAATCTGTAATTCTCATTTTGGACACTTCTGGGCGGATTTGGCTCATGGTCAAGCAACAGAAAATTTAAATAAGATTTTTCCTTCTCTTAAATGAATATTCTACCACGCAAACGAATTATGCTTACAGAGTCTCATATTCACAAGCGGCTTCTCATCTAAAGTCATTCAGTTATGTGCCATGCGTGATACACGCTTAGGCTATCATGTATCTCTCGATAAAAATCATTCATGCAAAAATCCAGATATTATAAACCGCATAACCTTTCTAATACAACGTTGGAAAGACGACGGGCAGAAAATTGGTCGATAGCCCAAAGGCTATTGGTAGAACTGATCTATACCTCAAAGCCTAACGGTAGGACTGGTCGATAGACCAAAGCCTATTGGTACAATCGCTGAGCGTGTTGGACACTGCAAGTTAGTTTCCGTTGAAATGCATAATTACTGCACACATAGTCGGAGAGCTTCCCGTATGTGATATCCATAGAAACTGTCTTACTCTTCCCCAGGAACCATTTATTGAACCAAGACAATGACACATTCATGGACTCAAGTCAAGTAAACTCCACTGGGGAGCATAGAACTACAGCTCGCAACATGCTAGATATTGAAGCTGTGCTTTCTCTAGCAAGGTTAGTTTACGGGATAGAGTTGCTAACACCATGCCCAGCGGGTTTTGAATTCATGGCCATCCCAGACTGCTTACCAACCAAGAATGAAGTTTCCTGTTGGGTCTGCTATTTAACCCATTGCTGTTAATTGGGAAGTGATGAACTCAAACCTTCGCCAAGTGGGTATTTGAGTGAAAAGAAACGTGAATACCCCCGACTGGATTACGAAATCAGCTCACCGATTTATTGATCCGAGCCGTTGTCCATTAAACCCCCTGCTTTTTACTTTCCAAAGGGTATTTATGCAAAAGTGAATTTAATGATCTTGACCAGGATTTTAACTCGGTTTAGTGATCTCTCGTTCCGAAACACGATAACAATTACAGTAGCTGTACATGGAATAATCGGGAGAGAATAGAAATTGAAGGCTGAAATCATCAGTAGCTTCTCGACGGTGATCAACTGGTAATTCTGCAAATTATTTGGATTTCTCTATGTACAGAATTGGTTCATATGCAAAACAATGCTTTTGAGAAAAAAACAAGGATATTAAAATTCTATAAGAATTTGAAAATCAACCAGATCTGAGCCAGAACACAAATTCTGACTTTTGAGAAACTATTGCCAGTAGGATCGGTTAAATAACCGATAGACCAGTTTGAAATGAAAAATATTCAGAAGATGGAAATAGGAATAAATATATACAATTTTTACGGCTTATCAACCCTTCGTCGGTTATTTAAATCCGAATTATATTTTGGATTGTAAGAATGATTCTGTTTTTACGAATTAATGATCTATAACTAATTGTTTGAGATTAATAAGGATTTTCCAGTTGAATTGTTTTACTGTTTAACCCATAGCTAGAGATAGAGTTATACCTTTCCCAAAGGATATTTGCGCGTAAGTAAATGTAACGAACCCGACTGGAATTATAAGCATCTGATTTCTCAGCTCAAGCCGCTATCCATTGCATTGCTCACACATCCAACTGAAACTCTAGAAAGTCACATTCCCAACGCCGTAATGCATCTTCCCTGTGTCTTCTATATAATAAATGCGAATGTCTGTGTGTCACACTTTTTCAACTTTACTCCTAGAGGGCGTAGTCCAACGTATCATACCATTTTGAAACATTCGGACCCGCAATCCTGAAATCTGGGATTCCCAAGTTTTCCTTACTGCGATAGTTTTTACGTGAATCTTTACGACGAATGTTTTTGTATGATAAAAAAAATTTATAACTTGGAAATAAATTTTAGAATAATCGAAATTTATTGCAAAATCCAGCGAAAGCCAGCCATTTAAAAAAATGCTTGTACAGAAAGTATGGACCTACGTACAAAAAAACTTACTTTAAATCAAATGGCGATAGAAGAAAAAGAACAAAAGACAGTAAAAACAAATAAAGAACGAAAGAAATAAAGAACGAAAGTAAGAAAAATAGAGAACAAAAGAAAGACAGAAAAAAGAAAGAAACAAAGAAAGTGAGAAAAGGTGAGAAAAAGAAAGAAAACAGTAATAGAGAACGAAAGAAAGAAAAAGTAATAGGGAACGAAAGAAAGAAAAACTAATAGAGAACGAATGAAAGAAATACAGAAAAAGAAATAAAGAAAGAATGCAAAAGAAGACGAAAGAAAGAAAGAAAATGTAATAGAGGATGAAAGAAAGAAAGAATGCACAAGTGAAAGAAATTTTGACGATAGAAGAATTATCGTTGAACCTTTAAATGGTAAGCTTAAATGTTAATGCAATACTTAAATGCAGCGACCAATTTTGAGTCCTTCTGTAGTTTATTGTTGCCTATCACATCTACTCCTACCCTACCTGGTGCGATGAAGGACCAATCAAGACGCCTTCCGATAGGGCGGCTTTTAAGCAAGTCTTCTATAAATATATAATAATTATTCTAATGGATTTTCCTCTATGGTACCTAGGATTTATTAATCTAAGCGCATTACTCGATTAGCAACAAGTTCTCATCATTTTACTGTTGAATCGACGAGATGAAACTGTAAGTTCATAACAGTTTCTTTTGTCGTCAGTGGAACTCTCTTCCAGTCCCTTTCATTGATCTTTAAAAATGTAAATGCAATGTAAATCGATATCTAATGTCTTCTAGATCCTTCTTCTTTTATTTACAACGCTCTTTAATAATGTTTTCTTTTTCTGATTCTTTCACACTCAGTAACCCGTTGTTCTTTTATTGTCCTGTATGTAGTGAAATGATTACAAAATGGTAACCATTTCATACCAGATTGAGAACTATATCGAAGTTTCTTGGAGAGAAGTGCAATTTGTTAAAAATCCAAAATTGTAAAGATCGAGACGACACTAAATCAAAAGAAAAATAAGTTAAAATAATATAAAGTGGTAGAATATCAAAATATTGGTCAATCTAGAATAGAATTTCTAGAATAAAAGCAAAACGCGCATGCGCAAAATTAAAAGTATAAAATATATTTCGTTTATATATGAGACCAAAATTTGATTTGTTTTGTTTAATGATTCCTTACTCTTTTCAGATTATTTAAAACGAGAAAAAATCCGAGATTGTAAGGAATGTTTAGATAATAATGGTTTTAGTGATACAAGTCTTACTAACTAATCCATATCAGTAGACAAGGTAGATTCATACTTTTCCCAAGAGTAATTGCGCGTAAGTGAATCTAACGAACACAATGGGAATTGGAACTCGATTCTCTGATTAACAACCGACATCGAGGTTCGACCGTAACTATGAATATATTTTTCCGCCAGATTTATTAATAGCTGGTGTCAGACTACTGACTGCAGTAATGATCCAGTCGAATTAGTGTGAATTATTGTACGTCGATGATTAGGGTTTTGATTTAGGATTTACCGAATGTAAACCAGAGCCGTGCTACTAACAAGGTATTCACTGAAATAGTTAATTATCTTTGGTTGAATTTTACTTCTTTCTTCTTGTTAAGTATTTATTTATGGTTGTAATTAAATACCGGTTTATCTTAACATTGAAGTCTTGAGTTATACTTAACCATTAACGGCTACTGTTCGTCAAAAATAATTCAAACCCATTATACATTACACCAACCGAACATCCAAGCTTACAGCACCTGTTATTCCCAAGCGATCACCTATCGAGGCACTGAGCAGTTTTGACTTTGCTTAAATTCAGTGATCGTACGGGAACCGATTTCTTAACGTGATATGGCCGTAAACCAAATTCTCATATTTTATAAAAACTTTTTTAATATATACCCACAAATGAGACGATCAGCATTCCTTTCTCACATAAAAAATATTTTTGAATGCAAATGTTTTTGGTTGTTTGTGTCATGGGCCATTTGTAGATACAAGAATGTCTTCTTGCCCAATAACTTCGTGGTTCTAAACTAATTGGTTAAGTGTTCTATAAGCTGACCAGTCATCACTCATTATGGTTGAACCTAAATTGATACCACTTCGAGAGTCACTTGAGACATTTCCGAAACAAACTTAAGAACTAATTGCATTCTTCAAACTTCCTTTCAAAAATGTATTATTGGTCAACCATACGTAACATTTTATTTATGTTTTATCAATTTCAACAACGTTTCTAGGAGAGCGAATTTATTAATAATTTCATTTTGTTTTTCAATGTAAAATCAACAAACATCTTTAGAAAATCTGAACAAATCAGATACTCTCTGGTTTTTAATAGATTTAATTACACAAAATTAACCATCCGATCTAACTTCATGATTAGGGATAAGTTGAAGCGATGATTCATTTATTGTTGTCTTAGTATTTTAAATTTTTTAAGAGGGATTTGTTCTGCAGTTTTTGGATACACAGTTTATGTATTGCCATCACACCATTTTTCAAAACAATAAAATACACCGATTATAATAATTATTTCTTAATAAATTCCGTATTAATTGAATGTTTCAAAAGTCTAATTAATAACAGGTTACTAAAAATAATCATGTATTTATCACAATCTTCGAAACAAATATTCGGCATTGTTTATAGGATTCTAACCATCAGTTGGCTTACGGTCATATCCCGATGAACCACCGGTTAACGTCCAACCAGCGAATTTAAGCAACGCCGATGTTAGCCAGTACGTAAATGGGTGACTACTCGGGTATGTTAAGATGTGAGTTTGGTGTAAGTGCTCGGGTTGAGAAATCGGAGAGGCGTGTTCGAATTTTAGTCGGGTTAGTTGCATTCACTGGCGTAAATGCCCACCCACCTGTGCGCTCACGAATCGAAAAGAGACACGATCGCCCCAGCGGGACATGTCCGAGCTTACTAAAATGCACCAGGCTAGGACAGTGTAGGGTAATGACCCATTCCTCCGTATAAATCTGGGTGAGGCCTACGCCCAACACAAGAACTTCTCCGGCTGAGAAGAAAAAGATAAATCTGATACTGACTAGAGGTTTTCTACACGATCTCATTAATCCCTACCCTCCCGAAAACATGGTGTTAAACGTTAATTGTATTGATGATAAAAGCCATTTCTGAACAAGGAATCATTCAATATTTATTGAGTGAATAGTTAACATTTCTGACAGTTTGAGTAACAAGGATACACAAGAAACTTTTAAAATTTAAAACATAAAGAGTATACACACGCACACACACACACACACACATATATATATATATATATATATATATATATATATATATATATATATATATATATACATATATATATATATATATATATATATATATATATATATATATATATATATAAACCTAAAGAGCCAGGTAAACCTACCTAGGTTTCACCGAAACGGATCGTCAGGGTACAACAGGGGCCAGTTGTACCTTGACGATCCGTTTAGGTGAAACCTAGGTAGGTTTACCTGGCTCTTTAGGTTTATATTACGCTAGCGCTACTTCGTGTATTGAGCACTTTACGTAGTTGCTTTTACTCGTTTTGGGGTTTTTTTGTTTGGACTCTGAGCTTGAATTCTGGACGATTGATTTCGCCTCAATTTCATGTTCTTAGTTCTTTCTTTTTTTTATTCCTCATTTTTCCTTGGGCATTGGTTTGTTCAATCACAAGCCGAAATACCTCAGGTTTTTCCGAGCGAGTACCACTATATTTATATATGGAACTCCCTTCCCCATTACTGTTTCACTGACAAATACAATCTCCAACGGTTTAAATGTAGCGTCAATCGACATCTCCGGTTGCCTTGATCTATCCACTTCCCTTCTCCACATCCTTTTATCTTTCATTCCTATCTGCTCTCGCTCCAAATCTTCTGTAACCCCCTTGCCTTGATCGACCCACTGTCTTTCTCTTTCTCCACATCCTCTCCTTTACCACTCCTATCTGCTCTTCCTCCAACCTTTCTTTAACCCCTTGCGTGATAGTGGCCTGCAGCCTTGCTTGGGGTGATACGCTAAAAAAAAAAAAATATATATATATATATATATATATATATATATGTGTGTGTGCGTGTGTGTGTGTGTGTGTGTGTGTGTGTGTGTGTGCCTGGTTGCGCACACACACACACACACACACTAGCATTCATACGGTCCATCACCTTTCCACTAAAACTGAACACATACACACACACACGAAGTAATTAAAACGGAACAAAATTTACTTACGTAGGAAATGTCAGGACTAATAAACATGTTCACTTAATGAAACCACCTGCGTAGATAAAGGGTAATCGTTAACGCGTAACATCTCAGTTTACGTTAAAACTTTACGAGTCCATTTTTAAGAACATCAAAGAGACGGGGCCAACTTGTTTAATCGCTGATGAAATGCTATATATTTAGATATTCTTGAGTAAACGGCAATATATTTAGAGCTTCTTGACACAACACAAAGAAGAATATGCAATGCTATTGATCCTCACCTGGCATCTCGACTTCAGTCGCACTCTCACTGCTGTAACGTAGCTCTCCTTTGCCCTTTTTTAATAAATATTTTCATGGTAATTCTTCTGAGGAACTTTCCACTTTATAAATTTAATCGCAGCACTATACGACAAAATCAAAATCAAACAACGCACATGCCCGAAATCAAAAATATATAATGGCGATAATTTACCTATCGCACCCTGTATATATTGTTGTATCCTTAAAAAGGTTACAAACATACAAAGATGTACTGGAGTAGAAGGAGCATAGATGGAAGAAAGAGAGGTTTATTGTAAAAGTGAATACACTACTGAAAGACAGAGAGCCGACTAAAGCTTTCAGAAACCAGTCAGACAGACAGACAGATCGTAAGACAGAGACCACGGTATGTCCAGTGCACACTACATATATTACTCTTATAGTCAGCCCACAATAAGTAATAGGGAGATTGAAACATTCCATTACAACATATATAATTTAATCAACAAATCATTACTTTAATCTGGTGAAATCTTTTTAGAGGAATAAACACCTAATACTAATATCATTATTCTGATATATATATATAAACACCTAATACTAATATCATTATTCTGATATATATATATATATATATATATATATATATATATATATATATATATATATATATATATTGTTAATGTTTTGACATTTTCAGCGCTTCTTCTTGGCACATAATTACATCTGACGTTTCCAACAGATATATAATTCCATCAACAAAAAGATTACTTCATACGCTGAATTCCTTCTAGAGAACGAAAAACGTAACAAATTTTGGGTGGTCTGAAATTAGTTATCTTCACTAAGGAAGAAACTGAAAGTTGAGCTAGAAAGGGAGAGAATAACGAAATAGAATTCGAAGTATTAAATAAGCAAAAAATAGAATTGCTAATCTTAGTGAAAGTGAAAGTGAAAGTGAAAGTGAAAGTGAAGAGGGTACAGTGGTGCTCATAATGTTATTCCTGACGCCAGAAAACATTGAAGAAATTGACAGTATGGTAATTGTAATGGTAATATTAGCCGTTTCCTCAGAATGGTCCAGGCAGCATTCTTTGACCGAACAGCCAGTATATCCCTCAGTTGTAATTTATAAGATCCTTTACTGAAAAAAAAAAACAATTTCAATAACTTTCTCAACTCCAGTAACTGTTATTGCTCTTTCCAGTATTGATGGGACTTTACTTCCTAATCTTTTATTTGAAGTAGTGTGAAACGTAAAAATCCTGATTTTATCATTATTTTCTCTTCGAGTTACATGTCATATCCCTTTTAGTTGCTGCTGCTGAAAACAATGAAAAGGTGTGCTTTCTCTGATCTGATACAGCTTCTTGTATGTGATTGTGTAGCGCCAATCTACAAAGTTCGATTCACAGTCTTCATTCACTCAAAGCGACTTTTAATCATTGAGCTGATATAGCGATTGTTTACAACTGATGGTAGACATTTCTAGCTGGGTTTTCTTCCGATGAGTCTTCACGTAGATGCCTCAAGCTTTCTGGTTAATATTTTCGTTTTTATTTAAATTACGGTGTTCGATGAAAATACCTGTAGCGCATCCTCTTCTATGTTCAATTTTCTTATCACCCATATTAAATTTGTTATAACTGATCTACACACATGTCCTAAATCAATATTCTACATTTTTATGATGGATTTAGGCTAAGTGCCGTAACAGTTTTCATTCTAATTTCAGATCATATTTTTTATTATAAGAAAGTTATATCTAAAGACTTGGGATACGTGGTCGAGTTTGCATTCAGGATTATTCTTATTCCAATACTTGTGACATCAGCAGCGCCCCGCTCCGCGCAAATTCAAGACATTGGCCTCAGTAGAGAAAGAATATTGTCTTCTATCGGTTGATACGTTTGGGATGTACTACGGAATGCTTAAATAGTCAGTGTCCTTCTCATATCTGTATTTTTAAGTTTGCAAGGCGTAGACTAGGAAGAGATTAAATAGACTGGGGTTTTTATTTACTCCTTCTTGTATTCAGGATATTGTTTGACGTGTTTCTGTATTGGGGTACTCGGAAGACATGTACAATTCTGTAGATCCAAATATACACTCTATTAGAGCGAGGGTACCTCGAAGCTGTATAATGGTTAGCAAGCTTGCCTCGCTAGAACAATTACGACCCAGTAGTGAGTTCGATCCTCACTGGGTACCCCCTAATTTCGGCCTTGTGTCATATCTAAGCTATGCTTGGAAAATCACCATACTCTATTCGTGCGATGCATTAAGTCGATTCAGAGCGTGAAATATATTTTCTAAGGAATGAGATGAAGAAATCTCTATAGTTGTGTCGATATGCAGCTGTAAGATTGAATTAGCAGATATACAATCTCCTATTAGAGATGTAACCATTTTGGTGGAGTTGTTTGATGACATACAGTCCTCACCAAAAGTATTGGAATGGCAAGATCAATTCCATTGTTTTTGTTGTTCAATGAAGACATTTTGGTTTAAGATCAAATTGATATGAGACATGAGTTCAGAATACAACATTTGTTTGAATGCACCCATTGTCAAGCGACCAAAACTATTAGAACACTGATAGATATTTCTTGTTACCCATGTGTTGCCTTTTAGTTTGATTGTTTAAACATTGAATGAATGATTACTCTTGTTATTTTTTCTTTTTTTTTTTAGTCTTGCGTTTCACCTGTAAAGCCTGCTTTTCATTTTAAATAGGATAAACCAACGGGAACAGGAGAGAACTGTATTTGGGAAAAACACGAGCCACTTTGAAGCTGAGAAAAGAAAAGAAAATCAACCAGAGTAGGGTATAGCCAACGTAACAATTTGGAGTGTCCTGAAAATGAAAGATACTGATAGTCTACTGAGCAATAGACATATAACAGTTCGCTCAAGGAAAGCAATAGCAGTTGATGACAAAACTTGTGAAAGCTGTGAGAAAAAACACAAAAAAGTTTGTGAAATCGCCAACAAGCTCCACAGTGTAGGTGTGAAAGTTTCACAATTCACCTTTCGAAGAAGACTCGGGAACAGAAATATAGAAGCTATACTACAAGATGGAAACGACTGATCAGTAGTAAAAATCGTAAGGTCAGATTTGGATTTGTAAGGAAACATAGAAATGAGCGATAAAAGTTCTGGAAGAAAGTGCTATGGGCTGATGAAACCAAGATTAATCAATACCAACATGTGTAAAAGAAAGTCAGCTTTTCATCTAGTGCATACAAGTTGATCTGTGAAACATGGTGGAGTCAGTATCTTGTTTTGGGCTTGCGTGGCTAAATCTGGAAGTGGAGAATTCATATTTATTGATGGTATCAGCAAAATGAATTCAGAAGTCAACAGAATAATTTACAGAAAAATGCATCCAAACTAATCGGGAGGAAGTTTATCATGTGGCAGAACAACGGTCCAAAGTTTACTGCCAACACAAAAATGGATTCATCATGGGAAAAAAGTGAAAAAATATAAGACTAGACAATCACCGGGCTGTAACCCAATAAATCATGCATCTCTTCTCCTGACGAGGAGACTGAAAGAAGAAACCTCCTAGAGAAAAGAAGTGAAAGAGGCTGAGTTAAAAAAAATCTGGAAGAGCACCACACATGAAGAATGCAACAGCTTAGTGATATCAGTGGGCCGCAGGCTTGATGCAAGTAAGGGTTATGCAACCAAATATTAAATGTTATTTACTTTACGACTATCTGTTCTGTTACTTTTGCAAACCTTAAATCGGGGTGGCCTGAAAGTCCTAAGTTGTTTAACACATCTAAATACCAGGAAATAAAAGCTGAAATGTAGAACACTTGTCTCATATTCATCTTTTGAACTTAAACATAAATGTCTTCAGTGAACAACAAAAACAAAGTAATCGGCCTTGCTGTTTAAATATATATGGAGAGGATTGTATATGTGATCGTTTCCTCCCTTACCAGACCGAAAACCTAACTTGGTCGTGAGGAGTTGACTTTCATAAAACGATGAGAGCCTAGTTAATATATACTTCATTGATACTTTCACCATGACTGATCCAATTCAGATATATCTGTATGTGTGAGTGTCTTGAAGGCTACGTTTTTTTTATTTCCACAATGCATTAATGCGGGATAAAACGTACTTTCAGGAGAAGGATTTCTGCGTACCGACTATTTTCAGAAAAGAGTGAGACTAAATACCAAATATAAGATCAGATCCGTAGAATTTATTATTTTGGTGGGATCTCGAAATGCAAAATTAAAATGCCAAAAAGGTATGGAGCATTGTTAGGTATCACATAACAAAGGTAGATAAAATGTGTTCATTTGTGCACATCGATTGGTCAAATAATAACTAACACTTGATTTGAATAACACCCAAGTCACATGACGATATGGAAAAGCCGGGAAAGATCAATTAAAAACAGAGAGACTACATATCATAGGTCATTGTGTACAGAAGAATGTAGAAATGAAATGAGAAATAATTGGCAAAGTTTTTCATTTCACTGAACACTGCATGAAAATGTTATCGCCTCTTTTATCTTCATTTTTTTCTTCGTTTTCTTCTTTTATTTTTTTCTTCTTCGTTTTCTTCTTTTATTTTTTTCTTCTTCGTTTTCTTCTTTTATTTTTTTTCTTCTTCGTTTTCTTTTATTTTTTTCTTCTTCGTTTTCTTTTTTTTTTCTTCTTCGTTTTCTTCTTTTATTTTTTTTCTTCTTCGTTTTCTTCTTTTATTTTTTCTTCTTCGTTTTCTTCTTTTATTTTTTCTTCGTTTTCTTCTTTTATTTTTTCTTCTCCGTTTTCTTCTTTTATTTTTTCTTCTTCTTCGTTTTCTTCTTTTAATTTTTTTCTTCTTCGTTTTCTTCTTTTATTTTTTCTTCTTCGTTTTCTTCTTTTATTTTTTCTTCTTTTATTTTTTCTTCGTTTTCTTCTTTTATTTTTTCTTCTCCGTTTTCTTCTTTTATTTTTTCTTCTTCTTCGTTTTCTTCTTTTAATTTTTTTCTTCTTCGTTTTCTTCTTTTATTTTTTTCTTCTTCGTCTTCTTCTTTTATTTTCTTCTTCTTCGTTTTCTTCTTTTATTTTTTCTTCTTCGTTTTCTTATTTTATTTTTTTTCTTCGTTTTCTTTTATTTTTTTCTTCTTCGTTTTCTTTTATTTTTTTTCTTCTTCGTTTTCTTCTTTTATTTTTCTTCTTCGTTTTCTTCTTTTATTTTTTCTTCTTCGTTTTCTTCTTTTATTTTTTTCTTCTTCGTTTTCTCATTTTATTTTTTTTCTTCTTCGTTTTCTTCTTTTATTTTTTTCTTCTTCGTTTTCTTATTTTATTTTTTTCTTCTTCGTTTTCTTCTTTTAATTTTTTTCTTCGTTTTCTTTTATTTTCTTCTTCTTCGTTTTCTTCTTTTATATCTTTTCTTCTTCGTTTTCTTCTTTTATATTTTTTCTTCTTCGTTTTCTTCTTTTATTTTTTTCTTCTTCGTTTTCTTCTTTTATTTTTCTTCTTCGTTTTCTTCTTTTATTTTTTCTTCTTCGTTTTCTTCTTTTATTTTTTTCTTCTTCGTTTTCTTATTTTATTTTTTTTCTTCTTCGTTTTCTTCTTTTATTTTTTTCTTCTTCGTTTTCTTATTTTATTTTTTCTTCTTCGTTTACTTCTTTTAATTTTTTTCTTCTTCGTTTTCTTCTTTTATTTTTTTCTTCTTCGTTTTATTCTTTTATTTTTTTTCTTCTTCGTTTTCTTCTTTTTCCATTTATTTATTTTTCACTTTTATTAACGGTGTATATTATTTCTCTCCTGACTCCTAAGGTCAGAAATGGCATCATGACATTTTCCACTCATCATTCTTTTTTAAAAGAAAACACACATTTGATATTGATAACCCACTTCGTAAAGTGTGAACTGTACTTGTGAAAGTCTTTGAATTGCTTTGAGGATTGGGCTACCAGGAATTCCTTCACTGTGTCTATCTGAACCTTTTTCAATCAATCTGAGAAATCCAGGTACAACTGAAATTATCTATATGCTGAGGTGTCGCATTTTTGTGATTTCGAAGTGGTTTAAAGATCTTCAAAGATACATTACAGTCTGCAGGGACTGCAATGTCAGCAAGAAGGCAGATTTTGTTTTTATGGTCTCAGATCAAGATGTCTGGGGGATTAGATTTGACTGTTCTGTTTGTGTGTATGTCCCATAAAATTGTTACAGGTTCCATCTCTGTAACCGGGTCTTATGGTGTACGTACTAATTCTCTTGCAGTTTCCCCTCATATAAAAGTTGCATATTTTCCCATGAAGATATTGGCCCATTCTATCCTGCTGCGTTTTATATTCAGTTGGTGTCAACACCGTGCAACCTGATACAAAATATTTATCATAGAATCTGCATTTTGGGGTAACACATCATCATCATTTTTAATGGTAATAGTAATTGTGTATGCTTTTTTGCACATTAAAATTAAACAACTTTTACCTATTTGTTATACACAGTACGTATGAACATTAATGGGCATGCCCAATCCTCATTAATACGTATTGTAGTGGGGGTAATATGCTAAGTAGTTCACAGCAGTGGTTTATCTAGTTCACGCCGCTGGCGAGTATTGTATTTTGTTGATGTTATAAAGATTTCCTTTCTCATTTCCAACCTCCGTTTTGGTTATTCCTCATCCAGTAACACTTTCTAGGTTACAACACTTTTTCTTTCTTTCTTTCTTTCTTTCTTTCTTTTATTACACGTCGTTCCGCATCACATTCTTCTTTCTTTCTTTCTGATATATACCGTAACTATGAACACTAATCGGTATGACCCAATCCGCATAAATACTTTGGACACTATTGTAAGTGTGTGGGGGCGGTAATATGACGTCTAATCAGTCCATCACTAGCAGTGGTTTACCTACTCCACGCCGCTGGCGAGTATAGTATTTTGTTGACGTTATAAAGACAACCATTTCATTTCCAAACTCCGTTTTGATTATACTTCATTCAGTAACTGTTACTAAGACACATAATAAGGAAAGTAGGCTTGGGAAGTTTGAAAGTCACAAGACAGTTTGAAGAGGGGGGAGGAAAACAACGCATAACTCGCGAGCTTGATTAAATGAATGGCAGAACACGTTTTAGAAGAGATAACAAGAAGTCACAATTTATTAAGGACTACAACGGCCATAAATTTGTCGAGCTCTATGACCGCCAACACCCTGAAGGTACACGGACGAGTGTGTCGCACGGACAACTAACTTACTATCGGGGAAAAATGCAAATTGATGCAGATGTAACTTTAAAAGGGATACGCTAGGAAAGGGCGAAGAACCACGATCACCTGAAGGAAAAGGCAACATAGAACGAGACTTATAGGCAGATAATTCGTAAAGCACGAGATGGTTTCCCAGGTCTTATTATCAGCGGATGTAGGCTGTACACAATACGCGACGCAGACGACTCTCTGTTGTGACAGTCACAGAAGAAAGAAACAAAAAGCCAGAAGCATTTGCCATTTATTTTTTAAAATGTGGGCGCATATTTGATTGCTTTTGCTTGCCGCTAGCAACTACCGCAAAGACAAAATAAATATAATCAGATTGTCTGTGAACAAGAATCGCTTACTGACAGGATTAACTGTACACTGTCTAAGGAATTCGAAGGTCATTTAATTTCACCTACAAATCGTTCTGGAAGACACAATTCTATTTTTAAAATTTCTTGACAATCCAATGAAACTTAGGAAATAGGAAATTTCCTTGTGCGTAATTCTTTGTCTTGCTTCCTAATAACAATGGTACCCAACGTTGTACAGGCTGAACACCTATTATCTTGTTCCTGTGCCATGCTACCGTTTGTTTGGGAGATTTTACATTGCTGTAAAATGGTACTGATTAAAAATTCGTAACTTCAATTAAACGGCCGAGATTTAATTCATATGAAAGTAATATTAAATTTTCAAAATATAGTATTGAAAATTATTACAAATGCTTACTTCATTTTTTATACTATTTTTCCTTTTAGTGCCAAGCACTGATCTAAATGATAAGGAGCTTACCACATTCAAATCAGAAAATTACTTAATATAAATAACTACACAATTTAATTATTAAAGTAATTAAAAAAATATCGTGTACGTATAAAGGTCTTAAAATACAGGATCACTAATAATAAAGCTGGTCTTCAAATTTATTATCTTGTAATATATATATATATATATATATATATATATATATATATATATATATATATATATATGTATTATATCAGAATAATTATAGGCAACTGAATGACAAAGTGGAAACACTGTGTATTAGGTGTTTATTTCTCTAAAAAGAGGATTTCACCAGATTAAAGTAATGTTTTGTTGATAAAATTATATATGTGTGGGAGCATATGCTGCTGCTAATGCAATGCTCTTCTACTCAAATCGAGCTCTCCTTCATACTGACGTCTTTCGTATAGTAAAAACGTTAACATTCCCCTTCTCTCTGCCATGCGACAATAGCTTGAGTGTAGAATCCATGACTGATGCTAAATTGGTCGGTGTCAATCCCGAAATAAAGCAATCGGATGTCTAGCGATACTGATGACAGGTGATACAGCAATTTCGACATTTATTACATTAACCTTACTAATGTACTTTTTGTACGACTGTTTCATTGAATTAAATAACACACACACACACACACACACACACACATATATATATATATATATATATATATATATATATCCTATGAAAGTGTGGCTGTAGTTAAAACCCGAGTTTCACGTTCATCCGATCTGCAGACGACTTGAACGTCCATGTCTTCTGAAGATCACGTGACAATAAAACTCGCGTTACAACTAGAACCATCCTTTCATACGATTGAACGTTGTTAAGCATTTTTGCTGGCTCTAGTCAATCTGGACTTCTTGTATGTCGCTTGTGGAGCTCCCTTCCATCTCCATGCTTTCCAGCCAAATTCAATTTGCAAAAATTTAAATGCAATGCCAATCACTATCTACTATCCTCCTGGTTACTCTTCTTTTGTTCTCGCTTCCTAGCAGTGTTTCTGTTTCTAAATCTTTGAATCTGAGTAACCCCTTGTATCTCAGAGGTTTTAGCTCCTTGCCTGGGGTGAACTCGATTAAAATAAAAATGCTGTGGGAGACATGTATTACTAATGACCAAATAAGGCATTATAGCGAATGCTATTGGAATGGTATACTCCACCTAATACATTTTAGGACATTTGACATTCCAAAATATATAGTCTCATATATGTAGCGGGAATACTAGATGGAAGGTATTACAACTGACCGTAGACAGTGCAGTGGCCGACCAGGATTTTAATGATCGCGACTAGAAACGTATGACAAATGAAACTGAGTCAACATCTACTCTTATTCTAAACAAGAGTCACCAAACACAATTCTGGATTATTAGTTCAGACGTTTCAGCTTATAATAGCTGGTTAGATTAATCGTTTCCTTATAAGGAAAGATTCGGCATTCGTCGAACTTACTGCTGTCGATTGTAATTTATTAGATTTTTCTCTTAAAATATTTCAGGAAATTAGGTTTCGCGTGTCAAGTATGTGTTATCGCTCTTTCCAGAACTGATGTGTATTTTCGTCCTAATCTTTTATTTAATGTAGTGTGGAACGCCAACATCCTGATTATGTACCTAATTTCTATTCGATTTACATGTGACATCCAATTTAACTTTTGCAGTTGCTACTGGTGAAAGTCCATAAGTGATGTCGTCTCTGTTGTTTGCTACAGTCGCACCAGTTCACAAGGTTTGAAGAAGTGCGGTCTCTGCAAAGACGCATTCTATTCCCTCGCTCAATGCCAATTTTAACCGTTGATCTGGGAAATCGTGTGTATACACCTGCCATCTATATGAATAAAGCGCAGTGTACGTGTTTCCGTCCGTCCGTCTATTTTTTGATCACTGCGAATCATAAATAACCTGAAGTAACAAGTATTACCTGCTGTAGTTAAACGCGATGAGATTTAAATAAATAACTCATTTAATGTTAAATTTAAATATCGAAGAGAGTGAAAGGTTTAAAACAATTCTTTATTAAATGTTTAACTTTAAATTCGCTTATTATTATTTCATAATTGCAATTGATATCGTCTCTAATTAAACAGTAATAAAACTAAAGCGGGGCAGGGTACTTTGATCATTTTTTTTCTAGAACACGTAGTTTGACGTATTCGAAATATTACATAGTTCGGGTTACGTAATATCTTTTAGGCGTAAGTATATGTAACGGAGTCATAAAGAATGGTGATTTACTACAAAAGAAAAATTGCGCGTAAAATAAATGTTGCAGTTATTTAAGAACATGAGTCGAGTTTTAAGGCTACTAGATATTTATCCCATGACGTTTGGCCAGTTAGTAAATTAGCTCACCAGACCTGAAAAACTTACATCAAAAGCTACAAATATCATGAAATATAAGTGCCTGTTATGTTGGTAATTACAGGAGTACTGGCGAAGATCGAAATGCCCTCAAGCGAAAACGGTAAAAAATACAAAAATGGAACCACTGGTCGGCAAGTGTGTCTTCTGAATATCCGTTATTTAATTATGCCCGAACCATTTAGGTTTGCTCTCTCATTTGCTATCGATAGATATATAGAAATAAGAAGAGTCTCAGAGTGATAAATAACTTCATTGATCGAATGATCAAGTAGTTTTTTCGCATCTGCAATTCCTAGTAACGTACACTGTAGATTCATTGAAAAAAAAGTAATTGTCCTCAGTATTGTAACTGATTTTAATAATGCCATCGTCTGCATGATTTGATTTCTTCCTCGGGATTCCAGTGTTATTGACTTATATATAATGCTCATCCTAACTCTTGTAAGTACCTTGACAATGATGGACCCTGCCTTTATATTCATTTTTCATAGTATTGTCCCAAGGTTTTAATGTTTGTCCAACTTTTCAATTTTGCTTCTCTTTTATTTGGTAGATTGCAAAAGACGAGAAATCCATTATCTTCTTTTGTTAACAAAACATGAAGTCTTTCTTTTCCTTTTTGTTCTATTGCTTGTTTTTTTTTTTTAAATTATTGTGTTAGAAACAAAGTTACTGTACATTATAGATATCTGTATTAAAACTTGTCCAAACGAACAAAATTGTTATTATACATTTGTTTTACTCTTCTGTAAATTACTCAATACCTAACGTACGGCAAGGTAGTAGATATAGGTATTCAGGGATATATGTTTAGGGATACGTAACAGATACATTGTCGATATTTTATTTCTATCAATAATATTAGTTTGATTACTGTATTTTCTTGTAAAATTGGGTAACCTGGTAACAGGTTAATGTCTTTACGACTTTTGATTATTCCAAGATTTCAAAATACGATCCTTAAAACTGTTACGAAGTGGAATGTCCAGCGGTTGCGTTGGTCGATTTTGGAAGTGTGGTATTGTACTCAATTTGAAAGTTTTGGTTTGACATGATAAATGAGGACAGAAAACATTTTTCCGAATAGTTACCGTTTTTTTTTTTTTTGAGGAAAAGAATTTAAATATTAAGTTTAGGTTTAAAATGGTAGCGTTGGAATTTCATTCCGGTGATCAGTGAAAGCTTTATAGCACATTTATCATTTCATGAAGCATTACAAATTATATATGAACAAGAAGCAAGGTACAGGCACAAATAGGGGACATTTTACTGAACCACTTAGCTATATTATGATGTAATTTATTATAGAGTGCATTAGTTTTAGCGCTTTTTTCATTAAACAACGCAAATTAAAAAAAAAAATATTCTAAAAATTTTGCCCAGGATTATTATGGTGTTATATCTATTTTTTGGTTTTGATTAATTAGGACCTAACAAATAGTATGAGTTCTTATTCTCTGAGTAGCCATTTTGTTAATCTTTTACAATTTTTACACGCTTTTTAGTTGTTGAATACAGTAAAAGATTGAATATTTTGCTCGTGTGGTAATTCATGATCACTATTCTGGTTTTAATATTGTTATATTCCGTGCTAATAGGAATATATACTTGAACGACACGATGGATAAAATAAATAAAGCTTTATTGTAAAAACCAGTAAAATAAGACATAAGGTAACAGTTATACGCACGATCATCGCAAATCAATTCAGTAGTGAGTTCTACTATTGTAAGGTGGGTAGTTCTCACGTCACTCTAAATAGTAGAACATGCATAAACGGGAGCGGGTCAGTCTACCTCCCCGAACGAGACCCTGCCCCTCGGCATAGATTTCAGCTAGGATATTTGCCAACCGCTCCACGCGGTCAGATGTGGCGCAAGGCCGAATTTAACGTGGGGTACCGAGCCCATAGGCTCGGGCAAAAATTCCCCTTTAGAACCCGCATAAATGGGATCGGGTAGGTTTACCTCCTCGAACGAGACTCTGCCCTTCGGCATAGGCTCGTCCGGGTTCCTCTCTGCCCGAAAGCAGAGATATCGACCGTGTAGCTGAAAAGATTTCAGCTAGACGATATTTAGCCCACCGCCACCCCCACGATGGTTGCATGTGGCACAAGGCCGGGTTTAACGTGTGTTTTCCGAACCCGTAAGCTCGGCCAAAATTGCCTATAGAACCCGCATAACGGTATCGGGTTGGTCAACCGCCCCGAACGAGACTCCGCCCTTCGGATGAGCCTCGTCCGGGTTCCTCTCTGCTCAGAGGCAGAGAGTTCGACCATCTAGCCGAAAAAGATTTCGGCTAGCCTCCATAGTCCGTTGACTTACCGATATATATCTGTAGTTACTACCTATAGTGTATATACTCATGCGGGTGACAGCTTATTCCATTATATAAAATATATTTGACATTCAATGTATCTAATATGAAATATATCAAATTTATTTGAATTTATTCTTGAGAAAAGTAAAATTTTGAAGTCAGTTTGTAAGCAAAAACCTGCGGAAATTAGGTATATCTGTACATTTTCTCAGACAATCCTTAAAAATAAATGCTCAAATTAGTAAAAGCTATGGATCTAATATTTGGTTACAGAACTTATCATATAAAACCCCAAATTCTCACTAAGTATAACGATTTCCTAAAGTTCTAATCCAGCGGTTGTTATTTATCTCGCATACCAACAGCTACTCTACCCTTACTGCTGGGTATTTATGTAGTCTATGCTTTAGTTATACTATTTGGGCAGTCATTTACATATCGCTAGAAAAACAGAAAATTTAATTATTATTTTTTTTTTATTTCCTTTGATATCTGGCGTTTACACATTTCTTTCCGGGTCCCTCCCAGGGACCTAAGGTTATAAACGGCATCATGACACTTTCCACTGCAAAAAAAATAATAAAATAAAATAAAAAATAAAAATAAAAATAAAATAAAAAATAATTACATAGATAAAGCCCTTCGTAAAGTGTGGTCTGTACTTGTCAGAACAATTTTTTGTATCTCTTTGAGGCATGGACTTCCAGGGATCCCTTCAATCAGCCTACTGGAATCTTTTCCAACCAGTCCAAGGGCTCCAACTACAACAGGAATTGTTGATGTTCCCATGTGCCCCATTTTTGAGATATCTATTTCATGGTCCTTGTATTTTGACAGTTTTTCGAATATCTTCAAAGATACATTGCAGTCTGCAGGGACTGACATATCAATAAGGAGGCACTTATTTTGTTTGTGGTCTTTAATAACAATTTCTGGACGGTTGGATTTTATTGTTCTGTCAGTGTGTATTGTGTAGTCCCATAGAATTGTAACAGGTCCTATCTCCGTAACCGGGTCAGGGTGGTGTTCGTACCAGTTTCTTTCAGTTTTCCTTCCCGTAGAAATTGCAAATTTTCAGTGCAGATATTGGCCCACTTTGTCATGCCGGTTTTTCTATTCAGTGGGTGCCAACCTGATATAAGATGATCAATGGTTTCTGGATATTTATCACAGAATCTGGATCTTGGGCTAACACAGTATTTTAGTATACGTGCTTGACAATTCCTAGTTAACAAGCATTGGTCCTGTGCAGCAATGATAAAACCTTCAGTTTCACCTTTCAACCCTGCACTACGTAGCCACTGATGGGTACGGTTTTTGTCTACGTCAGCTTGTTTGGTACCGGCAGAGTATTGGCCATGAAGCCGTTTATCTTGCCATTGTTTCTGTATCTTATCGGTTGCATCTGCCTTTGCTTTCTTTAAGTATTTTGCAGCTTCAGTCGATTTACCGTGTTGTACTTGTATTTCTGCGCCCATTTGATACATTAATATTTCGATAGACTTAGCACATTAGTTAATATACACATTCTGTATGCATAAAAACTGATGTTAAGTGATCCACATCATGATAATGATTATATTTTCTTTACCTTGATCATAATCTCCTGAGTTGACGATCAGTTCCACGAAATGCATTTTGTAATGTTTATTTTTTTTATCTTTTAAGCAGGGTCTACGAACGATTTTGTTAATGTGTTTGTCGTTACCTGATATGTTCATACCCTGGGCTTCAATTATTTGTGCTATTAATAATTAAATATTAAGTTCCTTATATATCCGTATCACCAGATATTTCAATCTGCGTAGCGCGACAATTCTGAGATAATAAGAAGCCCTGCCAATAATCATTATAGAAGTTCATCGTCTCAACAACATAAGACATGCAGACAGTTTTGATAGCAGACACAAAAGGAAACCTAAAAGATCTCCTACAGAAGGTACGCGTCCTGGGTATGATTATAAACTACATCCGTGTCCTGGGTATGACGATAAACTGCGCCCAACACCAGGGCCTCTGATCGGGAGGTTTTGAGGCGTGTGGAACTACCTCCTAATTGCTGGTCTTCCCAGGTCCACCCAAACTGGGGTCAAAACACTATGAAAGTGTAAAAATAGGTTTTAATACCAGAAATATTTTGTAAAAATTTATTAACAGCAATACATTATTTCCAGCTCTACATTTTTGAAAAAAATATTACCAGCCATAGATTATTGAAAGAAAAAATATTACCAGCAATAGATTTTTTTAAGAAAAAAGATTACCAGCAATACATTTTTGAAAGAAAAAATATTACCAGCAATACATTTTTGAAAGAAAAAATATTACCAGTTATAGATGTTTGAAAGAAAAAATATTACCAGCAATAACAATTTTGTCGGCATTAAATAAAACATTGAGGTTGACATGCCGTAAAACAAACCAAACCAATCCTACAGAAGGTATAGAACGAAAGCGAGAAGAATGGTTTAAACATCAATAAAAGAAGACTGAATGCATGTTTGCCAGCAAAAGGGACAGTTCAACATGCAAATTACAGACTGGAGATGCCAAAATCAAACAAGTGCAACAATTTAGATATCTGGTAAGTGTATTAACAGAAGACGTAATTTGCCACACTGAAAACAGAAGAGACATCGGCATACGAAACTGCTTCCGAAAACTGAGCAAAGTATTAAGAAACAGAAATAAAGCATTAGAAACACAAAGAAACAGTAGTGAACAATGTGTCTTATTGTTTGTTTAGTGTCATATCAGTTACTTATTGTGATTTAAGGTCGAAATTTAATTTTCTTGGGAGCATTAGTAATCTCTTTATAGAAATCTATTGCTGGTAATTATATTTTTTTCAAAACTTGATTGTTGGTAATATTTTTTACTTTTTATTCTCTTTCTTTAAAAAAAAAGATATTCTACTGGTATTTTTAATATAAAATGAATTTTTATACATTCATAGTGTTTCAAACCCAGTTTGGGGATTAACCATTTGTCTATAGTTGTGGACCTAACAGGTGCTACCACCCTTGGTCAGGTTAGACCTGGAAACAACAGCAATTATGAGTTAGTTCTACGCTCCTAAAAAAGCAGCCGATCAGAGGCCTTGCTGCCGGATGTAGTTTAACATCATACCCAGGACGAGAAATCTTACGTACTATCTGTCTTCCTATATGGTAGTGGATGCTGAACAAACACGTCACTTGAAGCAACAGAAATGCGCTTCTACAGAAAGACGATAAGAACGTCATTGGCCGAAGATGTGATCAAGGAGTAAGGTCTAGAGACAATGATAGCAAAAGCAGACTTCTACTTAAGATCAGGAAGAAACGGCGGCAAACCCTTGGGCCCTAATGAGAAAAGAAGACTTGGAAAATCTGATACTCACAAGACAGATTGAAAGTAAGAAAGACGGAGGACAGAAACACAAAACTTACCTAACGAGAGTGAGTGAATGGATGGCGGAGCAGGAAAGACGGCAAAAAGACAACAGTTATTAGAAGATACGAAAAACGGTATATGGTAACGAGCCATGATCGTCAACGTCCTGGAGGGAGACGGCACATAGTCGAAGAAAAAGATATGTCATTATACAGGGTGTATCAAAAATATTTTTTATAAACTATGGTGACGAGTTCAAAACACGATCAAAAGTCCGTATAAACATATGACCTCAAATCCTTTTTTTTTTTAGTCATTTTTTTTTTAAGTTTACGGTAGATGGCGCTGTTGCTATGTTGAAATACGTTAGATTTGTCATTCGTGTACATTTATGGCTAGTCTGTCATGACCGTTTAACGTGTGTAATTGTGAGTTGACTGAGAAGTGTTCCGTTTAACAGTGGTAGTATATTGATATCCTGAGCAGGCAGATATGATTTCTACATACGGCCGCGCGAATGGTAATGGACGCGAGGCTGCACGGCTGCATCAGATTGAGTTTTCAAGACCGAAAGTAGCCGAGTAATCTAACTTTTGCTGCTGTTTATCGTCGCGTTGCTGAGACAGGATTCGTAGCACCACAAATTAGGGATCGAGTCTACATGAAGACACAGCGCCATCTACCGTAATATTTTTAAAACTTAATAAATCAAAAACTAATGATTTGTGCTTGTTTTGGTGTGAGAAACCCGCCTAAAAAGTCTGTAAAAGTATTATGATACACACTTTATATATTTGCCTGATGGCGTTGTTATATGTTTGAAAAGGCAGAGAAGTAACAAAGGTCTTCTTTGCATACTCGGTACATTGAATCTGAGTTTTAAAGACCTAAGCGTCAGAAATTAACCCCGCCGCCCGCGCAGTATCTCCTCATTAAATTTTATAATAGGACAAAAAAAACGACTATAAATCACAGAATAAAACACTAAATAATCAAAAGTCTGATTCGAAATCGCCACACACATTTTAGCAGCCATATCGCTTGATATATGCCAGACGAACATCCACCATGTCTTTTTACAATCATTAATTTTTCTTCAAATTACGTACTCGCTTCACTCGGCGAATAAAGCAGAAACAAAACAGAAATGTATTACCAAGAAACGAAGATGAACCTAAACGTAAACAGTAACCGGTACCGACAGGAAGAGAAAATAAGAAGATATATTAAAAGCAACACCGGAAGTCGGTCTCTCTGCGTTCCATTAATGGCTTTAATAATGTAAACGGAAGTGAGATCATACTGAGAGATTAGAAGTAAATGGGTACGCTTACCTAGCATTAAGACCAGACACAAGAGAAAAGAGCGTGAAGCAGGGAGAATATATAAATGCAAAAAAAAAAAACTTAAATTATTTGCAGAAGCACATTAACTCGTCTACTTAAGAGAAATTGAAAGAAGGAAATCATTGAAAAATTGAGTCAGTGAAACATAGAGAGAAAATGAATGAGAAAGAAAAGGAAGATGCGATTAGTGTTAAATAAACGAAGAATGAAAATGAGGAAGCAAGGAGAATATTGCGGTCGGAATGATTGACAAACGACTAGCGATGTAGCACAAGATAGATAAAGGAATATAAATTAATCATTTGATGAAAAGAGAGAGGAAGAATATAAGTTGAAGAATATAAACACTATAATACCAATATATAAACATATAGAAATATACATGATATAACATGTTATAATATAATATAATACAATATATATATATATATATATATATATATATATATATATATATATCATATAATATAATATAATAAATAATACAATATATTATGTATATAATGTATACTATATATAATATAATATATATAATATATATTATATATGTCATATATACAATATTATATAAAATATAATATATATATATATATATGTGTGTGTGTGTGTGTGTATTTATAATATATACTCCCTCCGTTCCGAAATAGTTGTTCCAATAAATTTTCATGTTGTTCCAAAATAATTGTTCCAGTAGATACAAAAACACCAAAAAGAACAAAAAATATCATTTATTCCCATACTATACAGTAAATGAGTAATATTAGTGAATTGTCATATAAATAAGTGTGAAATATATCGAAACTGATATACATAAACAGTTAAATTAACAACAAAAATAACTAGGGAAGGTTTACTTTAACAAAAGCAGTTTTTGTTCCAACTCGTCAGAAATAGAAATGGATACTTCAACTTCTCCTTCTCTTTCAAGCTTCTCTTTAGACATGTGCCGGAGTTTATAGTTGTTATCGCCGTCAACTAAAATAACTTGTTCCATTGTTAACTGCAAACTTAGAAAAGTATTGTTAAGCTTCGACTTCTGAAGTTTATTGAAGCTTTCTTCCACTGCTTCAATGAGCTGGTCAACATTATTTGCAGCTTGCTGGTGCTGAATTGATTGATTTGCATAAAAATAACCCAGGTCAAGGACATTGAGATCAGGTCTATTTAGAGGCTGGCAAACTAATTCAATTTGCAAACCCAGACGTTCTGCAGCTACGTTTAATTCATCTGCAACCTGTTTTATTTCACCACGCTTCAGGACAAAATCTGTGAATCTTTCCAGCAGTGCTTGCAACACAGCACTACGTTCATTATTTGTCAATTCGTGCTTCTTGCAATTTCGTTTAGCATTTCTGCCAATTGGCTTCTCTCCTCCCATCATAATCTCTTGCCAGCGGGTGGTCTGAAAAAAAATACAATTTTAATATGGTGAAAAAGTGATATAATTTGTGCTTCAAATTATTCTACCTGAATGAGCTAATATAAACAATTGAGAAACATCAATGCTAACCTGTTAATGTAAACGGCAAACAATTAGATTAAGAATTAGTGTTGAGGGATCTCCCCTTTTTACACAAATGGACTCACCCAGGGTATACATATACTACTGCCAGTGAATACCCAGACAGTAGTAATAGAGAGAGTAGAGTCGGTTGGTAGATGAATCACAAACAGAGATGGTGCTAGAGTGAGAGTAACTAGCATGTAGACTCATACAGCTTTACGTCGATATCAAAGAATATATTTTTTTTCCTACTACCCCGCATTCCTGGAACTACTAACGTGTATTACCAGTTTGTATTATTACGTTAAGACATTTATTTCCCTATATTCATTCTTGGCGTTTGTTATTATTTCGTACCGGATTTCATCCCGGAATCCACAACATGCCGTCGAGGAATTCGAACTCACACGGAAGGAAAACGAAACAAAATTCTCCCTAGTTGTCCACAACAATTTTGGCGGCGAGGAATTCGAACTCAAGCAGGAAAAAGAAGAAAAATCTTCCTTGCGAACCACAACAACTTGGTGATGAGTAATTGGGACCTACACGGAAAGAAAAAAATTCTCTCTTCTCACTACAAGAGCTTGGGCGACAAGAATGTGCACTTCTCGGAGACTCAAAAGAAAAAAAATACCGTTTTTTGCCAGTTTCCTCAACAAATTGGTGACAAAGATTTACTAGGATTAAAATACGGAAAATCGAGTTTTTCGTAAGACTCTTATCATGGAGGATTTTATAAGTATTTTAGTAGAACTTGTAAAATACCAAAATGAACAGCAATTACAATTCCAAGAAAGAATGGAAGAGAAGTGGCAAAAGCAATTACTACAAACGCAGCAGGAAAATCAAGAAAGACAAATGCAACATGAAGAAAGAAATGCAACTCCAGGAACTAATATTAATGGTAGCGGGTAACAAACAAGAAAATATAAAAAAAGAGGCGACTTTTTTCCCAAGACACAGTGTGGAATACGAGAGAAACTTTCAATTACTCCCTAGAAGAGGATACAAATTTCAGGAACTATTTCCGACGTCATGAAGACATCTTCAACATCGATTGTCAAAACTGGACAGAAGCAAAGAAGCTACGCTGTTACTCAGAAAATTAGGAACAGAAGAATGCACAAAATTTGTGGATTACATTTTGCCAAAAAAGACAAATGAATTAACGTTTGACGAAGCAGTTACATGCCTTACAGAGCTTTTCAGTCCAAAGACCTCACTATTTCACAAAAGGTGGAAATGTCTTAACCTCGGAAAGGACGAAAATCAGGACTACTCCACTTTCACCGCAATCGTGAACAAATTGCAACGACTTCAAGTTGGCAGAATTAACTCCGGACAATTTCAAGTGTCTTATTTTTGACAAGAGTTAGGTCCAGCTAAGGATAGTGTAATGCGCAAAAGAATGATTTCAAAAGGGCAAAATGAGACTGGATTAACACTACAATAATTATCAGAAGACTGCCAAAAATAGCTACGTATAAAGAACTACTCGAAGTATATCGAGGAGTCAGGAGTAGCACATATACGTAAGTTGAACAAAAGTTTACATTTTTCACCCTCCCCGGAAAGAAAACAAAAGTTCTATAATAATGAAAAAAGATTTTCACCCTCCCCGAAAAGAAAACAAAAATTCTATTATAATGGAAAAAGTACAACGTATAGGGTAAATAATGACAAAGATTTAAGCATATATAAGCCCCCACCATCTGCATGTTATCGATGTGGAGGACTACACTGGAATAAGTATTGTCGTTTTAAATATAAAAATGTCTAGCGTGTGGAAAAATGGGTCACAATGCGTCCCAATATAGGAACAGAAAATTTACTAGTAAGATAAGAGCTGCACGACGAAGACAACATTAACATAAGAAAATACGTGGAACTTGAGATTTTAAATAAAAAAGATAAAATTACAACTAGACACAGGTTCGGATCTAACGATAATTAACCTTCAGACATGGAGAAAGATTAATAGACCGACCTTGATACATAAACAGAAAACTGTTAAGTCAGTTACAGGGAAGCGTATAAAATTCGAAGGAGAAGTGATCCTTAATGTGAAATCTCACGGAAAAACTAAAAAGATAAAGATATTCGTAATGAAAGATACAGAAAATCTGATGGGTACAATCTGGATGCAAAATTTCGACGTATGGGATTTACCTATCAGCTCTTTTTGTAAGAAGTTAAAGTGCAAACCATCAGAAGCGACAAAGTTAAAGGAAGAATTACATAATCAATTCCCAGGAGCATTTTCGAGCGGGTTGGGACGAGGTAACAAGTTTGCCGCTAGAATTGAATTAACAGAAAATGTCCAACCAGCAGTAAAAAAGAAGTAAAACGTGACGTTTGCCCGCAGAATACGGTGTGTGTGGGATAAGGTATTGCAGAACAAGAAAAAAAAAACGACATACACCTATAGTACTCAAGAGATCACTCGAACCTGGTACAATAATTAACAAACGAGGAAATGTGATGTACACGACGAAATGTCTACCCACAGAAGACATATTGACCAAATACAAAATGAGATTCAAAGACCTCAGGAAGACACAGAAATGATGAGGTAAAAAAGGACAGAAAATTTACCGAACCTCAGATTATCGACCATAAGAAACAAAAATAATATCTCCCCCCAAAAGGGATCTAAAGGGGGGGTTGAGGGATCTCCCCTTTTTACACAAATGGACTCACCCAGGGTATACATACACTACTGCCAGTGAATACCCAGACAGTAGTAATAGAGATCGGTCGGTAGATGAGTCACACACAGAGACGGTGACAGTAACTAGCACGTAGACTCATACAGCTTTACGTCGATATCAAAGACTATATATATATATTTTCATACTAACCCACATTCCTGGAACTACTAACCTGTATTACCATGTTTGTATGTTTGTATTATTATGTTAATACATTTATTTCCCTATAATCATTCTTGGCGTTTGTTATTATTTGGTACCGGATTTCATCCAGGAATCCACAACAATTAGTATATTCCACATGAGGTTTCCGGCTATGGAACAACTATTTTGGAACAGAGGGAGTATTAAACATAAATATATATAAATATATAATATATATAATATAATATATATATATAAATATATAGATAATATATAATATATATGTATTATAATATATAATATAATATATAATATATATATGTAAATATATAATATATATATATCATATAATATATATTAGATATAAATATATATAATAAATAATATATATATATATATATATATATATATATATATATATATATATACATATAGATAGATAGATAGATAGATAGATAATAGCAGTAAAGAATATGAGTTAAAGAATATAAGTTTAGAAACAAAACTGAAAAGAAGAGCAAACGAGGTTTAAAATAGAGATAAAAGAAAAAATGAGAAAAAGCAGGCAGAAAATAAAAGAAAGGATATTACTATAATGAAAGGATATGGCCACTGAAAACAAAAAGTAGGATGTAAAATGTTAGAATGAAAGAGAATGAAGTATGAGACGAAAAACGAAACCGCGATAACAAAACTAAATGGGAGAGACCGGTGAGAAACTGAACAAATCATTTTATAGTTGATATGGCTAGATGGTAACAGTAAGATGTATTCAATCAATTTCGTCTATTGCACTTCACTCTTGTGGTACTCTCTACCTGCTGCTTGATTCACAGTCAACCTTTGATTTTTCAAATATTTAAATACAATTTCAATCGTTATCTGTTGTCTTCTGTCTTAGTTTCGACTTGATGGTATAGGAACCGGTTTTCTAACATGAAAAGGCCGTAAACCTAAAGGTTAATCATCCCCATTCCCTCCTTATTGATATAGTAAAAAGTAAGTTCAGCTTCTTTCCGAGAACAGCTGGGTTGGGGAAATTCTACGCGTAAGACGTTTTATCAATCAATACACATCTGACATCTTCAAATCATGGGGTAACCATTTATATTTCCTGTATAACCCCTCCATGGTCGATTTGTCAGGAAGGAAACTTCCTGATGTTATCGGCAGCGTGCGGCACCGTTGGAAAGTACTGGAAAACCATACCATGAGTTAACATAAGCCTTATAAGTGAAATTGGGTAGATGGAACCTTTGGGGGCCGTCGACAGCTGTGCTAGCATGAAGTCACAAGTCATCGTGGCCGAGAGCTTGAGCGTGCTGGCCTTGTTCAAATTGTTGATCACGATATATAACACGCTCTTTCCTAGAAACTCTATGGTCTGCTCAGCATAGTTGCAGTATGAACCACAGGTGGGCTCTGTGGGTGTTCAATAAACACAAATGCGCCTGAGCAAATGCGTTTGCAATAGGGATTGGCTAGACGCCCTAGTAGACGGGTATTCTCGAATACGAATGGCCAGCTATGCATATATATATATATAGGCCCCATGAACTTACGCCCATAAAACACTAGGCAGTAACCATCTATCTTGAGAGGCTCGTGAGACTTATATTCAGTGAACATTATGAAAAAGAATATTTGTTTAACAGTACGGAGATCTTCTTTGCTTGCATATTGTTTTCAGTTCTCTTATACAAAGTATTTAACGATTGGCATAAGTTCCATTTGAGCTCTTTCTGTTTTCTACCTGTTTTTTAACCATTAAAACTATGACGACAATAATAGGCCTGTAAATAGTATAAATTAAGATTATTTATAGATAACACGATATTAAAAGAGAAATTCGCCCAAGTGAAGTATTAAAACATATGTAGATTTTTTTTCCCGTTAAACACAGCCTCAGTTTTCAAAATAAGATTCAGAATTGCTTTTTTGTTTCTTTTTTAATGATCGCACAATACGTAAAAGGCCTGTTGTTCAGTATCAGAATGATTGAATAATTGCCTATCGCAATTTGAAAATTGTTCATTCTAGATTTCATTATTAAATTACGTACGTCTTTTGAAAAAAAAATGAGTGTTAGGCTTCATTTCGAAAATTTGCAGTCTCATCTATACAAGTGAAAAACACGCCCAAACTAATTCCATGTACACAGGTGGGAATAGTGAAAAAAAAAACGAGAAATATATCTTTTCTTCATAATTATATTCTAGTAGAACGTATGAAAAAGAAATATAAGTGTTCTGAATTACAGAGATGGGAAAAGAATTGAGCCAATTAAAAGAAACTAAAGCAATATTTACGACGGTTGGATGAAATGTTCATAGGCTGACCAAGATACTATCATGGAACGGGAAAAAATTAGTTTATTTTTTCGTCCTTGCATTGAATACTGTTGCTATATATGATCTGCTACTTTCGTTGTTCATCCCGAGGTCCTCGATAAAATCCAGAGACGGATATGCAATGTGATAGGTCCTCATCTGGCATCTCGTCTACAGCCACTTTATCACAGACGTACAGTAGCTTCTCTCTTCCACAAATTTCCATAGCAACTGCTCTGACGAGCTACTGTCACTGGTACTCCATCGGAACGAATTTAAGCGGGCTACTAGGTTGGCATCTCTGTCCCACACTTTCACTGTCGAAACTTTCCGAAAGTGGAACTCCCTTCCTCCTATTTGCTTCCCTGATGGCTATAATCTTCATATATTCAAATTTAATGTCAAACGACACATTCTGATACTTTGATCCTCACCCCCTTCCTTCTCTGTATCCTTTACTCAAACACTCCTCTTTACTCTTGCTCTCAATCTTTGTAACCCCTTGCGTGCTAGTGGAAATCCCACCTTTCATGGGGCGAAATGCTGAAGGAAAACTAATCAGTCTTTCGGTTAACACAATTCTTCCCTCGATGTTGCAGTGCGTGGATAATACTTGCAAAGTCAAAAATGTCATCAACAGTATCATCACCGAGTTACTGCATCCCAGTCAAGTGTTTTTTTTTTCAGGTTGGAGAACAAATGTGGCCAAATCAGGAGAATAGGGTAGGTGACCAACCACTTGAAAGTCACAGTGACCCACGGCAGTCATTGAAACCGAGAACTTGTCCTGACGAAACACGTTCCCTTTCGTCAGTTTTTTTCTGGTTGTTTGGTTTTGGTAGTGTTTCGTAACTGCTTCAGCATGTGGACATAACACTTTCGATTGATGATGTGCTCATATTGGAGATAGTCATTAAACGCAATATTTTTTGCACCCCAAAAGTCTGAGGACATCACCTGCACTGCAAATAAAACAACAATGGAGCAGTTAAGAAAGGCTGTTACCACTGAATGGATTGTCGCTTTGTCTCTGTATCAAGGATATGAACCCAAAACCCACCCCTGGTTAGGAACCGTTCAGTCAAACTAGTTGGATCTGTCTCAAACAATGTCAGACATTCCCGTGATGTGTCTGGCTTGATGTGCTATATATAGCCCCCATGAACTTATGCCCATAAAAAACTACACAGTAACTGTTGAGGGGCCTCCACTTTTTACACAAATGGACTCACCCAGAGTATACATATACTACCGCCAGTGAATACCCGATTAGTACGTTAAGTCAAGTCGGACAGTAGTAGTAGTAGTGGAACGTTGAGTCTGGTCGGTAAAATAACGTAGCGGTAAGAGTCACAGTCACGAGCACTTAGACTGAGTAAGAAGTCATACAGCGATACGTCGATACCAAAGACTTTATATATATATATATTCGTCAACTAACCCCGCATTCCTGGAACTACTAACCTGTATTATTACGTTAATACATTTATTTCCTATATTCATTCTTGGCGTTTGTTATTATTATATACCGGATTTCATCTCGGAATCCACAACATCTTGGCGACGAAGATATCGAACTCACACGGGAAGAAAAAAAAACAATTCTCCCTCGTTGTCCACAACAACTTGGGCGACGAGGATATCGAACTCACGCGGGTTGGAAAAAAACAATTCTCCCTCGTCGACAACAATTTGGCGACGAAGTATTCGAACTCACACGGAAGGATAACGAAACAAAATTCTCCCTCGTTGTCCACAACAACTTGGCGACGAAGAATTCGAAGTCACACAGGAAAGGAAAACGAAAAAAAACTTCTCCCTTGCCGACCACAACAATTTGGTGACGAGAAATTGGGATCTACACGGAAAGAAAGAATTTCTCCCTTCTCACCACAACAGCTTGGGCGGCAAGAATTTGCACTTCTCGGAAACTCGAAAGAAAAACAATTGCCGTTTTTTGCCAGTATCCACAACAACTTGGCGACAAAGATTTACGAGGATTAAAATACGGAAAATCTAGTTTTTCGTAAGTCTCTTATCATGGATGATTTTAAAAGTATTTTAGTAAAACTTGTAAAATACAAAAATGAACAGCAATTACAATTCCAAGAAAGAATGGAAGAGAAGTGGCAAAAGCAATTACTACAAACGCAGAAGGAAAATCAAGAAAGACAAATGCAAAATGAAGATAAATGCAACTCCAGGAACTAATGTTAAAGGTAGCGGGTAACAAACAACAAAATATCGAAAAAGAGGCGACTTTTTCCCAAGACGCAGTGTGGAATAAAATACAAACATTAAATTACTCCCAAGAAGAGGATAAAAATTTCTGGGATTATTTCAGACGTCATGAAGATATCTACAACATCGATTGTCAAGACTGGACAAAAGCAAAGATACGTCTGTTACTCAGAACATTAGGAACTGAAGAATACACAAAATTTGTGAATTACATCTTGGCAAAAAAGACAAATGAGTTAACGTTTGGCGAAGCAGTTACATGCCTTACAGAGCTTTTCAGTCTAAAGACCTAACTATTTCACAAAAGATGGAAATGTCTTAACCTCGTAAAGGACGAAAATCAGGACTATTCTACGTTCGCCGCAATCGTGACGACTTAGAGTTGGCAGAATTAACTCCGGACAATTTCAAGTGTCTTATTTTTGTAAAAGGGTTAGTCTCAGCATAAGATAGTGAAAAGAATACTTTCAAAACTACAAAATGAGCCTGGGTTAACATTACAAAAATTATCAGAAGACTGCCAAAAATGCCTGAGTATAAAGAACTAGAATGATATCGAGGAGTCAGGAGTAGCACATATACGTAAGTTGAACAAAAGTTTACGTTTTTCAACATCCCCGGAAAGCAAACAAATTCTATAATAGGAAAAGTACAACGTATAGGACAAATTATGACAAAAAGCAAATATAAGCTCCGTGCATCTGCATTTTATCGATTAAGAGGACTACACTGGAATAAGGTTTGTCGTTTTAAATATAAAACGTGTCTAGCGTGTAAAAAAAAAAAAAAAAAAAAGTCACATGGCATCCCAATGTAGGAACAGAAAATTTACTAGTAAGATAAGAGCTAAGGGAATGCATGACGAAGACAACATTAACATAAGAAAATACGTAGAACTTGAAATTTTAAATAAAACTAGACACAAGTTCGAATTTAACGATAATTATCCTACAGACATGGAGAAAACGTAATAGACCGACCATGATATATACGCAGAAAATTGCTAAGTCAGTTACAGGAAAGCGTATAACATTCGAAGGAGAAGTGATCTTAAATGTGAAGTTCCACGGAAAAACTAAAACTCAAGATATTCGTAATGAAAGATACAGAAAATCTGGTGGGCACAGACTGGATACAGAAGTTCGACGTATGGAATTTAACTATCAGTTCTTTTGTAAAAAGATAAAGTGCGAACCATCAGAAACGACAAATTTAAAGGAAGAATTACATAATCAGTATTTTCGAGCGGTTTGGGACGAGGTAACAAGTTTGCCGCTAGAATTGAATTAAAAGAAAATGTCCAACCAGCAATAAAAAAGAAGCGAAAAGTGCCTTTTGCTCAGAGAATACGGTGTGTGTATGATAAGTTATTACCGAACAAGAACGAACAACAAGCATACACCTACAGTACTTCAGAGATCATTCGAAACTGGTACAATAATTAAGAGACAAGGAAATGTGATGTACACAGTACAAGGCGAATAGTCTAACCACATAGGATATATTGACCAAATACAAAATGAGATTCAAAGACCTCAGGAATACACAGAAATTAGGTCAAACAGGAAGAGAAAATCTACCGAACCTCTGATTATCGCTATAAAAAAAAATACTAACTTAAAGGGATTTAAGGAGGGGGTGTTGAGGGGCCTCCCCTTTTTACAGAAATAGACTCACCCAGAGTATACATATACTACAGCCAGTGAATACCCGGTCAGTACGTTAAGTCAAGTCGGACAGTAGTAGTAGTAGTAATAGTACGTTGAGTCGGTCGGTAGAATAACGTAGCTGCAAGAGTCACAGTCACGAACACTTAGACTCAGTAAGTCATACAGCGATACGTCGATACCAAAGACTTTATATATATATATTTGTCAACTAATCCCGCATTCCTGGAACTACTAACCTGTATTACCAGTTTGTATTAGTACGTTAATGCCTTTATTTCCTATATTCATTCTTGGCGTTTGTTATTATTTGATACCGGATTTCATCCCGGAATCCGCCACAGTAACCATCTATCTTGAGTGCCTCGTAAGAATTATATTGAGTGAACATTAAAAAAGATATTTATTTAACTATACGGAGACCTTCTTTGCATGCATATTGTTTTCATTTCTTTTATAACAAAGTATTTAACGATTGGCATGGATTAACTTTGGGCTCTTACTATTTTCTCGCTGTTTTTTAACCATTAAAACTTTGAGAACAAATATAGGCCTATAAATAAGATTATTCATAGATAACACGATATTAAGAGTGAAATTTGCCCAAGTGAAGTATTAAAACATATGTCGATTTTTTCCCGTTATAACAGTCTTAGTTTTCAAAATAAGATTCAGAATTGCTTTTTTGTTTCTCTTTTAATGATCGTACAATGCGTAAAAGGCCTGTTGTTCAGTATCAGAATGATTGAATAATTGCCTATCGCAATTTGAAAATTGTTCATTCTAGATTTCCAGCATTTAACGATTGGAATGGGTTCTCTTTGTGCTCTTTCTGTTTTCTAGCTGTTTTTTAACCATTAAAACTTTGGCGACAATAATAGGCCTGTAAATAGTGTAAATTATGATTATTCATAGATAACACGATATTAAAAGAGAAATTAAAATAGAGGTCTCAGATGTGGTACGCACCAAACAGAAACCGTTGTCACGCCAAGTTAATTTGTAGAATATTCTCAACTGTCTCATGTAATATAGTAACAGATTTGATTATTTGATTTATACTCAATCCCCTCTAATCCATAAATATGTAGTGGATACGAGTAATGTTTTCTCCGTAATGGGAGTTGAGGGACTTGAGACCTTGGATCTTATTCAGGACTTTATTTTCCCCGCCTAAATTCAGCTGCCCTCTTTTGCACTCTTGATTAAGCTGGAATGTCATTCCGTAATGTGAGCCGTTTAAAATGTTACCAAACATATCTTAAAAGAATGATTTTCTAAATACTGGTTCATTTTACATATTTCAGATCGTGAGAGAAATTAAACTGATTTAAAAATTGTAATAAAGAAACAAACATGACTCTTACTATTTAAAAGGACATTTTTTTACTGTTTAAATACAAGATTTTTTTTTTTAAATAAATAAATTTCGGCATTAAATGATCCAATGGGTCGATATAACGTAACCCAAACCAAAATGTAGCAACCAAGTCAGCATGAATGTCCACGGCAGGAAAAACAGTTTTTCTTCCAGAGGAATAGCACCCAGTCTTTGAACAGGCAGATGTCAGTTTACCTGGAAAGAAGCAATGCCGTTATTAATTTAGATTTCAAAGCTCTAATACGCTCGATGGACCTACTTTCTTACACAAAATTAAACAATGCATTTATTAATAAGAAGAGTTTAAAATAATCATAATCAGACTATGAACTCTAAAAAATATCAAGGACTAATCTGTTTGTTTGTATATAATAAATTTCTATCAAGTATCTTTAGTAATTTTCAAGAAGTTATACTTTTCTGATAGGAAATACTATATAAAAATATGAAGCTGAACGAAATTGTAAAAAGCGAGGGTTAGGAAGAGAAGAAAAGGTTTGTTGGTGGGTGAAAAATCAGTGGGAAGTGGAGGGGATACAAACATAAAAGAATAAAAATGAAACAAGAAAGGAAAAAATCGATAATTTACAGACGTAAATGGGTAGTATTGTATTTTTATTACTTTAAACATTATTATAGCGGAAACTTTATATTTGAAATAGACACCTCACTTTTACGAATTACGTCAACAGAAGTAATGCACACTGTACAATAAATAAAATGGGGTGTCTCATTCAAATTCAACGTGTCCGCTATAATAAGGTTAAAAAAATTTTTAAAAATCGTTAGAAATTGCTTTGTTTACATTTCGGGTGCAAAACTGAGCAGATATGGGCTTTCGAGAAAATAATCTTAGTGAAGCGGACGTACTTCCCTTTAAAAATAAAACGGGTTTATGCACCTTGCTCTTTGTGACGTTTCTCGTGGCCGAGGGCAGAGCTTGCCGGATTAAACCGTTGTTTCCTCTACAAAAATTGCGCGGGTTCGATCCCTGCGGGTGAACACAGTTTCTCTAATAAAATTACTCGAATGCGCAGGCCGATATACGTTATACACCCTGTTTAAGGAATAAAAACGGGTCGTTTATTTCAAATACGAAATGTCCACTATAATAAAGTTTAAAGTATTAAAAGATTCTGATTAAAATTAAATCCATCAATTCTTTAGAAATTCCACATATTGGGGAATAAACCTTGTAAAATACTCTTTATAGATTAGGACCACAGATACTCCGACGGTCTCCTCTATGGTTTCTGAATCAAATAATGTTTTCAAGGTTGAGATGGTAGTACTATACTCAACCGGTTTTATATTCATTGTTTTCACTCATCTTGCCAACCAAGGATGGAATGTCCAATCCGCCCAACTACTAACCAATAAAATAGTGAAGAGATATAATGGACTCATGTGATTGTCCAACACCCTACTCGGTCGTCCAAGACTTCCAACACCGCGGCTGAACAATGAAGATAGCTTGGATCTCAGACCTGCCCTATCCCACGTTGTGATTTAAGTTTGATCATAAGGCAGCCAAGATAGAATCGTTGCAAGTATATTGGTGTTGGGCTGGTCTAAGCAGGGCGATGACGTACAGGAAAAAATGACACTCGAATAAATTGAAAAGTAAATACTGTTTTTATATCAGTCCTCTGTTCAATAATTGGTTTATCAGATTTCGCATGCAATTGTCAGCCCAACCCGCGTCTTAATCGGAAGTGATATTATTGTTGACCTGGCAAAATCTGGTCTGCAGTTGTTGGTAAAGTTTGCACAACAATGAAGTCGGAGGCTTTCATCGGCATATAATCACGTGGGTCTCCCTCTTGTCTCTGGTCTGGTCTGGTCTCCGTCTCCGTCTTCTCTGCTTTTCAGCGACTCATCTGCCAAATTCTCTTTGCACCTTCGTATTTATGGACATTCACCAAAACTGGCTTGGGGGGTATGGCGAGGTAGGAGTATTTCGGTGAATCCCCTCCGGCTTACGTCATAACTTTGGGAAATTCCCTCTCTACCCTCTCTTTTATTACTTCTCACTAAATCTCCTCAGTGAGCGTGGGTGGCTTATCCACCCCCATCTGGTATTTCAACTTAACCTTCGACCAAGGAAATCAACTGCAAATTCGTTGTTTACGAATAATTAAAATTTTCGCTTTACAGCTTGCATTTGCAACTGTGTGTCAATCAACATTTCACCCTATGTCCGGGTCACTTTTCCATTGTTCCAACTGCTCAACATATAATTCTAGTCGTTTATGTGTTAATTAAATCTTCAATTTTCTGCCCGGTTTTTGACATTAACCCTTCTTGTTTCAATGTCTCCAGCACATAAGACTTTCTATTGATAAGAAAACTTTCTTGAGTTTTATTTTACCGCGGTAACAACAAATAATATCACACTCATACCTTTTCAAGGTTAATTGTGCCAAGGTGAGAGCAGCCACTATCTGACAGAAAAACACTTTACTCAGTAAATACTGGTCGCAGAATGGATATCAAGAGACACTAAACAAAACATGAAAAACATGAAGGGATATAAAGCCAATTATTTATCGGCATGTAAGAATGTGAGTGGTGATTATCTCCTTTTCATTAAGATGTGGCAGAATCTATGGAAGTCCTTCGTAAAAGATAAACTGTAGAAAAGCCTACGACAGGAGAACGGCACCAGTAACAGCAAACTAAAAGAGAAGAAGTGAATTTGTCCCACAGGATAAAAACATTGATCGAATGATCCAAAACTAACACGACCCAAACAGTTTTGAGTTCAATACACAGCAGAGGGGGAAAAATTGAAGGGTTAAGTTACCGTGGGGAATTACCTGAAACTGAGATATCTAGATACATGGGACGTGGAATTCGAACAATCTCCCCCCGTGTACTAAATAGTGTTCGTTTCGAAAATCCAACTAATATCACCTGAAGATGGTCGGGGCGTGCAACGGCCGAAATGTCATGAATATGGCAATAAAGATGAAGACAACAGTCCGAACAATGTAAATATTGTAATTATCTACAATAATTCATCTAAGAAATATAAACAGGTATTTAACAAAAAAGTCGATGAATGTCTGTCTATATTTCTGAGATGAGGTATTATGTACACTATTTACGTTATTCAGACTATTGTCCTCATTTTTGCTGTCATATTTATCACAAAGTTTCGGCTGTTGTACGCTCCGGCCTTCATCAGATGGTTGGAATGTCAAACTGAACCCTTTATTTCGCTCTCTGGGGTAGACTGTTCTAGTTCCACGTGCCATGTCTAATGGATGTCAGTTATCAGTTATCTGTTAATTAACCTCTCCAAGTTCTCCCATGCCTTAACCAGGTACTGGACTTACAACTTTTTGGGTCCTGTCACTGGATCTAACAAATGACTTTATCACCGTGCCATGTGTGCTTAGGCATGGTACGTGGAACTAGATCAGTCTACACAAGCGAACGAAATAATGGTTCAGTTCGACATTCTAACCACCTGAAGAAGGCTGGAGCGTTCAACAGCTGAAACATTGTGATAAATATGGCAACAAAGATGAGGACAATAGTCCGAATAATGTAAATAAAGTTTATGAGAATAATTAGAATATAAAAAGGGTAAATAATCACACATTTTTCATTTAATATTTTGTATTTTTGGTTGCGTCTTCCACTATTCTTACGCACCTTCTGATCTCTATGTTACATTTTCCGTTCTGGAACTAAATTACTTCGTCTTGGTACTACATTATTCAGAAAGGTTCAAATGTCTTCTGCAATGTGATTATGTAACAACTTAATCATACTTTTCTTTGTTTCTAACGAAATGTGCTTCCTTCCTTATTTAGGCCTTGAAATTAATGAACTTGCTATTCTAATACAGCTTCGGATTTCTGTGTCACATGTTCCATCCTGTGTTATTACATGTCCCAGATAATTAATGCGAACATGAACCCGCCACTGGGAAAATATATTTGCGTGTATGGATCCGGGAGATAATTAGTTGTTGACATCTGTGGAATTTTAACGAGTGCACTTTGCAAATGAATAAATGAAAAGAAAAGGGTTGAATAGTGCAAGGAAAAAAACAAGATGGTGGGGAATATAAAGATATACTGGGAAAAAATGTTCGCAGCTGGAATTAGCATCAACGAAATACAGGATTCTGGTACATGTCGATAAAAGAAATAATAGAAAAGAACGAAGATTAACGCAAAAAAACAGTAATACAAAGGGTTGAATGAAAAATCTATTCAGACAAAGTGAAACTAAAATGGAACAAGAAGAAGGAAATTAGAAATAATTTAATGAATGAAGTAAAATGACGAACAGAAAGAACAATTGAATGAAAAACAATAGACTGAATGAATTAAAATGAATAAAATCAGAATAAGAAAAGGAGTGTCTTTAAATGAGAAAATTTGAACCAAAACAGAGAGAAAGAATTGAGGTTTAGTAACTGAAGGAAAAATGAATCATGGCCGAAAGAAACACTAAGAAAAGAATGAGAGACTGAGTGAAGAAAAATTAAGACAAGAAAGAGAGTAACCGAAAGGAAATTTAAGATAAGAGCGATTGAACGAAAGAAAATCTGAGAAATGAAAGAATGGCAGAAAGAAAGACAGAGAATTTCAGAAATGAAAAAGAAACTAACCGGAAAAAGTGATAAAAAAAATAGACATACCGAAAGAAAATTAAAATGAGCGCAACTGACTGAAAGAAAAATCTAAGAAAAGAAAGAGAGACTTAGTGAAAGAGAATTTAAGAAAAGAAAAAGAGACGAAACAAAAAGAAAAAGAGACGAAACAAAAAAAAAGAAGAAAAAAAAGTGTGTCCGAAAGAACACTTAAGTAATGAAAGAAAACTTTAGCGAAAGAGAATTTAAAAAAAAAAAGAGTAGCCGAAAAAATGTTAAGAAAATATAACAGAATGAACAAAAAAATAAGATAAAAACGTATTGCCGAAAGAAAATCTATAAAGGAAAGAGGGACTGAATGAAAAAACAATTTTAGAAAAGAAAAAAAAATGCCGAAAAAATGTTAAGAAAAAAAAAAGACTGAACAAAAAAAATAAGGACGAATAACCAAAAGAAAATCTGTAAAAGAAAGAGTGGGTGAACGAAAAATACAATTTAAAAAAAGAAAAAGAAACTAGCTGAAAAAAAATTGACCGAAAAGAAATATAAAAAAAGAAATCCAAGATAACAGATTGAAAGAGTTAACGCTAAGGACATATTTTGCCAATGATAGTAATATACAAAACTCACTTTAATACGTAACCGCATCTTTCTTATTATTTATGAATCCCGGTGATTTATTGGAACGGAAGAGTAATTTCTCTTTTTCCTTTCATCGGTTTTGAATTCACAGATTTCATTCCCTTAGACTAGCTGCCAACCATGGCTAGAAAAGCCTCGTTATTCTTTTTATTTAGTAAATACTTAATATGTGTGCACGGGAATAAATGCTGTAAGCTTGGGTATGCAACAGGTGTAATGAATAAAAGCTTGGAATTGTTAATCGGACAACCTAGTGCCAGTTCCAGTTTGGTTCGTTATATTAACTTACGCATAAAATACACTTGGGAAACGTATGAATCCACCTCTTCTCCCTCCAGCTATGTGTTAATTAGTAAGACTTGTATCACTGCGTTATTATCATCTTCCAAAATTCTGGCAATATTTAAATACTTTCTGGTTTTAAATAATCAACAAACAGTTGATAAACCGGAGAAAACGGGTCAATCGAACAATCATTTTCCCTTTCCACAGTTCGCATCCTCTTAGACAGACTGCCAATCAAGGCTAGAAAGCTTAGTGTAGCCTTTTTCTTTAACACATGCTTAGTATATGTGGGGAACGGCAATAAACGAAATCATACCTTCACCGAATGTATTAATGCGAAAGTGAAAGCAACATACTAGTCGGAATTTAAACCCAGCTGGCTGATTTTAGTTCTCCTTAGGATCACTGAAGTTAATCAGAATCGAACCTGCTCAGTACCTAGATGGGTGACCGCTTGTTAATAACATGTGCTTTAAGCTTGGATTAGCGAATGGTGTAATGGATTATTGCTCGGAATTTTTAATCGCAAAAAGGTCTGAATGCACCTCTTTTTCCCCAGCTATGGGTTAATTAGTAAGACTTGTATCACTTCATTCTTCATTCTTCAGTTAGATGTCAGTTTGCACAGAAAGAAGCACTGTATTACTTCAGTGTTTTCAGATTTTAAATAATCTTCAAATTAGAAATCATTATTATCTTTTTGAAAAATCTTACAATCTGAAAATATTTTCTGGCTTTAAGTAATCTGCAAAGTGTTTATAAACTGTAGAAAACCAATCATACTTCGTATAACGGGAACGGGGATAGATGAATTCATACCTGTAGCAAGGGTATTCGTGCGAATGTGAAAACAACATTCTAGTCCGGAATTTGAACCCAGCTCGCCGATTTTAATTTATCTAATAGTTACTTTAGAGTTTCTCCAAATGGTTCAGCGCACTTTATAGGTGGGCAGAAGAAGATAGTGTGGCGGGATGACTGAATGAAAATCAAAGATCATATGCCAAAAATAAATATAATTTCAAAATTAAAAATATTATCATGGATTACATGTAATTGTATGCTTGAGTCCCGGTATAAATAGTTATAAATAATTATTGAGCGATTTTATCATTGTAATAATTTTTCATTATGTCAGGTATTAATAATATAGTAACTAGTGGCCGCAAATTGGAGGAGAGATTTATCAAAGATAATGTTCTGATTTCGAATCCGCGTTTATCTCTCTTTAGTCATCTCTCTGTTGTTTCTTTATTTATTTTTTAATGTTTTTTAAAGCATTCCACCACAAGCAAGGTGGGGGTACCACTAGTACGGAAGGTGTTACAGAAAGTGGGAGCAAGAGTAAAGAGGCGTGATAGAGGAAAGGATGAAGAGAAGGATAGGGAATAGATCATGTCATCTGGAGATGTCGAATAACATTGTATTTGAATATTTGGAGATTATAGCTATCAGGGAAACAAGTAAGATGAAGGGAGTTCCACTGACGGGAAGTGCGAGTCATGAAGCTATTGGTGTAGAAGAGACAGCTAAATTGAACCGTTTCTACAGTGAAAGGGTGGGACTGGGATGCCAAGCTTGTAGCACGTTTAAATTCATGTATTTTGGGAACCAGCGAAGGTATCTCGTCGGATCAGTTACCTTGAAAGTATTTGTAGAAAAGAGAGAAGAATGCGACACTTTTTATCACATAAAATTTGGTGAGGTGCATGGAAATCTTCTTTCAAATGCAGCTTGAAGCAAAAATGTTTTGGATTCACTGTGTTAGCATGTGCAATAGTTAGCATGTGGAACAGGGTACCTGATAACAGTTACGCATTCCGCACATGGTAAGCATTATATTTTATTAAAGACTTAAAATTACTCCAATATAAGATTGCCCATCTGATTATATCTATAATTAAAACACAATTTCCTTAAATTGTAGCAGATATTGTGCACGCGTCTTGATAAAAAATCAAACTGAAGTCGTAGTGTTCTTGGATAGCGTTAAGTGTAGGCCTAATTCATAGCAATAATTACATTTTGAAATGTAATTAAATAACATTGACTTTAATAATGGGAATATTTCTTAATTGAATAATCTCCATACAAAGTTTTATTTCATAGAGAGAATGTGTTACATGCTGCATGAGGGAAGAAGATATAGAAGAGAAAGAATCAAGGGAAATAGAAAACAAGAAGAGCATGCTAAAAATAAAAAGATATAAACAATGAATGAATGAATTGCAGAATAAGAAAGAGAAAATCAGAAAAAATCAAAAAGAAAAAAGGAAAGAATAGAAGAAAAGAAAAGAAAGAACAAGAAAGTCAAAAAGGAAAGAAAAAAGCAAAGAACAAGAATCAGAAAGAACAAAAGAATGAAAGAGCAAGAAAGATAGAAAGAACGAGAGAAGAAGAACAATAAATTAAGAACGAGAAGGAAAGGAACAAGTAGAACAAAGAACAAGAAAAAGAAAAAAAGAAAGAAAGAAAGAACAAGAACAAAGAAAACCTAAAGAATGAAATAACGAAAGATCAAGAACAAGAAAGAAAGAAACAAAGAAACAAAGAACAAAAAAGGAAAGATCAAGAACAAGAAAGAAAGAAAGAAAGAAACAAACAAACAAAGAACAAAAAACGAAAGATCAAGAACAAGACAAAAAGAAAGAAAAAAGAAAAAGAGAACTAGAAAAAGAAAGAAGAAAGAACGAGAGAACAATGAAGAAAGAAAGAAGACAAACGAAAGATTAAGAATAAGGCAAAAAGAAAGAAAAACAAAAGAGTGAACTAAAAAAGAAAGAAGAAAGAACGTGAGAACAAGAAAAAAGAAAGAAACAAAGGAAAAAAGAAATAACGAAAGAACATGAACAAAAGAACGAAAGATAAAGAACAAGATAGAAGAAAGAACGAGAGGACAAGGAAAAAGAAAGGACGAGAGAACAAGATCAAGAAAGAACAAAAGAACGGAAGAACTAAAGTGTTAATGAAAGAACAAGATGAAGAAATACGAAGATAAAATTGGAATGAGAAAGAAAGATAGAAAGACGGAAAAGAAAACTGAAATGGGGACAAAATTAACAGAAAAGAGAAAGCCAAAATCAGAAATACAAAATGAGAAAGAGAGAAGGATGAAAAAAAAAAGAAAGAAAAAGAGAGAATGAAAGGTGATCAACAAAGGTCAAGGAAGAATAAGACAAAATAAGAAATGGAAAAATGAACCAAAAATCAAAAGGAAGTATAAAAATAAGTAAAAAGCTGGAAAATATATCTAAAAAAACATTATGAACAAAATGTAAATTGAAAGAAAACAGTTATTTCCTCTTTTTCCCTTTTGTTCTTTATTAAAAAAAATACGAAAGTTATGTCAGGAAAATGAAAACGAGGAAGCAAAAAAAGAAAGATTCAAAAAGGGTTTAATGAACGAATATTTACAAAGAAATAAACTAAATTCAAAACAGTAAACAGAGAAAGAAAATTTAACATTATAACATAAAACAATGGCAGATATGTAGTCTTTGACTGACCTCAGATTATAAAATAGAATTTGCACTTAGTGTCACCATATAGCGTCAAAGAAGTCACCTGCATCAACAGGTTCATCTGAAAGATAACTTCCTATCCATTAAGTGCAGTTCGCGCATCGCGGGATGATAACGGTAGTCCCCGATATGAAAACAGTATTTGGGAGGTGCACACGTGAGGCGGCCAGTGACAGGAGGGTATATTAATTCCCTCTCGAATACGAAGGAGGTGAGTCACTTACATTCTAAATAGAAAAAGAAACCACGCTGAGACAAAACCCTAAAGCCATACACCCACTCGCCGATAGTGATTGGTGAAATTCGGATGTGAATAAAAATAAGCCTTCGTATAAAAATGTTAGTTTCATGTTTATATTAGCCTCTACAACGAGAATGATACAAATAATTACTTACACTGTTTATGAATTCATATGAAATGTGACATACTCGTTGGGTCATACTTTATAATGGGGAGGGCCTCATTGGCATGCAAATGCTGTTTTTTTTATATCTGTCTATATCTCTGAGATGAGGTATTAGGATTACTTGTATTATTTACATTATTCGAACTGTTGTACGTTCCGGTCTTCTTCTGGTGACTGGAATTTCAAACTGAACCCTTTATTTCCTCAAGGACACATTGCCCAGTGAATAAAGACGTTGGTTACATCCAGTGACTAGACCGAAGAGTTGTGGGTTCAATACCACCAGTGGTGAACCAATAACAGCAGCGGTGAACCAAAAATTTGGAGGGTTTACTTAAAGGGAAATAGCTGAGACACCCGGAAGAGGCATGGCAAGGGGAGGTAGAACAATCTACCCCCGGTGGACGAAATAAAGGGTTCGTTTCGAAATTCCAGTCACCTGAAGAAGACCGGAGCGTACAACGACCGAAACGTTGCGTATCTGTTCTTTTATCTCGATTTATGCACCAATCACTTTAATCGACTGTATGAAAGAATGCTAAAATTAACAAGTTGAAATGACGCGTTCTCATCCGATGGTAGAAGTTAAGCAATGTCGAGTATGGTCAGTATCTAGATGAGTGACCGCTTGGGAATACTAGGTCTGTAAGATTGTATGTTCGGGTGGTTTAATAAATAACGGCTCGGAATTGGAAATCGGTGTGCCGTGTTCCAATTCCAGTCGGTTTGTTATATTCCCTTACGCTGAAATAACCTCTGCTAACGTATTAATTTCCCCAGCTATGGGTTTATTATTAGGAATTGTATTAGTAAATCATTATGTCCGAAAATGTCTCACAAATATAAAATATTGTCTGGCTTTAAACAACCTAGAAAAGGTTGATAAATCATAAGAAACAGGTTTTTTCCGGATATGTTCTAGAGAAAAAAGTGTGTATGTTAGGGTGAGTGAAAAAGAGAAAGAGAGGAGCTAGTTTTTGTAAAAATAAAGAAAAAGTATGAAGTTATATATTCAGAGATAAAGCTTAAAATGTGTATTTTCGTCCGGGTTCCTCTCTGCCAAAGCAGAGAGTTCGACAATAGTCGCGCACAGTCAGAGACTGCTTGTCGATTCGTTCCGATATTTAACAGTCCCCCCACGAGGAAAGTATGTGGCTCAAGGCCGAGTTTAACGTGGGTTTCTCCGAGCCGGTAAGCTCGTCCAAAAATACTCCCTTAAGAACCCGTATAAACGGGTTCATGGACTGTCTACCTCCCAGGACGACACTTTGCCCTGCGGCAAAGCCTCTTCCGGGTTCCTCTCTGCCAAAGCAGAGAGTTCGACAGCAGTCGCGCACAGTCGGAGACTGCGACTCGACTCGTTCCTCGATATTTAACAACCCTCCCACGTGGGTCGAATGTGGCACAAGGCCGGTTTAATGTGGGCTCCCCGCGCCCGTTGGCTCAGCCAAAAATATGCCCATTTAGAACCCGTATGAACGGGTTCAAGGACTGTCTACCTCCCCGGACGGCACTTTTCCCTGCGGCAAAGCCTCGTCCGGGTTCCTCTCTGCCAAAGCAGAGAGTTCGACAGGAGTCGCGCAAAGTCGGAGACTGCGCCTCGACTCGTTCCTCCTCTTTCTCTCAGAGAGGCGCAATATTTATAGAGTCAGGAAGAGTCCATTATCGTTATAGGTAAGTTCCCATAACAGTCAGGGAGTTCATTTTTTCACATTTTCTGAGAAACCTTTCCATTTATTAATTTACTATTGCGTTTGATCTAAGTAATATTTTCGTCGTCGCCGTCCTTGGCTTTATCTTCTTTGCTGATCGATTCCCTTATGATGATGGCGTTGATGACTAAATTCACCGTCAACGTGCAAGTTCAGGACGAGAAGCTTCCAATTTCATCAAAACCTGCTCCCGTCGTCCGTTCCCTTTGCAAGTATTGGTTGGAGATGAAAGAAAATCAGAGTAGACGAAAGTGTATTTGTTAAAGTTGGACACCATATTGCCCGGAATTGAGCTACGCACTAGATTTCATGACCTCCCTCTGCGGCGTAAATGGAACGAGACATGCAATATTGAATTATGAAATTACAAGGGACACATCGATTTATGACATGTCAGTCCTAACCGACTGTTGTCCTAAGTCGACGAGAACCTGTATTATTATTATTATTATTATTATTATTATTATTATTATTAATAATAATAATAATAATAATGATGATGATGATGATGATGATAATAACAAACCTCTTAGCCCTCAATGATTACGTAGTGCAGAGATAAAAGCTGAAACCGAAGGTTTTATTCTTGCTGCACAGAAACAATGCTTGCTAACTAGAAATTACCAAGCACACATACTGAAAAACTTGTGTTGACCCCAAATGCATATTCAGTGATAAATATCCAGAAACAATTGACCATCTTGTATCAGGCTGAACGGTGTTAAAATCAGCTGAACATGAAACTAGCCATGAAAGAGTGGGGGGTAAATATTTGCATTGGAATATATGCCACTTTTAAGGGAAGGAAACTGTAAGAAGCTGATATGAACACCACCCAGACTTGATTAGACAGGTAGGAGCTGTAACGATATTATCGGACTATACAACACACAGAGGCAAAACAATCAAAGCAATTTCGCCCGAAGTCCACAACAACAGAATGCATTTTCTTATTGGCGTGGCTGTCTCTGGAGATTGTAATGTATCTTTGGAGATCTCCAAAATGCAATCAAAATACATGGGCCTTGAAGTGGAAATCTCAAAAATGTGGCATATGACGACATCAATAATTCCAGTAGTACTTGAAGTCGTCGGATTGATTGCAAAAAGTTCCAATAGGCTCATTGACGGGATTCCTGTTAGTCCATTCCTTAAAGAAATTAAAAAAATTGAACTCGTAAGTACAGCTCCCATATTAAGAAAAGCTTTATCTCTGTAAAATGTGTGTGATCTTTTTATCAGTGGAAGATCTCATGAAACCATTACTGACCTGAGGCGTCTGTTTGAGACCCAGAAAGAAATGTGCATACAACAGAAATCAATGGAGAAAAACAAAACAAAAAAAAAACAACAACAACAACAACAATAATAATAATAACAACAAGAACAATTCCTGTTGTAGTCCGAGCCCTCGGATTGTCTGGAAAAGACTCATTGAACAGATTCCTTATAGTCCATGCCTTAAACAAACACCAAAACAAAAAAACTGAGTACAGTCCACACCTTAGGATGGACTTTATCAATGTTAAATATGCGTGATTTTTTTTTTAAAATGACTCAGTGGAAAATGTCATGATGCCATTTCTAAACTTAGGTCTCTAGTCGGGACCCGGACAAAAATGAGTCCACACCAGAAATGAAAGGAGATAAAATAATAAGAAGAAAAATAATTCACTATCGTTTAACAATAGGTCAAACATTCTCATTTTCTTTCCTTAACGTCGAGAGATTCTCGAACATTTTATAACGTTCTCTGATAAATATCCGAACGCATAATGTTAATTTTTCTCAGCAGAACTTGTGTTCTGCGGCTATAAATACAGTTTCTTAAATAACATTTCAACATTTGATTTGACATAGCACCTCAAGGAACGAAACGCATCGGTAGAAAAAAAAGTTTTCTTTTTTTCATTTCTTTTATTAATACACTCACAGCCATACACATAGACACACACACACACACACACACACACACACACACACACACACATATATATATATATATATATATATATACACACACATATATATATATATATATATACACACACACACACATATATATATATATATACATATATACACACACACATATATATACACACACACACACACATATATATATATATATATATATAATAGATATTTTTAAACAAGTTGAATTTGTTATTAATTCTAACTAATAAAATTCGATTCCAGTCGTCAGTCCTCGACACGCAAAGAAATATATGCATATCTATAAATGTATTTTTATAGAACACCTGCAGTTTGTTGCGGAAATGTAAACAGCCGGACGCCAGGCAAATTGCATTATTTGAAACGAAAGGAAGTAGTAAAAAATACACTGAAAGCGCAAAAATGAAACTCATGTCTTTATATAAAGAATGAAAAATGAACCAATTTGTTTTTATTTTATTTTAATATTTTGTCAGTATTTTACATTTTCCTCTAAGCTATCTTTATTTAATTTGTCATGTATGAAAAATAGAAGAAGAAAAAAAAAACAAGAAAGAAAATTGCATTGTTGATGTGGAATTTCATTTCTTTTATCTTTTCATGTTTTTTTTTCAACAACCGTAATGTCCGCTTCTGTATTATTGTTTCTCGTTTAGATTTTATTTTTCTCGACAACTTTTTATCTCCATTTTTGTCCCATTGTCTTTAATCGATATTATCTATTCGCAGGAACTGACTGAAGGTCCTAGAGGTGGGCTGATTCGTGCAGTGATCCCCCGAAGAGATCAAAGCATAGACGCGGCGAGAGCTAAATTGAACAAGATACGGACAGACAGATGGAGAAATATATCGACAGACAGCGAGATAGATTAATATATTGTTTTTTTTTTTTGTTTTTTGTTTTTTACGGTTCAGCTATATTTTGCAGGTTATTTAAAGCCAGATAATATTTTTAGATAAAAATTTTTTTTCAGATAATAATATTAGGTTGGTGCAAAAATAATGTCGTTTTTTGACGTTCAACTTCATGTGAGAAAACGACATTATTTTTGCACCAACCTAATAATATTGCTGAGGGCCTGTGTTCGCGTTGGGAGGTGAACACGTTTGTCTCCTGTAAATGCCCACAACAAACATGGCGGACTCGGAGATTGAATCAACCATAAAGAAAAAAAGAAGAAGCAAGAACCGATATATATGTACAAACAAATAATAATCTATTAAACAACAAACGGTTTTGAAAATGTCATAGACAATAATGTGTGTGTATAAATAAATGTGTAAGGTTTGTGTTGTAAAGTATGTGTGAGTGAATGTGAGTACGTACGTGTGTGTGTGTGGCTGCATTGTTCATGGCGTTTCCCCCGAAGGGAAAAACGCAAATCTCCACGACATTGTTGTAGTGTCAGCTGAAAAGTCAGAAGAAAAAGAACGCGAGAAGAAAATATCACCAAGTATTTATGGAACTGGAGAGCGTCACCTAGTAACAGTTTTGAAAATTAAAAAGTTAGGAAAACAAGAGGAGTTAACTCCGACAATATTTTAGATAATAACCACTTATACTAAAACTATTAATTAACCCATATAAAGGGTTTCATTAAGACGGATCAAAGTCAGCAGTAAATAACTCAGTGCTATTGATGTAAATTTATTTATTTCTCTATTGGATCATGTTATTTAAGTCATGGCAATTATGTGTGAAAAATAATATCGTCCAAATATCCACCAAGGCTTCGGCGGCACACCTCCAGTCGATGGTGAAAACATTTGATGACGTCTCTGCATAGTTGCTCCTCGATCTCACCAATATGCCTTATTGTCTCATCCTTCATCTGCCGAATTGTTGTTGATATGTTGTCATAGACCTTACTTTTGAGGTAACCCCAAAGGAAGAAATCTAAAGGTGTCAAGTCGTACGATGTTAGTGGCCAGTTGACTTCGCTGTTTCGAGAGATGACACATTTCTGTTTGAAAGTCCATGTTCGTAATAGGCCTCGATTACTTTAACACGTGGTTTGATTGTTAATCTTTCCATGGTTGAAATTGCCAAAGACTTGCCAAAGTTATTAAATCTGAAAGAAAAGAGATCATTACACGCTTAAACTTAATTCACATTTACAAATGGGTCCCAGTTATTGGAACACCCTTTATTAGAGGAAAGAGGTAAATTTCTACCTTTGCCAAGGGTATATGCGCATAAACGGATATAACGAACCCAACCGGAATTGGAACTCGGCTTTCCGATTGACAATTCCCTTATCAATTACGCCACTCGCACATCCAACCCTACACCACCTGGTATTCCCAAGCCGTCTCACATCTACGTAATTACCGGGATCAACGTCGCTTGACTTCCGTTATTTTACGCACAGTGGTGTTTCAACCTGATATGGCCGTAAGCCTGATATAATGATAGAAGAAAGTAACAGTGAAAGAACAGCAAAGAATATGCAAATTAATATATTACGACACTGGGACGTTTTTTTCTCATTTTACCCCAAGCAAGGCGACAATGTCACTAGGACTCGGGAGGGACGTACATGGAGTGAAACTGAATGAGAATTCTTTATTCAGAGAAGTGAGGAAAAGACAATATGGGAATAGAATTGAGGAAGACAAATGATGGCGATTGTAGTTTTCTGAAGGGAGTCACACATGTGGGAAGTGTAAGAAGAGAAACAGAATAGAACTGTTATGTAGCGTACCTATGAACACTAGTAGGTATGCCGCAATCCTCATAAATACTTTGGACACTAAGTGGGGATAATATGCTGTCTAAGTAGGCCATCACTAGCAGTGGTTTACCTACTTCACGCCGCTAGCGGGTATTGTATTTTGTTGATGTTATAAAGATTACCATTTCATTTCCAACCTCAGTTTTCGTTATTCCTGCATCATTAATCTTCCCTAGGTTACAAAAAGAACTGACGCGTGCATCTAGCTAGTTCAACAGTAAAAAATGGGACGCAATAGTCAATATAGTACCATGCTTTATTAAAGCAGACTAGGCACCAAGGAGAACAGTTCATCAGAACAACTGCCATGAAAATATTCGTAGAAAAGACAGATGGAAGACACGTTGCGTCGTTCGGAAAAGCGACTGGTCGATATGCCAGATCTGGATAGATTACATGACAGATCCTTGCAAGAAAGCAAGGAGTCATGAATATGATGGTATATATGGCCTTACTTTATTTGACAGCATAAAATATATGTTTGGCATATTAATAAACACACCTTCATTTCAGAATTTTAGCGTATTTAAGTATGTAATATTTAAATTATTTTCTCATTACGTAACAATATTGTGTAGTAAAAAACATATGACCTATAGTAGAAAACAAATGACAGCACATGAGAAGCTATCTAGTCATAGAATTGGATAAAACGAATTTCCAATCGTGAAAATATCCGAAATGCTTAAAGGTATTACAAAAGAGAACAAAGACCATTCAGAAAATGATGACTCATAATATGAAACTGACATAGATAGATGGATAGATATGAACAAGACACGCACACATACGACACAGGCATACGCAAGCATGTATATGTAGATAGAGGCGCGGTGGAGTAATGGATAACGGCTTGGATTGAAGAATCGGAGAGCCGAGTTCGAATTCCAGTCGAATCCATTACATTCTCTTACGTGCTAATACCCTTGTGAAATGTGTGAATCCTCTTCTTCTCCCTCCAACTATGGGTAAATAGCAGGGCAGCCTGGGTTCTATAGCCTTGGATGGCAACTAGGAGAAGGACACTCTGAATTCAAAAACTGCGCAGTGTCGTTTGGGGACCTTGTGGAACTCAGTGCATCAGGTCTCTGTATTCATCTCTCCAAAAAGTGTGGATGGACCTTCACCAAAATAATCAAATCTTATGTGTCGGTGTCGGGCTCTCAGTTCCTAGGAACTGATATGCCTGACCCTCATATGTCGACGGGAGAGTCAATCATATATATATATATGGGATAACGATATATACATTTTATATATCAAGAAAAGATTTGAAAGAATGATGCATTTCATCCGTTAAGACTTCATCGTACTGGGTTTTCCGACGATGTCCTAAACACGTGGCAATAAATTATCCAATTTGTCATACATCTTTTATTTCAATACATGCATATATATATATATATATATTTATATATTACACATATACATATGCATATATATATAAATATATATATATATATATATAATGACAAACTGAGATAGATACAAATAAACAGACAAACATAGAGAGATACATATTGAACAGACGTATGTAATTACATTTAAATATGCATTCGTAATGAATCTGCTAAATTATATATATATATATATATATATATATATATATATATATATATATATATATAAAATTTAGCAGGTTCTTTACGAAAACATATATATATATATATAAAATTTAGCAGGTTCATTACGAATGCATATTTAAATGTAATTACATACGTCTGTTCAATATCTCTCTCTCTCTCTCTCTCTCTCTATATATATATATATATATATATATAGATAGATAGATAGATAGATAGATAGATAGATAGATAGATAGATAGATAGATAGATAGATATACACACACACACACACCTATATATATATATTTATATATGAACAGAAAGGGATAGATAGATAGATAGATAGATAGATAGATAGATAGATAGATAGATAGATAGATAGATAGATACATCCATACATACATACATATATAGATACATATATACATACATGCATATATACATATGAATGGACCGATTTGGAAAGGGAACGATACACATAGAAGATGGTTAAATGCTTATTTATATTCAATTAGTATTTCGAGTTTATAACGAAGATACAGTACAAGATTTAATTGTATTTCTGTTCGTCTTGGCCGGGTGAATATATGACTTTTTAGTCTTGGCATCTTTTTTCTTAATGTTATATTCAATATATATTCATAAAGTTGTTTTTAAACAAGTCATGAATACATAGAAATACTGCAGACAATTTCAGAGTTCTTCTTAAGTGAAGATTTTTATCGGAGGCATCTGATGCCACACACGCGCAAACACACACACAAACACACATGAACGCAAGTATATATATATATATATATATATATATATATATATATATATATATATATATATGCTATTATGGGCATAAATATCATAGAATATATTTGTATTTCTATGCATATTCATGACCCTATATAATACTCAGACAGACACACACATCTACAAATCGCACACATACATATATCTACATGTGTTTTTATGTGCATATTTGCCTAAGCATTTATCCCTGTTCCATACATACCGGGTGTAACAGCAAAATTGTCCAACGCGTGTAACATCAAAACAGTCCAATCGTTAGATTAAGCTCTGAACTGTTGTCTGTTAGAAATGATTAAAGATATCTTACAGGAATTCGCCGAGATTTTTATACCACTATTGAACACTAACCAATAAAAATGTATTCACCTCTAAGCTGAAATGATGATTCCTCTTCCTGTTGTGACCTGATGCAGTTTTTCTTCCTATTCTTCCCTACTTTTTAAAACTTATTCACCGTTCTCTTGATAATTCTTGACTGGACTTTGAAGATAGAAGCCAGAGTATGAATGTTGGTACCGTTACTGAAGGCCTGAATCATCTTTTTCCTCTTACCGTTGCGCAGTTTAGAGACGTCGGGGGCTGACCCAAAACGATTTTAACCTGGTCTTTTTCTAGCTGAAAAGTGTCTTACAGTGATTCTTTCAACAAATCGTGTCAATATGGCTAAACGTCTTATCTGAAAACCTAGCAAAAAACCAACTCAATTAGTTTATTATTATTATTATTATTATTATTATTATTATTATTATTATTAAATATTTGATCTGATGGGCAATTGTCACATGCTGTTACATAATTTGGACAAATCTTCTGTTACACTTCGTATTTATAATCTATATCTAAGGAAATGCATCAGCTCGCGCGCAAACAGAAACACACATGGACATATATATATATATATATATATAAATCTGAAGCTAAAAACTTCAAATTTAATCATATAATAAAATTAAAAGCTTTAATTTAATTGCATAATTAAATTTCAAGATTTAAGCTGCAGTCTTTGAAACATGGTTATATATAAAGAAAGAAGAACACCGGATTAATGTTCTTTCTTTATATATATATATATATATATATATATATATATATATATATATATATATATATATATAAAGAAAGAAAGAACATTAATCCGGTGTGCTTATTGGTAAGAATATATATATATATATATATATATATATATATATATATATATATATATATATATATATATATATATATATATAAAGAAAGAACATTAATCCGGTGTTCTTATTGGTATTTTTCTTTTTACAAAACAGTACTCAATGTAAATTTACCGAGCATAAATATTATAAATTGACTGATTTAAAATATGTTTGTTTTTCGCTAATAATAACCATGTTTCAAAAACTGCAGCTAAAATCTTCAAATTTAATTATACAATTAAATTAATGCTTTTAACTTTAATTAATGCTTTTTAACTTTAAACTGTCTCCATACTTTCGCGTTCACGGGGTACTGAGACAGGCGAGATCTGGCAAACGTGAATGCATTTGGCTGTCGTATGCTTGGTCTCTCAAGGTTCGCCTTCGTTACGCAAACCTGACTTTTGTTAACTTCTTCCTTAGGTTTGGCTGTTGAGATGATATAGATATTCGCCAATTCTGCTGTTGAGGTGTTCGAGTATTTTTGCCTTCAGTTTGGTCCCTCCTTCTCGACGTTACCGCCATAGGGAGACTTAGAGAAACTGGAACTCCAGAGGCCTTCGCTCTTGCAAGCACAGGGGAAAACATGTCCTCTACTATGATAGTAAACGACAATAGATATTTCATACTGGATGTCGGAGTGAGCAGTTCGTTATAAAATGTACCTCTTTGCTTGATTACATCTTTTAATATCAATAATCGAAAATAATCAATATATAAGTAAAGAAAAAATATATAAAATTATCATTATTGTCGTGGCTAAAAATAAATCCTTTAGAGATAAATAATAAAGGAAGAAATTCATTATTGAACAAAGAGTGAAAAAGATGAGGTGAAGACTCGAAACACTTTACCTATAAATTTAAAAATACGTCCACGTCCATAAAAAAACGTTATGTTGCTACAATCAATAATTAATAAAAGGATAAAAGAATAAAATAATTGGAAAATGTAGTTAAAAAGTTTGAATGATGAACATATGGAAAGAAATCGACGATACTGAACAAATAGTAATTTATAAACAAAATAATTGTTATGGCCCAGGTTAGGACCAAGGAAGAACAATACGAACACAAGAGTAGAAATAACGAAGATATATTACACGGAATAATAATACAAGATGTGGAAGGTGTTAGTATGATTGTCAGTCTGGTTTGGAGTGGACTACTGTCGGCTCGACTCGATTCGTCTCTCTCTCTCTCTCTCTCTCTCTCTCTCTCTCTCTTCAGAGGCGTAGTATACATAGTGTTAGGAAGAGTTCATTCTGTAGTTATAGGTAAGGACACATAACAATAATCATTATGATTCGAAATTCATTTCCTCCATTTTTTTTAAATACTTCCTCTCATAAAAAATTCATAGTGTTGATATACATTCTTTATAAAGTAAACTTTCTAAAACACTTATTTTAAAAATACAACCAAAATCGATCAATGTATACACCAACCTTGCTTAAAAAATATGAATAAATATGTATTTTAATAACAGAATTTTGTAAATGCTTAATAATACAAGGTGACCAAAAAGTTCTGTCCGTTTTTTGATTAGTCATTGAATGGAGTTGAAATATATACGAAATGCGTGTAGCAATTGTTTTCAAATTCGGACAGCCGGAAGTAGGAACATCAGACGTTATAAAAAAACATTCACACCGTGCCTGGGCATCAGTTATAAGCCGGACAGCTGTGAGAAGGATAGAAGTGTCTAGAGATCTCGTTCGGGGCTGTTTGCTTTACGACTTCAAAGTGGGCTTATCAGCAGCTGCATCAAGTCGCCGCATATGTCAAGCGTTTGGGGATAGTGCTGTGGATGAACGTACTGCAAGGCGTTGGTTTCGAAAATTCAAGTCGGGAGATTTGTCTCTCCATGATGAGCCTCGCAGTGGACGACCACAGGTCTTGAATGACGGAGTCCTGAAGGCGGCCATTGAAGAGGACAGTAGTCTAACGTGTGGTGAACTTATAAGACAGTTCAATGTTTCCGATGAAACAGTTAGATTTCGCCTGCACCGCCTAGGTAAGACGTAGAAACTGAGCAAGTGGGTTCCGCAAACGCTGTTGGTGGTCCACAAGGGACAACGAGTGGCAGCCTGCGTATCGCTGCTTTCTCGCCACCGTACCGCATCCTTATTCAATCGAGTGCTTACCAGTGATGAAAAGTGGGTTCTGTACGAAACTCCCAAGCGTTCCAGACATTGGTTGTCTCCTCAGGATGCTGTCCCTCACACTGCAAGACCGCCTATGCACCCGCGCAATATTATGCTTTGTGTCTGGTGGACAGGTCGTCAAGTGGTTCATACGGTCACTGGAGAACTATACTCGCAGCAATTGAAACGTGTGCAACAGGCATTGAGCCAGAAGTAGCCAGCACTGGTGAAACACGTCCGTCCACTCCGATACCAGAATTTTAATCACCAAATATATTTTCTTTTTAACTACATTCACCGCAAATAATGCAGTAAAGTCACTAAGGCACAAGGAAATACTGTGCGTGAAAGTATTAGCTAACAGAGGGAGTGAAAAATAGAAGTGTACTGAGAATGAGAGTAGATAACGAATGATATGTCATTTAAATTTATGAAGATTAAACCCGGCCTTGTGCCACATCTATCCCACGTGGGGGGACAGTAAATACTGTCTGTAATAGAGGAGGCTAGCACAAGAGTCACCGTCACGAGCCCCTAGACTCAGTAAGGAGTCATACCGCGATACATCAATACCAAGACTGTATATATATTATTGCTTCTAAACCGCATTCCTGGATCTACTAACCCGTATTACCAGTTTGTATTATTACGTTAATACATTTATTTTCCTTATCCATTCCTGGCGGTTGTTATTTATTGATATCGGATTTCATCCCGGAATCCACAACATAAACAAAATAATCATTATGATTCGAAATTCATTCCCTCCATTTTTTCTAAAAATACATCCTCTTTCATAAAAAAATTCATAGTGTTGATATACATTCTTTATAAAGTAAACTTACTAAAACACTTATTTTAACAATAAAACCAAAACCGATCAATGTATACACCAACCTTTCTTAAAAAATATGAATAAATATGTATTTTAATAATAGAATTTTGTAATATAATAAAATTATAATATAATAAACAAAGAAAACCCAAATGGATAATTAAAATAAAGACATTCCCTTTTAAAATACACTATCTGTTTCTTTGATCACTGAAAAACACGGCCGTCCACTCCGATACCAGGATTTTAATCACCAAATATATTTTCTTTTTAACGATATTCACCGCAATTAATGCAGTAAAGTCACTAAGGCACAAGGGGATACTGGGCGTGAAAGTATTAGTAAACAGAAGGAGAGAAAAAAAGAAGTGTACTGAGAATGAGAGTAGATAACGAATTATATGTGATTTAAATTTTTGAAGATTAAAGTTAACTGGAAAGCATCTAACAGAAAGAGAGTTCCACAAGATAGAAGTGCGAGAAAAGCATAGAACTTATTGTTGCATCTAGTCAAATGAAATGTATATCGATGAGATCTCGCTGCGAGACAAGCGCTGCGCTTAAATTTAAAGAGTTTAGAAACCGTAGTAAAGAGCTCATCCGAACTATTCCCATGAAAGTATTTTAGAAATGTACAAAAAGCTCAGGTAGTCATTTTTGTTTTGTAGCCGGGAAAGGGAATGAAACCGAGGGGATATATCAGGACCAAGAATAATGCTGATTCATCTTTCGATCTTAACAAGGAGCTCTAGATAAATAACAGGAGAGCCGGACCATGTGTAACAGCAATATTCAAAGTATGGACGAATGATAGACTTATACATATGTAAAATAGATTCTAGACAGAAGATTGTCTAGCACGACACATGGAACAAACTTATCAGCTGACTTAGCAATGGCTTCAATATATTCTTTCCACTTCATGTCAACCGAGAACTTTAGACTTAGAAGGCGCAACGAGTCACTTTCCTGGAAGATAGCATCTAGGGACTTTCTCAGATTATTAATAGAAAGCAATTTAGTTTTCTGCATATATATATATATATATATATATATATATATATATATATATATATATATATATATATATATATATATATGTGTGTGTGTGTGTGTGTGTGTATGTGTGTGTGTGTTTGTATATATATATATATATATATATATATAGGGAGATAGAGAGAGTGAGAGAGAGATAGAGAGAGATTTGTTTTTAATTGAGTTCAACCTAAGGAAGGCAGTAAAGCCACTAAGATACAAAGTGTTACCAGGTGTAGAAAAATTACAAAACAGGAACATTACTAAGGAGCAAGAACAATAGAAGTGTAATCAGGTAGACATTAGATCGCCATTGACATTGCATTTAAATTTTAACAGATTAAAGTTGACTGGAAAGCATGGAGCAGGAAGAGAGTTCCACAAGCGTGGAGTGCGAGAAGAGACACTTCTTTTATAGAACTTTCGGTTACATCTAGCCAATTCGACTGTAAATTGATGAAACCTCGTCGCCAGTCTAGTACAGCACTGAAATTCATAATGTCTAGATACCACGACGGCCGGCTCATTTGAACTGCTACCATGAAAGTATTTATAGAAATGGCACAGGAAGGTAACTTTACTGCACTGAGAAAGTTACTGAAGCCGAGACGCCTGGTCAGGACTCATAAAAATGGTGATTATTTTGAGGATTTTATCAAGGTTCTCTAAATATACAGCAGGACATCTAAGCAATATTTAAGCAAGGTCAAATATATAGCAGGAGATATTAGCAATATTTTAAGCAAGGACAAATGATAGATTTATAGCTATAATAAGATTGATTTTGGAGAGAAAATATATAGCAGGAGCCCCGGAGTATTAGCAGTATTGTAAGCAAGGATAAATGATAGACTTATAGATATAATAAGATGAATTTTTCAGAGAAAACATATCTAGGACGACACGGCAAAACAGATTTATTAGCAGCTAACCTAGCAATGTATTCAATCTAGTCTTTCAACTTTATGTCAGCCAAGAATGTTACACTTAGAAGGCTCAATTAGTATACTCTCCTGGAGGTTAGCATCAGCCATGCTGATGGATAGCAGAAAGGGATCTCTCTCAGATTACTAACAGAAAGCAGTTAAGTCTTCGTACAGTTAAATTTAACAAGCCACTCTTTGACATAGTTAATATCAGATTGAAGTTCGTTTTTGACCCAATTCGGTGGCACGGTGGAGTAATGGATAGCGACTCGGATTGAGGAATCAGAAAGCTGAGTTCGAATTTCAGTCGAATCCATTGCATTCACATACGTGCTAATAATCTTGGGAAAGGTGTGAATCCTCTGCTTCTCCCCCCAGCTATGGGTAAATAGTAGGACAAACCGGGTTCTATAGGCCTGGATGGCAAATGCAGAAAGAAATGGCAACCTATTGCGTGAAGAAATCTGTCTCGTTGGTGATGCATCGAAAGATACATGATCGCCTAAGCAAGGCACATAATGAACTGATCCCAATTTTGTCCTTATCGAACTGATCTGACTTACTATCGAGACCGGAGTAAATAGCTATGTCATCAGCATACATACCAAGTTGAGAGATGATGCCAATCGGAAGATCCTTAATGAAAATTAAAAACAAAGTAGGACTAAGGATAAAACCCATGAGGTCACCTGCTTAAGTACAAAAGGATCGAGACGAGTGGCCGTTCAAGATAACTTTCATTTAACGATTGGATAACTGGAGCAGTTTTAAAGCTTGGCTAGCGACACCGTAACTGTTCACTATGTGAAGAAGATATCTCTACCACACCTTGTTTAAAGCGTTTGTGATGTCGAAAGCAACAGCCCGAGCTTCAGCATTTTCATCTAGAGCTTGATAGACTATTTCCGCAATTATCGTCAGTACATCAGCAGTTGACCTGAAGAAACAGAAGCCGAATTGCTTGTATGAAAGAAGGCCCTGCGATGTATGATGCTTAAATATTTAATTCACCGTTGATTAAGGCCTAGAAAAGAGATAGAATACTACTAGGTCGATAGTCAGAAGTGTTCTTAAAGAGTGGAACAACAGAGGCTCCATAGCATGTCTAATACTGTTTAGTGCGAACAGAAGACAGTACGAGAATACACTTCTTAAGGACTAATACAAGTATACCATCAGTTACACATGGAGATCCAGATTAGAGATATAGCAGAAACTAGAAAGTGGGGTATATGCATATCACTAAAAGGAGACCCGGGTCTATGTAGGAAGTTAGGAAAGGATGCTCCAGAGTAGAGTGTAAGGAGAATTGAGGGGCGAAACATTCGGCTTTATTAACAGATGTCAACACCTCAAATTGATATACGAGAGGAGGATTAGAAAACTTATTTAATACACTATTACAGAGCCGCCAGTAATCCCGAGAGACAATCTTGATAGATGCAATACGATGCCTCACTCTCTCTGCAAACAGATAATTAGCCCCTTCGAAGACACGTTTACATTTATTGTGTAAACCACGAATAGGTGTCTATTGTGAGATAAGGAGAAAGCTCTTGCCACTCTCAGTTGACATTTATAAGACTGTTCTATTAAAACAATTTTCTATGAAAATAGGTTTCTCAAATCCAGTAAATGGCATCCTTCTTCCTAGAATTCATAGAAGAATTTCTGTTTGAATTGTTTTGGAACATCGACTTCTTGATTATGTCATACACGTTTTGAGAGTTTTTAATTGATGTGGTTTTCTGTTATTTGCTAGAGCTCTTTGTTATCCTGTAGCGCCAGTCTGCTAGAAGTACACTCCTCGCTAAGACTACAGACTTTCTTCGCCCGAAACCATATTTAATCATCGAGAAAGCGGTTGTAAACAGCGAGTAGTTTAGAAATTTCTTAAAGGCTTTAACGGCATTCGTATCTAAGAACCTGGCTTGAGGATTTCAGTGAATGTTTTTGCTTTTTAACAACTGGCGGTGTTGAGTGAAACTACCCCTTGCACAACCAATTCTACAACAAATATATTTATTTTGTATAATAAATTTCTTCTGATACATACCCCAAGGTATTTGAAGTGTTCAGTATTTAATAATGCAAAATCCTAAATATTTATGATGGCTTCAGGGTATATTCCATCACTGCTTGCATTCCAATTCCAGATTATAGTTTCTGTTTAGGAAAGAAGTTCGTCTTATAAGCCGTTAAATCCTGCACATATGAATGAATTTATATAAAACATCGAGATGAACATTAAGTTAAATAGATCATTAAAATTCCATATTTCCTTGCAGTACTCTGTCTGATTGTGCGATCCGCTAAAATTGTAGGTTGCTTTAAGATCACAAACGATTATCACTGACAAAAGAACAGATAGTAGACATCACTAAAAGAATGATATAATGGCAATTATTATGAACACAGTATTGTCCTTTCCAGGCAACTGTTCGAATAATGCAGTCCTTGATTGCGGGAATGATGCTATAACGAGCTTTTTATTCTTTTAAATTGTTGGCGTTTAGATTCCTTTTCAATAATAAAGAAAAATTGAACAATTCAAATTTTATCCGTTAGTAAAATTCCAAAATGCGTGCTTGTCTTGGATTTTATTACACTGTTTAATATAAACGGACGTGCACGTTAGAATTAACAGAATTCTAAACATAATAATTCTGAATAACATAATAATTCTAAATAACATAATAATTCTAAATAACATAATTCTAAATATAAACGGACGTGCACAGTAATTCTAACGTGCACGTCCGTTTTTTTTTCCAATTTTTGCTTCGAATTTTTTTTATTTAGGTTCTAATAATCTGCGGTGGAAGTGAGGAAGCGAGTCAGAAGTGTCCTGGAAATTTCAAACCTTTTCAGCTTCTTCTCTGGTTATTATGTTATTTAGAATTATTATGTTATGTTCTTGGGACTCATCTTGCAGACAGCTTGCTCAAGATCTGAGTTAGAACAGTATGGAACGAAGCGGAACTGATGCCGATGGAGTTAGCTATGCGCTTGACAGTAAGACGTCTGTCAGTCAAAACCCTACTGTGAATGACATGAACTTGTTCATCAATGTTTAAGGTTTTTGGACGACCTGATCGAGGATCATCTTCTGTACTGTTCCTACACCACTTAAATTCCTCAGCCCACTTATTCACAGTTGCATAGGAAGGGGAACCATTAGATACTTGCAGATATTTTATGACTGCTCGGGCTTCTGTTTTATCCGTTTTTAGATTTGTAGCACATCTCTTACCTTTGTATGGACCCCAACTGCATAGAAATTGAGACATAAATCTTAATTAGTTTTTCTAGTTTTATAAGAATTGGAAGTATGTTTCCAATTTTCAGCTGTGACTCTTGTTTCTTGGTGAGGCTAAGAACATTTGAACGAACCTCCTACGGTTCCTACGTCCACATATTTTCCTTCAATTGTTCACCTCGGTGTGGTGTAATGGTTAGCAAGCTTGTCTCCCTAAATCAATTATCCCTGTGTAGAGAGTTCTCTATTTACTGGGTAAGTAATACTTTCGACCTTGTGCCTTATCTAAGCTGCGCTTAAAAATCAACATATTTTCTTTCAGTGGAAATTCTATTTTATATTATGTATTATTTAATTTATTTTTAGGTTTAAGTATCCCATATCCCATCAGTCATAATTTAGTTAGAAGAGACAAAAAACCCGGAAATACCTCGATCCTCGCACCATAGTAGAGTATACAGAGGTCATCGCACTTTCAATGGATCTTATTTTTTATGTTCGGATTAATCTTCCGATTTTTGTTTTTATTAACACAACGTTTCGGCCGTTGTAATGTATGGCGATCTTCAGTAGACTTTGATCCGTTTATGGTATTGATTGGAATCTGACTGGTTATTTTTCCATGTGCACCTGACGATTGTTGCATACATGAATGTCAGGGGTGTGTTAACTGTGAGAAAGTATATATAATTACAATCTTTATTAATTTTAGCTTTGTTATAACAATAAAGTATTGTTAACATCAGGGCAACCAATGGGTGGTATATTACACACACACACGAATATATATATATATATATATACACGTATATATATATATATATATATATATACATATATATATATATATATATATATATATATATATATATATATATATATATATATATATATATCTTATACTTATCCGGTGCTTATTGAAAGCGCTCAATATCAGTGACAGAGCTAACACATATTTAATTGAAGGGCTATGAGTTTGTTGCCGTCGGTTTCAAAGCTTATGCTATCCTCAGCATATGAGGATCGCATTAGAGTGAAACCGATTGTAACAAACTCATATCGATTCCAATATATATATATATATATATATATATATATATATATATATATATATATATATATATATAATTTAAATAAAAACAAACCACTTTTAAGTTTCCATATAATAAATTATTTCACCACATCCCTTTTAAAGGACCGCGGATTATCAGATATTTTTGAAGTAAAATCTGATGATACACGCTCCTTTAAAAGGGCTGTGGTGAAATAATTTATCATATGGAAACTAAACGTGGTCTGTTTTTATTTAAATTATTAGCTCTGATTTACATTGAGCTCTCTGGATTTTATCCTCCTTGGGTCTACCCATTTGGTAAACTAAATAAATAAATATATATATATATATATATATATATATATATATATATATGTGTGTGTGTGTGTGTGTGTGTGTGTGTGTGTGTGTGTGTATAGTAGAAAAACGGATCCACGTGTGCTTCTTATAATATGTAAAATAGATGGGTTAGTTAATAAAACAATGCTGAACGAAAAGGTACCATTATAATCAGTACGGTAAACATTTATGAAATATTAATTATTAATCATATGACAGAAATGAAGCACGGAGAGAAAGTTTTTAGTTTCGGAATTTTCAATCTTTCCTGTGTCTTCATGAAAGGAGCGAGGAATAAAGAGAGAAATAGGAATTACTTACCGACAGATGTTTTTGTAGGTGGTGTATTTTCTGGTGGAAAATGTATTGTTAGCAAAAACCCTATCTGTGATATATATATATATATATATATATATATATATATATATATATATATATATATATATATGTCTGTTAGACATTCTCGAATCTGGACCTTCTAAAATATTTCCCCAAACAATCAACATACTTTCGTTAAATTGATGATGCACTATTAATTTATCCTTGTGGTACCGATTAACCTGACATTGTAAATAAACTTAACAAAATTGAACATACAATAGAATTTCCAAACAAAACGGACGACTACGTAATCTTTAAACCTCTCTTGATATCATGCTACGTCGGGATAACAATTTCCTAAAAGTTGGTGTCCACCGGAAATCAACCAACAAAAACGATCTAATAAATTACCATTCTCTTCATAAAACAATAAAATATAATCCGGTATAATCACTGGATTATTTTAAGAGCACTCCGAATTTTCAGGGCACAATATTTACATGAAGAGGAGAAATAGATTGAAAGCACATTCAAGATTTTTTCGTATCATAATTATTTTATATTCAATGTGAAACAAAACAATTCAATATAGAAAAACGGCACCTCCTGACATGGCCAGTGAATCAAATAATATATTGTCCTACCAACTAACTCTCTTACAACTGCAACTGAAAAGAATGTATCTAAACACAATATAAAAAAAACTGTTCCTTCTACATCTAAAACTATAAAAGACCTAGTCAATACCGTCCTGTGTATGACGATAGACTACGTCCGCGTCCTGGATAAGATCATAAATTACATCCAACAGCAAGGCCTCTGATCAGAGGTCTTTGTGGAGCGTGGAACCACCGCTTAATTGCAGGTTTTCACAGTTCCAGCCTGACATGGCGTGGTAGCACTTGTTAGGTACCAGCTATGGGCAAATAGTTAACCCCCAAATTGTGGTCAAACAATATGAAAGTGGGAAAATAGGCTTTAATACTAGAAATACTTTTTTTTTAATTATTACCAGCAATAAATATTTGAAGAAAAATTATTGCCAGCAATACATTTTTGAAGAAAAAATATTACCAGAAATAGATTTTTGAAGGAAATTGAAAATAAAATATTAGCATTAATAAAATTTTGTCGGCATTAAATGACCCATTCAGGTTGATATGCCGTAAAACAAAACAAACAGGACCGAACTTAGTAAATAGAAAAGAAAACAATGAGCTAAAAAAATTGATCGAGGAATCTGCTCGATCACCTGTGATAATTGTCACAATGATACATAGGAGTAACCTCAATGAATCTAAATAAAATATTATGCGAACAGAAAAGGGAAATTTTACAAAAGATTACATTAAATGTATTAGTTGCTCACCGTAACGAAACAGGCCATAATTTTTTACTTAAAAATGCTACTCTGATCAAAAGAGAAAATAATTCACTAAGTCGAAAATGTTTAGAGAGTGTCTTGATCGCAAGTTCATCCACAGTAAATTTGCGCCCTGCCACTTACCACATTTAACGATTCCTGGTTGATCTTTCATTATCACAGTGTGACATATTTAATAACAAAAGCGATGGAAAGGAAAAGAAAAATAATCTAAATTATGTCGGCGAGATTATATATATGTGTGTGTGTGTGTGTGCGGGTGTGTGTGAGTGTGTGTGTGCGGGTGTTTGCACAAATTAAAATTCCCAACATACGACGTTCGTGCGCATGTGTAGTCACAACAAAAAAAAAACAAATTTAATCCAATGAATCCTAAAGGACAAAAGGTGTCACACGATTTCATGACAAAAGTTCTGACGATTATGAGTTTAAGCGTGCTACTAGATTGGCATTTAGGTCCCACCCTTTTACCGTTGATATAGCTAAATATAACCGACACTTCTACACCAAATGTTTCTCGTACTTCCCGTACGTTGAACTCCATTCCGGTTACTTGCTTCCCTGGAAAATACAATGTTCAAAAATTTAAATGCAAAGTCAATTGCCATCTTCTCTTGTCTAGAACCCCGTTCAATTTTTAACCTTCCTCAGTCCCCACTATACACAGTTTTGTTCTTTCTCTTTAACTCTATGTAACCTCTGCGTACTAGAGGCATTCCCGCTTTTATGAGGTGAAATGATATATATATATATATATTATAATAATATTTTTAGTTTTTAAAAATATGATTCCTTCGTTACATAAGAGTTCTCATGTTTCAAAAGCGAGAGCCGAGACCCCTAACATAATTTTTGAAGTTATGTAGAGTTAAGGTGTCTGGACCCGCTTCCTTGTCAAGCGAGAATTTGGGAATAAGCTATCTTTTGGTTAGCAAGTGTTTATAAGTACGGTATCATTGGAACATCAGTTGCTATGGAAACGGCTAGTTTCGGCCGTTGAAGTTAGGTGGTTTAAAGAGCTAAGGATTAAGAATTAATTTTTATCTACAGACCTGTCCCCTTCCAAAAATGCGTGTCAAGTTGCAATTGGGATTCTATGTCAAGAGTGGTCTTAGCTTATGCCGGTCAGACGGCGTCTTTTTTATGGCCTTTCCTCTTGTCGTTGAGTGACTAGAAGGTTATGTTTCATTATTATCTATTTGATCTGTTTATTTATTTGTTTATTTACATGGCTTTTTTTATCAAAGGGTTTTTCTCAATAGTTATTGGGCTGAGTTTTTAAGGCTTTCAAACTATGGACTTAATTTGTTTAAATCTATTTATTAATTATTTAATGCGAAAATCATTTGATGACGACAGAAAACCGTTAGCTCATGTCTATGGTTTAGTAACTTTTCATTATTTAGAAATCTAATGATAAGCAGTTTTTTATGTAGGCACAGAGGACATATATATATATATATATATATATATATATATATATATATATATATATATATATATATATATATATCTATTGACCATTTCACTAAGGTTTTTCGACACGAGTATAGTTACCTATATTTATATATATATATATATATATATATATATATATATATATATTCCAAGAGGATAAAATCCAGACAGAGTTCTATGTACAAAAGAGAGCAAGAATATAATATAAAAGGCTCAAACACTTATATTTCATGGTTATAATTTATTTAATTGGAATCGTAGTCACGATCCAATTCATCAGGCCTACAATTTCAAAAAATTCAAAATTCAAATTATAACCATGAAATATTAGTGTTTGATTCTTTTATATAATATATATATATATATATATATATATATATATATATATATATATATATGGAGGGGGTATGTATGTATGTATTCAGACAGACAGACAGACAGTGACTGAGGGGATCTCAAAAAGATTAAGCAAAAGAGATGTGGGTTTGCCTATTTGTGTTTGGTGTGTGGTCAAAGCACTGTGAGTCAGTGTGGAAATGGTGAAAGCGTCACTTTCGTATTAGACAATCAAATCCATAACTTAATAAATATTTTATTTCGCATTACAAATTCCACGAACCGGTTATCTTCATCCTCTTCTCCATGTCTTTTGATTCGTTTATCTGTTTATTCCAATTCATCATCGTTTCTTCGTCGTCCTCTACTTCCCTATCACTTTCTTTGTTTGTTTGTTTTTTTTTTCAACCTTTTCTTTTAGCATTTATTTGTCGAATTCTTTATTTCTTCGTCACCCTATATTGGCTTCTTGTTTTTCTTTTTCTCTTTCATTTTCTCTTCCTTTACTTCTCAACCCTTTCTTTTCTTTTCGACTTCTTTTCTTTTTTTCCTTTCTCCCCGTGCTCATCTTCGCTTCCTCTCCGTCATTCTTTTATTTTGCTTTTCATTTTCTTACGATTTTTCTTTTTCTCGTCTTAAGGTTCTTTCTTTTCTCTTCCTTTTATTTTCTTCCTTTTCGTTTGCTTAATGCTTTTCTTTATCTCTACTTTTTCATCTTTTTCTTTTCTCATCCTTTTCATCTTTTTCTTTTCTTTTTGGCTTCCTTTTTCTCTCCCTTTTTCTTTCTCTCCCTATTCTTTTCTCTCCATTTTCTTCTCTTGCTTTTCGTTATGCATTTCTTTTTCTCTTCCTTTTATTTTCTCTCCCTTTTCTTCCCTTCATTTTCTTTATGTTTTTCCTTATCTCATCATTTTCATCGTTCTTTTCTTTTTCTCTTCCTTTTCGTCTTTGTTCACTTTTCTTATTCTTTGTCTTTCTTTTTTTTTCTCTTCATTTCCCTCTTCATTTACTTTTTCTCTTCCTTTTTCTTTTGGTTTTCATTTCTCTTCCGTTTCTTCGTCTCTTACTTTTTATATTATTTTTTTTTCTATTTTTAGTTATTTCTCTACTTCTCTTGTTTTTCTCTCTTTTTTTTCTTCTATTCCTTTTAGTTTTCCGTTTCTTTTCTCTTCTATTTTTCTTCTTTTTCCCTTCTTTTCCTGTTTCTTTTCCTTTTGTTTTCTCTTCCTTTATGTTTGCCACTCTTTTCTCTTCCTTGTATTTACTTAGCCCTTTTCATTTACACTTTTACTTTTTTCTCTTTCTTTTCTTTTTCACTTTCCCTTTTTAATCATTTACGTTTTTTTTTTCTTTTTCCTTTTTCTTTTCCTTAAATGTTGTTTTTCTTTATTTCCTCTTCCTTTTTCTTGTCGTCCTCTAATTTTATTCTTTTTTATTTTAATTTTATTTTTCTCTCCAGTTCCTCTTTCTCTTTTTTTTTCTTTGTTATTTCTTCTCGCTGTTTTAATTTTTTATTTTCTTCTTGTTCTCCCTTCAAATTCATCATTTTACCCTCTTCTGGTTTTTCTACTTCTTCTTCTTCTTCTTCTTCTTCTTCTTCTTCTTCTTCTTCTTCTTCTTCTTCTTATTATTATTATTATTATTATTATTATTATTATTGGTGTTGACCTTGTGACTTTTGCTCATTAGTTTCTCACTCTTCCTCTTTATTTACCTTTCCATCACCTTTTACCTCATTTCTTTCCTTCCTTTTCTCCGCTTCTTTTCCTATCATAATCACACACCTCCGTCTTTATTTTCATTGTAGATTCTGTTTGGTGTTTCTTCTTTAAACACATCGTCGTGTGAGAAATGACAGCGATAAGAAGAAGTTATGAATAAGATATAGATGCGAAATATATTTGCTTGATAAGAAAGATTGTGATTTGATCAGCGCAGAAAGTGCACGCCGAGAATCACTGACAAGAGATACGAGTGATGCGAAAAAATAAAAATGGCGCCGAATAGAGCGAAGACAGCCGCAAATTGAAAATAACATCAAGATGCGATCTACTATTAGTTTGATTATTCGTCTATATATATGACTTTTAGTAAACATATTATTTTTTTTTTTTTTGCGTGGTGATGTTGGCATGTTTTGGAAAGTATATATCTCGTAATCTACACATATCGAAGTCAGTCAGGAAGCTGAGAAGTGACAGGCATCGCTGATATATAGCAGCGGCGACAGTAAGTTTAGAATGAAGTATGGTAAGTTTGTGTGTGTGTGTGTGTGTGCGAGTGTGTGTGTGTGTGTGTGAGTGTGTGTGTGTGTGTGTGTTTAAATGTGAACATTGTAGAACATACAAACAGGGTAACGTTATCCACATGTAAAAACAAGGCTATAGGAGTTCGATAACAGACAGACAGACACAGGCCACAACTTTATATATATATACATATATATATATATATATATATATATATATATATATATATATGTGTGTGTGTGTGTGTGTGTGTGTGTGTGTGTATATATATATATGTGTGTGTGTGTGTGTGTATATATATATATATATATATATATATATATATATATATATATATATAGTTAAACCTAGAGAGCCAGACAAACCTACCAAGGTTTCACCTAAGCGGAGGTGAAACTTTGGTAGGTTTGTCTGGCTCTCTAGGTTTGACTAGGTCTGTTCTACTCTTGTATTGAGTACTTTTTTAGTTAGTTGTTTACTCATGTCGAGGTTTTTTTGTGGGGTGGGGGCTTTGAACCTGGAAAATGTACGATTACTTTCGACAGACGTTCATGTTCCTGGCTCTTTCTTTTTTTAAAACCTTTTTTTCCTTCGATATTAATTTGATTATTGGCAAATCAAGAAACCGAACGTTTTTCGAGGCGCGTATAGTTACCTATATATATATATATATATATATATATATATATATATATATATATATATATATATATATATATATATATATATATATGTATATATATATATGTATATATATATATATATATATATATATGTGTGTATATATATATATATATATATATATATATATATATATATATATATATATATATATATATATATATATATATATATATATGCTTCCCGATCACCACAGTCTGAAGACGTACACGTTTCAGGAAAAACCTTTTAAAGAAAAGATTGCATTTTAGACCGTGGTCTATTTTTCTTTCGGAAAACATACGGAAATTGAAATTGTCAGCGACTCGGTCTGAAATGTAACCTCGACACGCTGATAAAGTACGCGACCCACCTCCTCCTATTTTTTAGTGTCATTTTTAACGATAAATCTTTTATTCGTATATATTAATACCATCATTATACAGTATTTTCATGCAGTTTACCTTGCATTTTATTAACTTAAGATCCCTTTCAATAACAAAAGAATTGTTTCGGTTCCCTCCCGCTGAATTAGTCGTCGACGTTTTCGATATTTTCAACATGTTGGAAGAACTGAAAAAAAGGAAGATAATGTAAAGGTGTCAGTTTTGGGGAATACACCGGTTGTGAAAAACAACATATTCAAATAAGCCTGCCTGTTTCATTCATCCTACCTGCAAAAACTGTAAGATGAATTCAGTCATGTGGCAAAATTACCTTTCGATTTTCCTGCACAGAAAAATGTATTTTCTCCTTCAGTGAATCAGTCAAATAAACGAAATACTTAGTATAACGTTAACTACTCTGATCGCAGCGTCTATAATACGTTTCGCCTCCTCTGCCGAGAGGTAAAATACTCCCAGTGGAAAAACTTTCTGGGTGGATGCTTGGAAATGTGTTTATAAACTAGAGGCGTGCCTAGCATTTTCATTACAATATAAACAGAGCATATGTCTATTTTTTAATCGAGTTTAAGCAGAAATTGCTAACCCTTTCTTTTTGCGCCTATATAAAAAAGGACCTGTATTACTCTTTTTTTCCTGATATAAAACCGATCTACTTACCTGATTGTGTATCTAATTTAAACCGGACATATGAATCTCTTTTTTGAATGACATGTAAAACCGAACATATATTTCTCATTTTGTCTCTGATGTAAAACGAATGTTTTTTTTCCCTTTTTTTATCTAGTTTAAACCGAACCTATGAATCACTTTTTGACTCTCATGTAAAACTAGACTTATGTATCACTTTTCTCTTGGTATAAACCGGACCTAAACTATTTATCCATTTTTGTCTCTAGTTTAAACCGGACCTATGTATCCCTCTTTGATTTTTATGTAAACCAGACCTATTTATGCCATTTTATGTAAACCTTACCTATGAATACCTTTTTTATATCTAATTTAAACCGAGTGTGTGAATCACCTTTTGATATTCAAGTAAAACAGGACTTATGGGTCTTTTTTGCATTTGTTGTAAACCAGACCTATTTATGCCATTTTATCTCTGATGTAAACCTGACTTACGAAACACTTTGTGTATCTAATTTAAACCGAACGCATAAAACCCTTTTTGACACCTATATAACCAGAACATATGTATCTCTTTTTACCCCTGGTGTAAACTGGACCTATTTATCTGTATCTAGTTTAAACCGGACCGATAAATACCATTTTGATTATTATGTAAAACAACGCCTATATATCTCGTTTTGCCACTGGTGTAATCCGGAACTATTTATCCACTTTTCTATCTAGTTTAAACCGAACCTACGAATCCCTTATTGGCAAAATATTTGTAAAACAGGTCATATGTTTCTCTTTTTGCCTCTGGTGTAAACCATGCCTATTTATCTATTTTTGCATCTAGTTTAAACCGGATCTATGAATCCCTTATTTACCTCTTATATAAAACAGGAATTATTTACATATATTTTGTCTCTCAAGTCCCTTTTATCTCTTTTTGTATCTAGATTAAACTGGTCCTAAGAATCATTTTCTGACTGTTATGCAAAACTAGGCTTATATCTTCTTTTACGTCTGGTTCAAACTGGAACTATGTTGTAAACTGAATCCACCTATTTCTATTCGTATCTAGTTAAAATGGTTGTATGTATCTCTTTACAACTCGTATTTAAAACCGGATCTATGTATACCTTTTTTGTCTCTTGTGTACACCGGGTGAATTTATCAATTTGTATATCTAGTTTAAACCGGCCCTATAAATATCTTTTTGCCTCTTATTCAAAACATAACTCAGATTTCTTATTTTGTCTCTGTTGTAAATGGAACCTACTTATATCTTTTTCTATGTATTTTAAACCTGTCATATAAAATTCTTTTTTGACTCTTGTGCAAAACCAAGACTATGCCTATTTTTTATTCTAGAGTAAACCAGTCCCCTCTGTCTTTTTGAGTCTAGTGTAAATCATATTTATATTTGCCTCTTTCAGCCTAGTGTAAAATTGATGATTTACTCTAGTGTAAACTTGAATTATGTCTATGTTCCTTGATTCGGTTTTTAACTGGACCTCTCTCCTCTTTTTTGCACCGAGTGTAAATCGGGTCTCTGTCTACGTTTGTGACAATTCATGGTTATTTTCCACTTACTGTTCGATATTAAATAAACCAACAAAAGTTGATATATCGTGGAATTAACCAAACCTAGTCTAACATAAAGACGTCTCTTTACGCAGGAGTTGTCGGTTAAGATTGCAATAAATTGGATTAAAGGGATAAACTGTAAGTGTTAATCTTGTTCGAAAATGACAGTTTGTTTATATCAAGAAGAGGGCAACTCGTATTCCAACACTAAGTTTCCTTTCTATGAGTTCATGAGCAGCGCACTTCTCTCATTCATAATGGTTTTTTTTAGGAGGGTGTGCTCTTCTTCTTATAAACCAGAAACGACAGACGAACAATAATTCTCTTATATAGTGCAAATGGAGTATTCCCGCCATGTTGAGGGCTGAAGCTGTTCAGTCATCTCTTTCCAGCCTGGACTGTAGTCAAAAACGTTTTTGTGGCTTTGTCTTTGACAAATAACTTTCCAGCCCATGTCCTACAGATGAAACGCCGTAAGCCTATTGTTAATTTATCGGTATTTCCTAGAAAGAATATTCCGACGATCTACATTCCTTAGTTCCATCAGTTCGGACGTTTACATCTAAAATCCGTCCCGTTACGTACAAAGCGTCGAATCGTCCCCATTCCATTCGTATTTCACTGGTAAGAAGGAAGTTTAATTCAGGCAGCTTCTTCCCACTTCTTCACTGTTTTGAGAAACGGACTTCCAAGAGGATGCTTACTCGATCGTTAAAGTCTGAACACCTTCAAGTCTGGGATCAACCATTCTTCATCCTACATACACTCATAAACTTCATTTCTTACCTCCTCTTTCTCTTGCATGCATACATCAACCACATTCCGTTACTGTATACCTCGAAAGGTCTCTGGAGGTTTTTTTTTATTAAGTGAACAATAGTATAAAAATGACATTGCATGTAACTTTTGCACCAATCTTCAATCTCCGGCGGGGGGAGTCGTCTACGACGCTCCAACCTTGAGGCAACACCTCGCCCTCTTTGAACTAAAGAGGAATGGTAATGGTCGGACAATCGTGACACGAATTGCGTTGACAGACCTCATTTTGTCCTTAGCTACTATGTAGTCATGGCACAATACAAAAATAACCATGTGACATGTGGCTCGTAGGAGGTTAGCATATACGAACGTTATAAAAAAAAAGGGACGTCGCAGAGGGCAGTTATCTGAAAGGGACACTATACATAAAATCCTGCACGCAAGCCGAGAGTGGCCCGGCGGCGGGCCGCCGATAGCACCGCCAGCGGTCCTCTGGTGGTTGACACCGTTGGGCCTCTAACAATCTGCCAGTGGTAACATTGCCAAGACGAAAAAGCCCGTGGCCCGGCAGCGGGCCACCAGTGCTAAATGCTAGTGGCATGCTACACAGTGGCAGATTAGTGACTTGCGTGTCGGGAAGATGGGCATACGTTATTACGGTTGCAACTCCCCCAAACACGTAGTGTACTTGTCTATATTTCTAAAATGAGGTATTTAAATATTTACACTATTTACATTTTTCGAAATTCACTCTCATCGTTATTGTCCTGTTCACAACGTTTCGGTCATTGTACGCTCCGGCCTTCTTCAGAATATGTTTATATTTCTGTATTATATATATATATATATATATATATATATATATATATATATATATATATATATATATATATATAATACATAATCTCATTTGATTTCTGAGGAAAGACCTAGGTGGTCTGAAATATTAAATAAATAAATATATACAAAAACACAGAAATAAATACTTTCATAATAAAAACACCCAATTTTGTTTCATTTATTTTATCCAGATATTATATACATATCAAGAAAGTATACGTGGCCTCTCATTATGCTATATATATGTGTATATATATATATATATATATATATATATATATATATATATATATATATATATATATATATATATATATATATATATTGTAAATATTTACACCATTTACATTCTTCGAACTACTGTCCTCATCGTTATTGTCATATTCACAACATTACGCCTCTTGTGCGTTCCGGCCTTCTTCAGGATCTGTCTATATTTCTGAGATGAGGTACTCTAAATATTTAAACTATTTATATTGTCGGAACTGTTGTCCTCGTCTTTGTTGTCATATTCATGACATTTCAGCCGTTGTACTGTCTGGCCTTCTTCAGATGATATATGTTGAATTTCAAGCTGAACTGTTTAATTAGTCCACGGAGAGTAGATTTCTCTAGTTCCACATGCCGTGACCAGTTGATAAAATCGGTGGTTGTAGTAATCCAGTGATTTGACCCAAACAGTTGTGAGTTCAATAACCGGCCACAACAGAAGTGAACAAAAACTTGGAGAGTTGAGTTACTAAAAGCTAATTACTGAAAACTGAGATATCTAGAAAAGGGCATGGCACTAGAACATTCTAATCCCCGTGGATTAATAATAGGTTTTGTTTAAAAATTCCAACTAATATCACCTGAATAGGATATAAAACTGCTGAAACGTCGTGAATAGGACAATAAAGATGAGGCAACAATCTGAACAATGTAAATAGTGTAAATCGCCTAGAATACTCTTATGCTATATTATTACGGATTAGCATTGATTGTTGACGGTATGAGATGAGATTACGGTTTGTTTGTTTGTGTGTTTCTTTTCTAAGAAATTACTAATTTTATACGGTTATCAAGTTCAATTGAGGATGCGTGCTTATAAATAATCTTTTCTAGAGCTTTCTCCTCTTACTTATAATTGTGATGCATTTGGTGCCGATAAAATAGGTTTATTGTTTGCGGAATATTTTTTTCTTTTCAGTATGGTATATGTATATATCGGTTAAATATATACGCCTGTGTTGGAAGCATGTGTGCACTTATTTCTATTATCAAAACTTACGTCTTTCTGAAGATAGTTTTGTTTGAGTGCGCATGAGTATAGCTGTTTTTCTTTCTATGTTTCGTTTGTACCTGTCAAGATAATTCATTTTCTCGATAGCAGAAAAATATGTTTTCTATTTATTCAAACAAACAAATAGAATTTGTTTGTTTGTTTCTTTGTTTGTTTTTTGTCTTGCTGAAATCTTAAATATCTTGAGATCTTCCTGAATAAATAATATACTTTTCATATGTATGTAGAAAGCGTTGTCTCTTGTTATAATTCCTGATACAATATAGAACTCTTTTAAGGGGCTCTTGGTGGAGAAATGTAGTTAATAAAAGAGTTCATTTTGCTCTGGCTTCATTTGGTTCTCGCGTAAAAGCACAATTATTAGGGTTCCCTGTTAAGTAAATATCTACACAGAAGAGCAGCAAGCATTGTCCGAAAAGTAAGGTATTATTGTTGTTATATTCCGTGTTAATAGAAAACACGATGGATAAAATAAGTAAAGGATTATTGTAAAAACCAGTATAATAAGAATAAACGTAACAGTTATGCACAGGGTCATCACACGTCAATCCAGTGGTGAGTGCTACTATTGGAAGGTCAGTAGTTCTCGCGTAAATCTGAGTTATACTCAACAGATCCCAGCTAGTAATATTTACCAACCTCCCCACGGGGTGGGATGCGGCACATGGACGAATTTAAGGTGGGGCAATCCGAACTCGTAGGCTCGAACAAAAATTACCCGTAAACCACGCATAAACAGGTTCGGGTCTGTCTACCACCCCGCACGAGAATCTGCCCTTCAGCATAGCCTGGGTTCCACTCTGCCCGAAAGCAGAGAGTTCAACCGTATAGCTGAAAAGATTTCAGGTAGTCAATATTTACTAGCTTCACCACGATGGTAGATGTGGCACAAGGCCGATTTTAACGTGGGTCATCCGAGCCAAAAAATTCCCCGTAGAACCCGTACACACAAGGACAGATGAGACACAAGGCCGAGTTTTACGTGGTCTTCCGAGTCCGTTGGCCCGGCCAAAAATATTCCCTTTCGAACACGTATAAACGGGTTCAGGGTCAGTATACCTCCCTGAACGAGACTCTGCCCTTCGGCGGAGACTCGTCCGGGTTCCTGTCTACCCGAAGGTAGAGAGTTCGACTGTATAGCCGAAAAAGATTTCGGCTAATATATTTAACCGCACCCCCCACGAGGGTTGTATGTGGCACAAGGCCGAGTTTAACGTGGGTTCTCCGAGTCCGTAGGCTCGGCCAAAAAATGCTCGTAGAACCCGCATAACGGGATCGGCTTGGTCAACCTCTCCGAACGAGACTCTGCACTTCGGTTGAGCCTATTCCAGGTCCCTCTGTGATCAGAGGGTAAGGGTTCGACTGTCTAGCCGAAAAAGATTTCGGCTAGAGATTATCTAGCACCCACCCCACAAACTAGGGTTGCATGTGGCCCAATTCCGGGTTTAACGTGGGTTTTCCCACGGCCAAAGATATTCCCTATTTGAACCCGTAAGAACGGGTCCAGGGTCGGTCTACCTCTCCGAACGAGACTCTGCCCTTCGGCGGAGCCTCGTCCGGGTTCCTCTCTGTCTTCGGGCAGAGAGTTCGACCGTCTAGCCGAAAAGATTTCGGCTATGCTCTGTAGTCCGTTGAATTACAGATACTTATAAGTAGTTAATACCTATAGTGTAGTCTTTCATGGGGATGACTGGTTATTCCATTACATCACTAACCATCTTTCTTGTGGAATATAGGGTTAAACATGACGATGCTCTTGTTCTTTTTTTCCTGGAAATAAGTAGGTCTATACGAAATGGAATTGCTATCACCAAACACAACCTTTTGACAACAATCGCCAGAGAGTTCAGTTTTCGTTCTATTAACCCTTACTGGGGAAGAGAAGATATGGATTAATACTATTAAAATAGTATTTGTTCGAATCGCGCCTATAATTCTAATTAAAAGAGAATTGATTGAAAGATTGATTGGTTTGTTTTTTACGGCTTATCAACACATTGCAGATTATATAAACCCAGGAAATATGTTTACATTATAAGTTCTTTTTAGACTAATAATGGTTAAATGGATAAAATGTTACTAATTAACCCATAGCTGGTGTAGAACGGTTCGATTCATACCTTTCCCAAGCAGAGACGGATATGCAATGTGATTGGCCGTGATCTGTCATCTCGCTTGCAATTGATCTCTCACAGACGTGCCGTCGCTTCCCTCTCTCTTTTCTACAAATACTGGCACGGTAACTGCTCCGACGAACTACTTTCCCTGGTTCCCAAACTGCATGAATTTAAGCGTGCTAGATCTCAGTCAACCCCTTTCATTGTCGAAACAGATAAATGTGGTTGTCTCTTCTACTTCAATAGCTTCATGCCTCGCACTTCCCGCCTGTGGAACTCTCTTCCTCTTATTTGCTTTCCTGACAGCTATACCCTTCAATTATTAAAATGCAATGTCAATCGACATCTTCAGATGCCTTGATCTATTCATCGTCCTCTTCTTCATCATTTCCTCTATCACGCCTCTTTAAACTTGCACCCACTCTCTGTAACATCTTGTGTGCTAGTGGCACTCCCGTCTTGCTTGGGGGTGAAATGGTTAAAAAAAATGTAAATATAACGAACCAAACGCGAAATGGAACTCGGATATCCGATTAAGAATTCCCAGCCTTTATCAACTGCACCAGACGCACGTCCACGTTTACAGAACCTGGTATTCCCATCTTGATACCAACTAGGCTTGATGTTGCTTAATTTTGATGATCATACAGAAGCGGGTTTGTCAATGTGATGTGGTCTTAAGACCGGAAAGGGGATTGAAGAAGAAACAATTATTTACACCTTATGAATAATGACTAATTTAATTATTTTTATATTGTGCTGACACTCATTACTTAGTTGCGTGCCTTAGTGATACAACAGTGGAGTCAAGGTCCAGAGATTCACCACTCTAGTTGTTCTTGCTCTGGTTTTCAACTGGTTACCAACCAATGATAAATATTCCAGTCTGGCCTATTATTAAGCCCTTACTGTGTGTAAAAATGAGCTTCCAAAAGCTAGCTGTTTGGTCCAAAAATTCACCACTGTAGTTGTTCTTGCTCTGGTTTACGACTGGTTACCAACCAATGATAAATATTCCAGTCTGACCTATTATTAAGCTATTACTGTGTGTAAAAAGTGAGCTTCAAAAAGCTAGCTGTTTGGTCCAGAGATTAACCACTGTAGTTTTTCTTGCTCTGGTTTACAACTGGTTACCAACCAATGCTAAATATTTCAGTATGGCCTATTATTAAGCTATTACTGTGTGTAAAAAGTGAGCTTCAAAAAGCTAGCTGTTTGGTCCAGAGATTAACCACGGTAGTTGTTCTTGCTCTGGTTTTCGACTGGTTACCAACCAATGATCAATATTCTAATCTGGCCTATTATTAAGCCCTAACTGGGTGTAAAAAGGTGAGCATCAAAAAGCTAGCTGTTTGCACTTTCCGTTGCAAGTGGAATTGCTCATTGAACCGGTTTCGAATTTAGTGTTCACCTTCAACCAGTCTGTTCACCAACCAACCAAATCTAAAGATTCGAACCTGCTCTGTTATTAAGCTCTCAAGCCAACTTCAAACTCTAGCTATTGTTGCATTTAGTGAGTTTTTTCGATGTAGTGTTACTCACCCAATGCTGAACCGATTTTAAAGTTAGCGTCGAAATTCACGCATCTGTAATATATTTGTCATATTGTTAATAGGAAATCGTTTATAAGCTGTACAATTTTTCCACGTAATATATATCCCTCGATCGTTGGCCGAACTTGTAACTATCGTCCACACATTCAAACTTTACTCAGTTTTTATTTATCAATCCATACATTGTCTATTTTTATGTTTTAGTTCAGCTTTTCAGTTTTCTTCTAGAGAATAGGCACAAGGGAAAACGCATATTTTACTAACAAAGCAAAACTCACAATTCCCAAATGAAATTCTACGTATTGTTCTCTTCGTATTCATATTTGACGTTCCTGAATCCTATGGAGTTGTTCTCAAAGAGGCCTCGACTCGGGCCCCTCTTGTACAACGGGAGCAATCAGCTTCTCACTTGAAGCATTTTTGACCAGTTGATACTATCTCTAACAAAAATTGTCCTATTTTATAATCGGATATCAGGCGACATTAACTAGAATTTGACGCGATACCAACTGAGCTATCGCAAGTAAATCTTTTATAATTGGTTTCTTTGTAGAGCATGGCTATACATTGAAGGTTTCTTTGTTGCCAAGGGTTGCATCGGGACAGTGCTGCTGATTTGCAAAGGAGCAGTAATTTTTCGAAGTTGCCCACTCACACACAACCTCTGGTTGAGACAGAATATATTTATCACTGGCATTTCTTTTTTAACGAATAGCATTTTTCTTCTCCCAGCTCTGCTGTCGCTATAGCTTGGCTGCTGTTGTTGTCCGTGGATTCGTTTTCATCTGTTCTCTGCTTACCGACGCTCAACATCTCCTGTAGCAAATTGCATTCAAATTGGGCATCGGAAACCTTATTTCCAAAAACCAATAACAAAAAGGAATTTAAATTAGAACTAGGTCTTCGCTATCAAGTGAGTGTAACTTCCGTTGAAATTCAATTAGCGATCATTCAACATTAAAATTAGCCGATGCACAACCGTCATTTATTTAATCATTTCTTCCCAAGCCAGGTGGGGAAGGCCACGGGATTCAAAGAGATTGAAGATGACGAGAGATATTGCATTTCAATTTTGGATGGTCGTAGCTGGCAGGAAAGCACAAAAGAGAAGCGCGGTAGAAGAATTTAGGACCATAATATTTGCTGTCGCAACTAGCAATTTAACAGTAAAATTACAAGACCTAACTGCCATTCTAGTCTTCTACTTCAACTATTGCCATATCACTTCCCGATGTTGGCGAGCATGGCATTCCATAAGTTCCTATTCTTTGTAGCTGTTAGTAAAATTTGTCTGCTTTTCTCCCCCAAATCCTGTTCTGCCAACCATTTACACAATCCCATTATGGGATGTTCCCTGCTGTTCTACTTGTCTGCCATGAGAGTATCAAATTTCCCAAGCCTACTTTCCTCATTATGTGTCCTAGGAATTTCACCTGTCTGTTAATTATAAGTTTCCTTTGTTTCCATTTTACTTAAAACGTTGATATTACTCATATGTTATGTCCCTGGTATTCTCAGTATCCTTCTGTAGAACCGCATTCCTTCTATTTCAGGTCTCTTTATCATCTGTGAGAAGATTTTTCAACATTCACTGACATATAAAAACGATTGTTACTAATCATAATTTCAGTACTCTTATATATTTTCAAATGAAATTTCCCTGTTTCATAATATCTTGCTTTGCTTTTGAAAGGCATAATTCGCTATTCCCGATGTACCGTTTAATTTTAGTGTCGCATTTTCCACCATTAGTTAAAACACTTCGTATATATTTACATTGTTGGACTTGCTTGATTTTAGTATCTACCAATTTGTAATTTGTCTTTTTGAGTAATTATTTCTGCAAACAAACATGCATTGTCTTCTTGGAATTTCTAGGAATTCTTCCAGGTTCCTATCTCTCTCTCTCTCTAAATATATACATATATATATATATATATATATATATATATATATATATATATATATATATATAGGTAACTATACTCGTGTCGAAAAACCTTCGAATTCTTGATTTAACAATAGCCAAATCAATCACGAAGGGAAAAAAAGGTTTTAAAAAAAGAAAGAGTCAGGAACATGAAAGTCTGTCGAAAATAATCGCACAGATACAGGTTCAAGGCCCAAAGATAAAACCCCGATACGAGTAAACAACTAACTAAAGAGCTCGATACAAACGTAGAGCAAACCTAGTCAAACCTAATGAGCCAGATAAACCTATCAAGGTTTGAATTAGGCCTAAGTGAAACCTTGGTAAGTTTGTCTGGCTCATTAGGTTTTACTATATATATATATATATATATATATATATATATATATATATATATATATATAGATAGATAGATAGATAGATAGATGTTACAATTTTATATATTTTATATATTTATATATATATTATATATATATATATATAGAGAGAGATAGACAGATAGATAGATAGATAATATTTTTACATACAGAAAAAATATTTATCTGTAATTTTTTATATCAGTTCTTGCTCTTATTTCCTAGACTTAAATCTTATATATATATATATATATATATATATATATATATATATATATATATATATATGTATGTATGTATGTATTTTGAACGATAAAAATTACTAAAAAAAATTATTAAGAAAATTAAAATCTTCAGACACACTGGGTTGTAGATTAATATTCTTTCGTTTTTATTATTATTATTTCATTTAGATTCCTCGACTAGTTTCGGCCAACATGGCCATCATTAGGAGAAAAAAATATTTTTGCTTGCTTGTAGCAGTAAACGACAGAAATTAATGTGTTGATGGAGAAAATGAACTTTTGTCTGTAGTTTTCATTTGTTTTTTTATTTGTTTTTTTTTAATCTTTTTAACATGAGTTTATTAACATTCCTTGTGTTGGTCAAACAGTCTCTTTTAAGTTGTCATTTGAGATAAGAGCTGGATGGATTCATGCTGCTTATATATATATATATATATATATATATATATATATATATATATATATATATATATATATATATATACATATATATATATATATATATACATATATATATATACATATATATATACATACATATATATATACATATCTATATACATATATATATACATATATATACTTATATATATATAGATATATATATACATATATATATATATATACATACATATATATATACATATATATATATATATATATATATATGATAAAACGAAAATATTTTTGTATAATTTTATATATCAACAAACGTTATTTAACAAAATAGTGTAAAAAAATTGGAAAAATGTTTTTTGTGACACGTTCCATTCGTTATAGTTTCATCGCACTAGGCTTTATTGATGTCGCCACATCTACACATGTGCAAGAAACGGGAGGTGTCGGCAGTTTCAAAACTTTTGAAAGAATATTTTAGAAAGAATATTTTTTTCAATCTCACCAAATTCAACTGTATTCTCTTTCGTTTCCATTGTCACTGAATATCACATATTGCGCAAACGGAAAACCTACTAAGAATGGTGATATATTGTAAGAGACTGGACGTAAATTTACTGTGGCTGAAATAGCGATCAAGGCAGTTTCCAGACATTTTCGTCTTAATGGATTATTTTCTCTAATTCAAAACCGCATTCACTTTGATAATTTAAAATATTTTCTGTTGATGCGTAATTTTAATATATACAATTTAAGTAAATGCTCCATTCTTTTTTAAATGAAACGTGACTGAAAGTTCGAGAAATTTCGCACAAAAATATCTACGTCTCCAACAGGAATCGAAACTGTAACCCCAATCAATCGCTTTGTGGTTGAATCGTTAACAGCACATTAGATCAAAGAGCAGAGGAGATACGGAGATGTGAGAAAATATGTGTGGAGAGAGAGATAAAGTTTGTGAGAAAGAAAGATATAGTACGTGTGCAAAAGAGAGTGAGTTAATGCGTATGTGAGAGTTAAAGAATAGGAAAAAGAGTGCGGGTGTGTAAGTCAGGAAGAAAGAGAGTAAGAACGTGAGAGTGACTGTATGAGAAAGTGTACGAGAAAGAAAGACATGTTGAGTGGGATAGATAGAAAATAAAAACGTAAGTGATGAAAGGGAGCGATGAAAGGAGGGTTTCTGCTGCCGAGATTTCATGTGATGAAATTTGCCAATAAAGAGGACGAAATAAATATTATCAGAAATTAGATTGCCAGGATGGCGAATGGAGGGGCAAAACCAAAAAAAAAAAAAATTGTTAAACAGAAATTCGTATAAATAAAATCTAAAGGCGTCCAAATGTCTCTACAAGTATCGAACTGGGACTAAATTAATTGATTGATTGATGGATCGATTTCATCAATGACGCTATAAATTTTTGCAAAATGGTCTCCGTTACTCATTTCTTCGACACAACCCTTCTTCACACCAGCTTCTCGCAAAATCGCTCTCCTTTAATTTTTACATTCACACTCCGGCTTGATCATCCTTGCTCTCCTTTCCTCTCTACTTCTGCGCTTACGGCCATATGACGTCGAAACACCGGTTCCATGAATTTAAGCAATCGCGACACTGGTCACTATGTAGATGAGAGACCGCTTGGGTTAGTAGTTTGTCTTTGTTTCGCAGCATACCAAATTCTATGTGATATATAAAGCTGGCATTTTAAATATTTTATAAGCAAGTTTATTTGTTTATTTATTTTGGGGGGTTGGGAAGATAATTAATTTTTTAGTTATACAAGTCTTACTATTTAACTGGGGAAGAAGAGATAGATTCATACCTTTCCTAAGCGTCTGGTAATGCCCGTTTGTATGAGAGACTTTGTAAATCGCAGATGAAATAATAGTAACACCTTCGAACAAATACTCAGTCAGACGCCGCTCATTCCCATATATATTTCTTTCCTTTACCCGTCACGTGATCTAATTATTCCAAGATGAGGTCGACTGTGCTTGCTCTCTGGCGATCCGAGTTCAAACCCAAGAGTCAACAGCGACACTTTATTCCTATATGACAAAGTGTATTCTCTGATTAACAATACCGGGTTACTATTCATTATACCAACCGCATATCCAAGCTTACAGCTCTTGATATTCTCAAGCGGTCCTCTAAGTACTGACCAGGTTCAACGTTGCTGAACATGGGTGATCGCGTGTGAATCGCTGGTTCAATGTGATGTGACCGTAAGCCGACCGCTGGGAAATATAAGGTGCTGTAAGTTTGGACGTGTGGGTGGTGTAATGGATGATTTCTCGGAATTATTGATCGGAGATCCGTGTCCCAATTCCCGTTGTGTTCGTTATATTCGCTTACGCACTAATGTCCTTGGGAAAGGCATGAATCCATCCCTTTTGCTCACCCGTCATGATTTACTAATATAAGGCATGTATCACTCAAAATATAAATGTCCTACAATCTAATTTTTTCCGGTATTAAATACTTGCGAAGGGTTGATAAGACGTAAAAAAACGAATCAGTCAGAGGGATCAAGACGACTTCATTTTTGAAGCGACTACCGTAGAACAAAATTTAATAGCTGAATCTCAAACACTAATGCTTATGACTATAAATCTCGTTAATTTTTTTATAAGCATTTCCTCCCAAGCAAAGCGGGAGTACCACTAGCACGCAAGGGGTTACAGAGGGTAGAGAACAAGAGTAAAGAGACGTTTTGGGGGAGAAAATAAAGAGAAAGACTGGGAACAAGATCAAGGTATCAGAAGATATCGATTGACATTACACTTGAATATTTGAAGATTATAGTTATCAGGGAAGAGGAAGAGAATTCCACAGACAGCAAGTGCGAGAGAAGAAGCTGTTTGAGTCGAAGAGACGGTTACATTTAACGGTTTCGACAGTGAATGGGTGGGACCGAGATGCCAGTCTAGTAGCTCGCTTAAATTCATGCTGTCTGGTACCCGTCGAAAGCAACTCGTCGAAACAGTTGCTATGAAAATATTATTTAGAAGAAACTGAGGGAAGCCACGGCACATCTGTGCGAAAGTGACTGTAGACTCGATGCCAGATAAGCACCTATCAAATTGTATATCGGTCTCTGGATTTTGTCGGGGACCTCGAGAGTTACAGCGGGGGCACCAAACCAAATCCACATTGTTTGCAAGAATAAATATGAGCTTATTTTTTTTTTAATTTTAAACCTCTTAAGCCACCTTCTGAAGATCGGTGTCCAGTAGATGGAAAACACGTAACGTGGTTTTTACCACATTTATTTGTATGATTGCTGATCATCGTGGCTCGAAATCATCTTTGGCGACGATTCTTGTTCAGTGGGAGGCCGGCTCAATTGCGCAGATATGTTAGTGTCATTCCACTTACCGAAAATCAAATTAGAATTCTTTTAGCTGTGAGAAAGGATTCTTTTTTTCTCTTAATTTTAAACAGTACAACGCATATAATCTGAATTGTCTCATTTTTCTTGGATTTTTTTCTTTAAAACATTTCATCCCAAGTAAGGAAATAAAGCCGTTATGGTGTAAGGGATAATTGAGATTCAAAAGAAACAGAGAGGACAATAGAAGGACAAGATTCAAGGAGAAAGAATATCACAATTAACGTACGGTGGAGTAATGGATAGCGGCGAGGATTGAGAGCCGACTTCGAATTCCAGTCGAATATTTTATATTCACTTACGTGAATGTAAAGGGAAAGATATGAATCATCTTCTTCTATACCCCCCATCTATGGGTAAGTACCAGAACAGACCGTTTTCTATAGCGCAGAAATGGCAACCTACTGCGGGAAAAAATCTGCCTTGTCAGTCATGTATCGAAAAATACATGATCGCCTAAGCGTGTATAACACATGGCATATAATTGACTAACTCGACAGAAAAACAAGAAGCTGGAAGATATTTCCACGCGCAGGAAGTCCGAAACAAGAAACAATTTAACATAATGTTAAAACTAGCAATTACTCCAATGAAATAGTCATTCTATCATCCATTTATTCAAGCTCGCCAGGTAGATCATGAGTTGTCTTCCTCTGTCCCTCTTGCCTTCAGTCTGTCTTGTGAATATCAAATTTCCCAAGCCATCTTTCCTCATTTTGTTCCTTTGAAATTTCAATTGTTATTTCCATGATGTTGGCTATAAATACCAATTTGCTTCCATTATCTCTAAATCGACATTGCTTATATGTTCGCTCAATGGTATCCTCAGCATGCTTCTGTAGAACCACAATTTTGTTGCTGCAAGTCTCTTCTTCATTGAAAAGAGATATATAGGAGGACAGATATCACGTAACATCTTTTCTTCTTTTTAACAAACTTTTGCCGTTTCTTAATACTACGTTGAACTTTTATTAGGCATCTTTGGCTAATTCAATGGGTATACTGATTTCAGTGTCACAATTTCCGTCCTCAGTTAAAGAACTTCGCACATAAGAGAGGAGAGAAAGATTGTTGGGCGAGCGAGGATGTATTTAATACGCTAGACGGGAGAGAAAAATAATAATAATATAAGAATAGAAAGACTTGAATCGCCATTGTGGCCATGAAATTCGTCTCTTGTATCTGGTATCATATTTTTGTTACAAGACACTAGACTCTTTGGGCGAATGTGAGTGAGACACACTCTTAACTCTTCTTCAATATTTTTAAGTCTTTCGCGTTTTTTTTATTTTTAATGCTGTTTACGTAAGAAAATCCCAGTTCACATAGGTACGAAGTTGAGAATTGCAGTAAGATTTTGATGGCATTTTTACTTAAAGTTGGATACTCTTCCATAACAGAAATCCAAAAGGCGTCCAATGGCAGTTGTGCGTACTTCAATTTGAGACCACGATCACTGGAAAGGCTTGCTAATTCTTCCTCTTCACAGAACTCAAAATTGAAAAGTTTGATGACTGATAAATCTAGGAACGGATTGCGAATCCAATCAAATTCTTCAATGCTGATTGAGGGAAAATATTCTTCAATTTTAAACAAAATGAAATTAAATGGGTTCAGGTATTATCACCTCGCGGCACACCAGCAATCATTCCATTGGGAACCACTGCACTAGAGACTAATTTCATCGGCGCCAAGTGACTTACGCTTTTCTAGTTTGATGTTAACCCTATTTATTGCTTAACCTATCTTCAATATTACTATGCGTTTCACCTTTCTGCCCTTTATGTTATATCCCTTGTTTATATCACACTGTCGCTATTGGTGTCTATGCTTTACATAACATTGTATCTTATTCTATTTTTCCTTTCGTCTTGGGTATGACAATAAATTACATCCGGCAGCAGGGCGTCCGACCGTGAGATAGGAGAATTTGAGAAGGGTGGAACAACCACTTAATCGTCGTTGTTCTCATGTCTAACCAGAGCTGGCGTTGTAGCATCTGTTAGGGTCCAAATCTATTGGAAAATATTGAACACCCAAACAAACATCAACAGTGCATTTTTATAATAAAAACACCAACAATACATTTTATAATAAAATAACCAATAATACATTTTATAATAAAATAATCAATAATACGTTTTTATGATAAAATAACCAACAATACAGTTTTATAATAAAATAACAAACAATACATTGTTATAATAAAATAATCAACAATATATTTTGTTATAAAATAACCTATAATATATTTTATAATAAAATAAACAATAATACATTTTTTTAATACCATAAGCAACTATGATTTTTTAGAATAAAATAACCAATAATACATTTTTATAATAAGATAAGCAACAATGCATTTTATAATAAAATAATCAACAATGCTTTTTCTATAATAAAATAAACAATAATACATGTTTATAATAAAATAATCAATAATACATTTTTATAATAAAATAACCAATAATACATTTTTATAATAAAATAACCAATAATACATTTTATAATAAAATAACCAACAATACATTTTTCGAATAAAAAAACCAATAATACATTTTTATAATAAAATAACCAATAATATATTTTTATAATAAAATAACCAATAATATATTTTTATAATAAAATAACCAACAATACATTTTTATAATAAAATAAACAATAATATATTTTTATAATAAAATAACCAATAATATATTTTTATAATAAAATAACCAACAATACATTTTTAAAATAAAATAAACAATAATATATTTTTATAATAAAATAACCAACAATACATATTTATAATAAAATAACCAATAATACATTTTTATAATAAAATAACCAACAATTGCATTTTTATAATAAAATTACCAATAATATATTTTTATAATAAAATAACCAACAATACATTTTTATAATAAAATAACCAATAATATATTTTATAATAAAATAACCAATAATATATTTTTATAATAAAATAACCAACAATACATTTTTATAATAAAATAACTAACAATACATTTTTATAATAAAATAAACAATAATAAATTTTTATAATAAAATAAACAACAATACATATTTATAATAAAATAAACAATAATATATTTTTATAATAACATAAACAACAATACATTTTCATAATAAAATAAACAATAATACATTTTTATAATAAAATAACCAACAATACATTTTTATAATAAAATAACCAATAATAGATTTTTATAATAAAATAACCAACAATATATTTTTATAATAAAATAACCAATAATATATTTTTATAATAAAATAAACAACAATACATTTTTATAATAAAATAACCAATAATAGATTTTTATAATAAAATAACCAACAATACATTTTTATAATAGAATAACCAATAATACATTTTTATAATAAAATAACCAATAATACATTTTTATAATAAAATAACCAATAATATATTTTTATATTAAAATAACCAACAATACATTTTTATAATAAAATAAACAATAATACATTTTTATAATAAAATAACCAATAATACAGTTTTATAATAACATGACCAACAATACATTTTTGTAATAAAATAAACAATAATACATTTTTATAATAAAATAACCAATAATACATTTTTATAATAAAATAACCAATAATATATTTTTATAATAAAATAACCAACAATACATTTTTATAATAAAATAAACAATAATACATTTTTATAATAAAATAACCAATAATATATTTTTATAATAAAATAACCAACAATACATTTTTATAATAAAATAAACAATAATACATTTTTATAATAAAATAACCAATAATACATTTTATAATAAAATAACCAATAATACATTTTTATAATAAAATAACCAACAATACAGTTTTATAATAAAATAACCAACAATACATTTTTATTATAAAATAAACAATAATACATTTTTTATAATAAAATAACCAATAATACATTTTTATAATAAAATAACCAATAATATATTTTTATAATAAAATAACCAACAATACAGTTTTGGAATAAAAAAAACAATAATACATTTTTATAATAAAATAACCAATAATATATTTTATAATAAAATAACCAACAATACATTTTTATAATGAAATAACCAACAATTCATTTTTATAATAAAATAAACAATAATACATTTTTATAATAAAATAACCAACAATACATTTTTATAATAAAATAAACAATAATACATTTTATAATAAAATAACCAACAATACATATTTATAATACAATAACCAATAATACATTTTTATAATAAAATAACCAACAATTACATTTTTATAATAAAATAACCAATAATATATTTTTATAATAAAATAACCAACAATATATTTTTATAATAAAATAACCAATAATATATTTTTATAATTAAATAAACAACAATACATTTTTATAATAAAATAACCAATAATAGATTTTTATAATAAAATAACCAACAATACATTTTTATAATAGAATAACCAATAATACATTTTTATAATAAAATAACCAATAATACATTTTTATAATAAAATAACCAATAATATATTTTTATATTAAAATAACCAACAATACATTTTTATAATAAACTAAACAATAATACATTTTTATAATAAAATAACCAATAATACAGTTTTATAATAAAATAACCAACAATACATTTTTATAATAGAATAACCAATAATACATTTTTATAATAAAATAACCAATAATACATTTTTATAATAAAATAACCAATAATATATTTTTATAATAAAATAACCAACAATACATTATTATAATAAAATAAACAATAATTCATTTTTAAAATAAAATAACCAATAATACAGTTTTATAATAAAATAACCAACAATACATTTTTGTAATAAAATAAACAACAATACATTTTTATAATAAAATAACCAATAATACATTTTTATAATAAATCAACCAATAATATATTTTTATAATAAAATAACCAACAATACATTTTTATAATAAAATAACCAATAATACATTTTTATAATAAAATAACCAACTATACATTTTTATAATAAAATAACCAACAATACATTTTTGTAATAAAAAACCAATAATACATTTTTATAATAAAATAACCAATAATACCTTTTTATAATAAAATAACCAACAATACATTTTTATGATAAAATAACCAATAATACGTTTTTATAATAAAATAACCAATAATATATTTTTATAATAAAATAACCAATAATATATTTTTATAATAAAATAACCAATAATACATTTTTATAATAAAATAACCAACAATACATTTTTATAATAAAATAACCAATAATACATTTTTATAATAAAATAACCAACAATACATTTTTATAATAAAATAACCAATAATACATTTTTATAATAAAATAACCAACAATACATTTTTATAATAAAATAACCAAAAATACATTTTTATAGCAAAATGACAATCAATGCAACACCAAAAAATATTTTAAAATACATTTTTATAGTAAAATTACGTACAATATATTTAGATTTCGGCATCAAATAATGCCGCCAAACCAAATTAAACAACCAACATGAAAGACCATCGTCATGACCTTAATTTATAAAATTTCCTCCAATTTCTTAAAGAATTCTAACTCTATTTCAAAATATAACTGTAAAAAAATATCACCACCTCTCATAATTCTGCCCGCTGATATAACCAACAGCTAAGTATCATCTGCCAGGCATTTAATTGTGAAAGCAAAATAACGTATATCATATTTGTATTACTTAAAAACTTCCAGTTAAATTAAATTTCGTCATTAAATGACCGACGAAGGAGTTGATATACCGTTAACCAAACAAACAAATCAATATTTTCCCTTCTAATCTCATACTGTTTAATTCACTCTTATTTCCCATTCTTTTTACACTATTATTCTTTTTTCTCCCTTCTACTATATTAAATACAGTAAGTCCGCAGGTTACGACAGTCCCGACCTACAACGATCTTGTTTAATCTTGTTTCGTCTTATGCCGTTTGCCGCGTACATTCGGCGCGGCGAAAGAATACATTGCACGGCGGAAGATTACATTTCACGGTGGAAGAATATGTCGTTATACGGCACTAGCATGAGGAAGGCCAGGTAGATCAGTTCTTGTTTGTGCCCCGTATTGTATTGGAGTGCTCTCGTTTGTTGAAACTTATTGCCCTTCAGTATGTATTCCAAACGTAGTGTAACCTCTTCTGTGCTTCGTGGAAAAGTAAAGTCATATACATAGAAGTAAAATTATACATCGTTAAACGTTCTGAAGTTAGATAAACCGCAGCGGACATTGATTGGTTCTTTGGCTTCAGTCGTTCGACTGTCGCTTAAAACATGTACCTCTGTGTATACATAACGAGTTTCCTTGGAAGAGATAAGGCCATTTTCTTCTTTTAATTGTAAGTTGCTGAATTTCCGATAATAACGAAACACAAGTTCACGTATGTTCGTTTCTTTCTTTCCCAGACATACTTCTGCTTTTGAGTATTCCACCAAGCGCCAATGACATCACTGGCAATAAATATAAAAGCAACTCTAAGCAATTTAATTTCATTATATATATATTATTTTCGTTAATTTATTTTATATGCCTTCATGTGTTTTTTTTTATCGTAATGATGTTAACATATTGCATAGAAATGTGTTTTTATATGCTAGATTATTACTTTACTACTGCGTAAACATGGGTGACTGAAGTACGTGCCGATATACGGAAAATCGCGGATAACTACGACCTACACGGAAAATGGCGTTACAGCGAATCGTAGGAATGGAACTCTGTCGTAGGACGAGAAGCCCTTATACATCCACACGGGATCATTACCATCTCTTTTCGTCTCTAGCTTACTGTTTTTTTCCTAATATCTCTTTCACTATTAGTTGTCTTTTCTTTCACCTTTTTTCTTCATTATATCCAAAGTTGCATTTTTAAAAAAATTTTTTCTTTCCCTCACACTTCATTCGTATTAACTCACCTTTCTCGCGATTTCCCTCTTGTCAATCCGCCGATTTGACCCCGTTACTTTCTATACTGCCTTATTTCCCTTCTACGTACATATTTCTTCTTCTTTTCTTTCATTCCCTCCCCTGCTCATACGCGACGAACAGCGTCCATATTTAGCAAGAACTACAATGTTACTTCCGGCCTGTACACACCGGAAATTGCCCAATAAAATAACGCAACTTGACGAATTATGAATTTTCATGAAGTAGAAATGTCTATTTTGTTTACAATGGCAAAATAAAACGATTATTTTTGGAGATGGTGTCATGACTAGCAATGTTGGACATGGCTGGTTTCCATGTATTTCCTGTGTATCAAACTGTTGGCTGATCAAATCCCGCCCTGTAGGCCTGGTCTTAGTATTGTCCAACGCGCGGAGGTGAACCCCATTATTAGCAGAGCCGAACTATTTGCGATATCGTACAAAGCCTCTCTACATGCAACACCACCACAGTTTTTTTCGAGCGTTGCAATTAAATGATACCTGAATTTTAGAAAAATCAATGACTCAATTGGACATTTTTTTGTGTGACGCGTTTTGTCCATATTGGATTAAAGTCAGGTATACAATAATGCAACTAGACAGGCACGCGAAAGAGTGGAGTTCGCTGAATTTTTTTTAGGTTTTTTAAAAATGGTTTTGCGTATATAGTCTATAGCCAATCTCATTTTCTTTATTTTATATTGCATATGTTTTTATCACATTTATAATTAAGTATAAAACATTGTAAAACTAGAAGGCAAACGCTGTAAGAATCTAGACTTAAATTTACTATGGCTGATTTAGCGATTAAAGCACTTTCTATACGCGTTCGTCTGAGTAAATTGACTGTCAGACTCATTACATTAAGTAATTAATACATTTATTGTGTTGTCTTATAAAAGATCCCTTTGTTGTTCTATATTTTATTTTATTTTATGTACATTTCTCGATGTTTCTCCAATGTATTACTTGTGGCAATTATTACATGTGATAGGGTCAATTCCTCCTTCAAGTTTTAGCTGATTTTTATTTATTTTGTATTAAGGAAAACTTGTTATCGTTTCAGAAGTATATATAAATTAATATATCATTTTATCCATACATGAATATATAAATCTAACATTATAATTGAAAATTGGCCACATATAAACTAATATATACAGAGTGAAATGGATAAATCTTCGTCTATATTACGCAAAAATGAAAATAACACTGGCATCTCAAATTTAACAGATGTATTCACAAAATTTACACAAAAATATATTGAGATAATAAAGATTTATAGTTTATTCAATAAAATCGTTATTGCCTCCAAGGACAGCCTCCAGACGACTTCGGACAGTTCCCTTGTTTTAGTTGGTGAATGCTGCTATAGTCCTTGCCTACAGATCATCTTTGATGTTACAAGGAGTTTTCTTTGTCTGTCGCTTAACTGCGCCCCACACATAATAATCAAGGAGGGATGCAATCTGGGGTGTTAAGTGACCAGATGTAAGGGGTAATGTAGTCGTAGAAATTGTCTAAAAGCCATGATTGGTGTCTTCTTTTTATTTGACACGGCGCAGAGTCCTGTTGCCAGATATACATCCTCCCAGCAACCCCACCCTCTGACCCAGAGCACTTGATGTATACCTACGTGTTGATTCCGAGACCCTCACCAACAAATTCGGAAGTTCATTTCTTATCAGAACGATCTGTGTGTTTGCCGAGCTGCCGTACCTTCGTAATCACCATTAGGCTCATCCAACTCTTTCTTTGTCCTCTGCACTGTCCTCAGATTGACACCCAAAAAACTCTGAAATGATCGTATTGACGAATGCCAAGCAGTACAGCAAGCCGTTTCCATATTTCTGACGGGGTCTGTTGCGTTATGCTATTCTTTTTCTCACACGCGGTGCACAAGAGACCCTACTATACTGTGTATTCGGCAAAATCAAAAATAAACAAAGCGAATGTGCGCGTGTGTGTGTGTGTGTGTGTGTGTGTGTGTGTGTGTGTGTGTGTGTGTGTGTGTGTGGTTGGTTCTTCACAAAGCCTTCACCACTGTAATCAAATCACATGTGCTGGTGTCTGGGCTCTCGGTTCCTAGGAACTGAGCTGCTTGACCCTCATACGTCGAATACGACGGGAGAGTCCACCATATATATGTATATATATGTATATATATATATATATATATATATATATATATATATATATATATATATATATATGTGTGTGTGTGTGTGTGTGTGTGTGTGTAATTATTTATTCGAAAATTATAGCATCACTTGATAAGGCACCAGAAGTGCTGAAACAAAATGGCTACTTTTGTCGCGATTTTATAACATATTTATGTTAGAATTTTCGAATAAATAATTATATTTGCTCTACTCTGTAATGAGCACACTTTTATGCATAGTATTTGTTGGTTATTGGAATTTATTCCGTATTCACCAATCATATATATATATATATATATATGCCCAATTTTTTTTCGATTGCGACAGATATAGACATAGAAAGTTTGATGCGTTTCTTTCCATTGCGTTTTTCTCGCACTCCTAAATTTTCCCGTTTGACGATATTCCAGGCACGTTCCGTTCATGGGACTAGAAATAATCTCTACTACCATATAATATGCATCACACAATTACATCTTAAAATACAACCGTTGAAAGAAATTAATAATAATTTATAACAAAAAACACTTGAAAAACACTTGAAATGGATTGGTCGAAATCGCTTGCGACAATAGAGGCTACGCAAATTTTTTATTCTCTCTTAAGCTGTCCATACGGAAAGATTTCAGAATACAAGAAAAGTCTGAATAAAGAAACATATTAAATTTTCCTTGTTTATCGTATTCAATGAAACATATTTGCAAGAAGGTTTGTTTCCAAAATAAATATTATATTAATATACTACAAATGCGGGTGAAACGTCACTATTTTACTATTTGGATTTCTGTTGAATAATAATTCTTCAGTTAATGATTGAATAAGCTCATGGACTGATCAATGACAAACTGATCTCCGTTACCCTCGCCGCCCAACACAATGAGTGCGCCTCTCTCCTGCCTGCTTGGTCTCACGTTCTCCACCAACTTGAAGTGGAACGACTACATTGAATCTATAGCTTCATCTGCCGTAAGGACATTTGATTCTCGCCTGAGTCCATCCTTCAAATCTCCAAAGCAGCTATTCGTCATTGCTTGCAATACCGCTATGGTGTGATACCTCTGCTGTTCATCTCCAGGTCCTAGACAAGATCCAGAGACGGATATGCAACGTGGTTGGTCCAGAACTGGCATCCCGTCTGCAGTCGCTATCTCACAGACGTGCTGCGGCATCCCTCTGTCTTTTCTACAAGTACTTTCATTGCAACTGCTCCGACGAGCTACTCTCACTGGTTCCCAAATTGCATGGATTTAAGCGCGCTACTAGATTGGCATCTCGGTCCCACCCTTTCACTGTCGAAACGGTTAAATATAGCCGTCTCTTCTACGCCAACAGATTCTTATCTCGCGCCGCCTGTCAGTGGAATTCCCTTCCTATCACTTGCTTCCCTGTTAGCTATAATCTTCAAATATTCAAATGTAATGTCAATCGACATATTCTGATGCCTTGGCCTTGATCCCTGTCCTTATCTTTATCCATTTCCTAAACATTGCACTTTACTCTTACTCTCACTCTCTGCAACCCTTTGCGTTCTAGTGACACTCCCACTATGCTTAGAGCGATTTGCTTAAAAAACAAAAAAAGAAATTCCCCTATGACATCGTTAAAAGTTTAACAAAATATTGCAATAACAATCATAAATATGAATGTTGTTTGTTATTTTAAGAAGTGGGTACAAATGATAAAAATTGAAGTTGACAACTTTTTTCCATTTCACTGAAAGAGCCTTTAAAAATCTGCCCTTCATTCTTTTTCTTTTCTTTCTTTCTTCCTTTTTTCTTTCTTTCTTTCTTTCTTTCTTTCTTTCTTTCTTTCGTTCTTTCTTTCTTTCTTTATTTCGAATGTCTCGTTTCGCTATGCAACAAAAACGGAATAGTCCATTATTTATGAGGTATTGCTATCAGACTTTAAAATCTTTTATCTTCCCTTCTTTATTTCTTTCTTTCTAGCCAAATCCCCATCTTGCAAACATTTTTGTTAATAATAATTTTAAAATAATTCAGCAAACGATATTAGATTCTTTACGGTAACTGTTTTTTCGCCTGACTCGATTTCCATCGTTCGATACTCTGTATCAGGAAAAAAAATGACACGTTTCATTGCAGTCGCCATCTCTTCTCGGCCTTTTGGCTCGGGAAGGTTCAAATAATATTAATCCCAAGACCCATGGAGCCATATACCCAATTCAGTAGCTCTCCTTCGGGAGGAGGCTAGGATTATTGACGTAAGGCGTGTCCAATAAGGTAAGTGCCGAGTGGGATTGGGCAATTTTTCCACAATATTGCCGTTAAAGAGACGTTAAACCTGGATTTTCTATCACATTCGGTAGCGACGTGAGCTCGCCGAAAAATAAACGTTTCTCGGCCCCTTGGCTGAGATGAAAGTGTAGTACCTGTTCTAATCAGCTTAATATGATTCCATCTCTCCACTTCTAACTTCCATTCTTTTTATTTATTTTCCCTTTATCCACCTGATCAAAACGCGTAATTGTCTACTATTTATTAGGTATTAACATAAACGGATAAATGGATAAGCGCAATTGTAATAGGATATGAGTGTGTGCGTGTTTGTGTTTATATAGATAATAATAATAAAAAAATAAAATTAAATGTAATAAAATTATATAATCAATTAATTTGGTTGGGGAAACCAAAATTTTATAATAAATTCCAATTTGTTGATGCAAGCAAAATGTTAAAAACAATTCCAATTTGGGACATAACCAAAATTTTAAAATCAATTCTAATTGGAGGGGGTCAACTAAAACCTGATAATTATTTCCAAATTAGTGGAAGGGGGCAAAATTGTATAATCAATTCTAACTTCGGGTTTAACAAAATTTTTATAATCAATTCCAATTTGTCGGGGGTACCAAATTTTATAATCAATTCAAATTTGGGGTGTAACCAAAAATTTATAATCAAATCAAATTTTGGAGGTAACCATAATTTTATAATCAGTTCGAATTCGTGTTGGGGGCTGCCAAAATATTTATAATCAAATCAAATTTTGGAGGTAACCATAATTTTATAATCAGTTCCAATTCGTGTTGGGGGGTGCCAAAATATTTATAAGGAATTCCAGTTCAGGGTGTAACGAAAATTTTATAATCAAATTTCAATTTTTTTATAGGGGCAACCAAAATTTTATGAATAATTCCAATTTGGGGCAAAACCAAAATGTTACATTCAATTTCAATTTAGGGGAAACAAAAATTTTATAATCAATTCCAATTTGGGGGTGCCAAAATTTTATAATCAATTCCAATTTGGGGGTGCTAAAATTTTATAATCAATTCCAATTTGGGGGTGCCAAAATTTTATAATCAATTCCAATTTGGGGGTGCTAAAATTTTATAATCAATTTCAATTTGGCAGAGCCAAAATTTTATAATCAATTCCAATTTGGGTGGAAATCGAAATTTTATATTCAAATGCAATTTGGAGAGCAACCAAAATTTTATAATCACCTCCAATTTGGGGGAAACCAAAATTTTATAATCAATTCCAGTTTAGAGGGTAACCAAAATTGTATATTCAATTTCATTTTTTTTTTTTTTTTGTTGTAGGGGCAAACAAAATTTTATAATTAATTCCAATTTGGGGGGAAACAAATTTTATAAATAATTCCAATATAGGGGGCGGGGACAAAAAATTATAATCAATTCCAATTTGGGAGTTAATCAAAATTTTATAATCAATTCCAATTCATTGGGAAACCAACATTTTATGATCCATTCCAGTTTGGGGCATAACTAAAATTTTAGAATCATTTTCAACCTGAGGGGGGGGGGAAATATTTATAATTAATTCTAATTTAATAGGTAGCCATCATTTTATAATCAATTCCAATTGGCGTGGGGGTAACGAAATTTTGTTGTGCTACCCAAAACTTTAGAATAAATTTCAATTTTTGGACTGGGGTGGGTAACCAAAACTATAAAATTGTGTCAATTTGATTCGTTGCCACCACTGGTGATTCATACGACATAAATACAAGCCAGAACTTTTTCATCTGTGAAGTTCAAGTTAATCTCGTAGACTCGGAACTTAAAAGTAACTAGTACTTGTCAATTTGATCTTCGTCTATCTTAAGGCCACAGAATATGAGCTCAGAGAAATAAAAGACACCCCGATAATTTTATTGTATGACATTTAATGAACACGTATCTAAAAATCTCTCATATTCAACATTACAATTTTAAAATCTGAAATGTATTCGGTGCTGAACTGGCATCTCGACCTAAGTCACTTTTCCACACTTACAACCAAGATTCAACTTTCCAATAAAAATGTTTCCACTCGGCGACCAACAAGTCATGATCAAGGTCACTCGCACAACTGATTTCTCTGTTGGTTACTGAGGATAAATCTATTCTAGTATAATCAGGGTTGAGATATATATTACGCTAATAACATAATGTGCGTGGCGAGATTACCAGCTCTTTCGAGAATGTAGGCAAACCCGAGAATTAAATATATTTTTTCAAAATATAACAGAGCATCCCTGTGCCTTGTCTATAAATATTTTCATGGTAATTGTTTTGATGGGATGAACTCTTTGTTACCCTGACTTTACGAATTTAAGCACACTACTAGATTTGCAGATCGGTCTCATTATTGTATATTTGAAATTGATAAATATAACTAAGTTTTATGCTAACACTTTCTTCTCTCGCACTTCTCGCTTGTGGAACTGTTTTCAAGCTTTTTGATTTCCAGTCGAATTTGATCTTCAAAAATGTAAATGCAATATTAATCGTTATTTTCTGTTTTAGTAATTCCTATTCTTTTATTGTTTTCTCTCATTAATATTTCTTTTTCTTTTTTTCATATTCTTTCACACTAAGTAACCCCTTGCGTCTGAGTGGCTTTATTGCCTTGCTTGAGAGAAATGAGTAGAAAAAAAGAAATTCCTCAAAGCCAGTATTCACGAGTGCCCCTGAGTCCCGCATTATCACATTTATTTCTGCGATATGTTTTCCTGTTGTTTCACTGGACGTTTATATATTTATCTTTGACATGGGATTCTTTCGCACGCTTGCATTCACATTTCAGCTGTTGTAATCTAGAGTGCCTCTCTCTACTTGGCGGTCAGGAAGTCTTGTGTCAGGTCAACTGTGCAAATGGTTTTTCTGATGTTTAGTTAGGCCAGTGTTTAATCTGGTGTGATCTGGGTTCAGACACATATTACACTAATGAAATAATGTGAAAGACGAAATTATCAACCGTTACTTTAAGGTAGGTAAACACGAGACTTAAATATATTTGTCCAAATATCATTCTTCCAGTTGTTTAACTATTCCTTTGTAGCGAACTTTTTTTTTTGAGTAGTTTAAGATTTCTGGAAGAAGCAAAAATATAAAACAAGGGTCCATTGATGAATAGCCGAAAATCTGTAGGTCGCAAAATCTGTCTTTCACAAACCACAGTGAAAACAAGAACAAAAATAAAGTTGACACTCACTCTTCTCCACTGTGGCAACAAGGTCTTTTTAATGTTATCTGCACAGGCGAGTGCACAGGGGTCGGGACAAGAAATAGCCTGATCACAGCAACTATCATCGCGCTGGCGTCAATACTCCCTCACTCTTTGATGCACTAAGGGAGGTGCTGCCTCAGGGTTAGAATCCGTGGGATCAGGGTTTCTCTCCAAGAATGTGAACTGTCTGATGATAAAAATCTGCTTGAGAGGTAAAGTGACTTACTTCCCAGCTTGAAAACTGATTCAAGAAAAAAGTACGTGTCGCTCGGGGTATTCGGGTTATATAATCTCGGGATATCAATGATTGCTTGAGTTAAAACATAATTTTTGCTTTAACTGACCGATTGATTATTTTTACGGCTTATCAATCTTTTGCATGTAATTTCAAACAAAAACATTTATACATTGTAATAATTTTATTAGAGATAGTAAGATACAAATCCTATAATCATGGATGACTGCCGAATTATTCCCACCCACCCAATTAAAATCAAAAACCCTTTCAATCTTTCATGTGTTCACTTGGCTTTTTCGGATTATGTCGGATGCCATCTTCTTCGGAAATTGATCCTGCAGTCATTCGAACTGATATCTCATAGTGTTATGGTCCAGGTCCTTGTACCACGGTGATGGTTCAAGGTAGAACCAATGAAGAATAACTCGAACACAGGTACGGAATAACATAGATATATATTACAAATAGAATATATGTACAAAAGAAGTAGAAGTGTTAGTAATAACAATCAGGTTAGGTTAGAGAGAACTATGTTGTCTCGAAGTATCACTATTCCAATGTCTTACAGTAATCGTCTAGCCGACTGCCCGACTCACTCACTCTGTCTGTCTCGATATTTAACAACCCTCCCACGTGGGTCGAATGTGGCACAAGGCCGGTTTAATGTGGGCTCCCCGAGCCCGTAGGTCCGGCCAAAAATATGCCCATTTAGAACCCGTATAAACGGGTTCAGGGACTGTCTACCTCCCCGGACGAAACTTTGCCCTTCGGCAAAGCCTCGTCCGGGTTCCTCTCTGCCAAAGCAGAGAGTTCGACAGAAGACGCAAACAGTCAGAGACTGCTCATGACTCGATTCCGTCTCACTGTCTGTCTCGGTATTTACTTGACGCCCCCCCCCCCACTGAGTCAGGTTGTGACACAAGGTCGGTTTTTAACGTGGGGACCCGAGTGTTTTCACCCGGGCCGCAGGTCTTAGCTTGTCCAAGTTGGTCAGAGCTGGTCTAAGCTAGTCATAGCTAGTCGTGGCTTGTCATAGCTGGTCCAGCCCGGAGCCGGTCCAAGCTAGTCAAAGCCATGATACCACCGGCGCAGGGACGAATCCCTACACCAGGTAAGTATCGAGTGACGCTCTCAGCCAAAAGGCCGTGGATTTACTTGACCTCCCACACGGTCAGGTTGTGACACAAGGTCGGGGTTTAACGTGGTACGGGAGGGGGAGTGGACCCGAGCTTTCACCCGGGCCGCAGTGCTTTAGCTGGTCTTAGCTTGTCCAAGCTGGTCAGAGCTGGTCTTAGCTTGTCATAGCTGGTCATGGCTGGTCATAGCTAGTCAGACGTAGCCCCGATACTACTAGCGCAGGGACGAATCCCTGCGACCGGCGTGTATCAGTGATCGCTGCCGGCCTAAAGGCGATCATTCAGCGAGTAATCTGCGAACAGATACTACACTTTGATCTTAGCCAAAAGCCCGAGAAGCAATGACGCTCTCAGCCAGAAGGCCGTGGATTTACTTGACCTCCCACACGGTCAGGTTGTGACACAAGGTCGGGGTTTAACGTGGGACGGGAGGGGGAGTGGACCCGAGCTTTCACCCGGGCCGCAGTGCTTTAGCTGGTCTTAGCTTGTCCAAGCTGGTCAGAGCTGGTCTTAGCTAGTCATAGCTGGTCATGGCTGGTCTTAGCTTGTCATAGCTAGTCAGACGCAGCCCCGATACCACCAGCGCAGGGACGAATCCCTGCGACCGGCGTGTATCAGTGATCGCTGCCGGCCTAAAGGCGATCATTCAGCGAGTAATCTGCGAACAGATACTACACTTTGATCTTAGCCAAAAGCCCGAGAAGCAATGACGCTCTCAGCCAGAAGGCCGACAAAGTGAGCGATCTGCGAAGAGATACTACGCTTTGATCACGGCCTCTAGGTCGAGCAGCGGGTCTCACTGTCTGTCTCTGCTGCTTCCTCTTGAGGCGCAGTATTTATTGGGTACGGACTAGTCCATTACTATTATGGGTAGGTTTCCATAACACATATTTGGATGCCTGACGCTTTAACAACCTACCTACCTACCCATCTATCTATCTATCTCAGTTTTTTTTTTATATCTATCAGTATATATCTGTATCTATCTGTCAATTTATTGATGTTAGTCTTTTCATATCTATCTATATATCTATCTCACCTCTCTTTCTCTCATAGCTGGTGAAGAGAAGTGGTGGATTAATATATTTCCCAGGGATATTTGTACGTAAGTGAATATAACGGACCCGACTGGAATTGAAACTCTACGTTCCGATTTCTAATTTCGAGCCATTACTCATTGCACCAACAACACATCCAAGCTTACAGTACCTGGTATTCCCAAGCGGTCGCCTATGAGGTTACTGACCAAGCTCGAGGTTCGATTAGCATCGGGGATCGCACAAAAATCTGTGTTTAGGCGTGATATGGCAGTAAACACAAAATTTTGCATGCCATATAAAGTGTGAACCCCAGGCTAGCTTTACTTTTTTTGTCGGAAGGTAACACGCGAGACACACTGTCGATGTGAGACGCCATATTTTTTTAACGACAGTTTATTTATTATTATCAAAATTCTGGAAACAAATAACAATTGCATCGAACACGAGAGCTAAACGCCTAAGGTTTATTCGGTTCTAGAAGCAAAGCAAACATATAATATGTGAAAGAAAAACACAGGCTAAACGATCGTCTTTGTGTGGCAATGGAAGAGAAATCAGCAGGAAATAAATCATAATTAAAAATATTCATTTAAAGAGGTTAATTAAATCAAATAAAAGCATCAAATATCCGCAAAATTTATTCAATTTAATTTCGATTTTTTTAGAACCTAGCAATTTTCAAGCATGAATAACCAACATTTTTTTTTTTTGTTCTAATTCTTTTCTTTCCTTTTCATAAGTTTGCATGGAATATTTTCCTTATCTGGTAGCGATATCTGGAATCGCAATTTCAGTGCTTGTACTTTGTCTGTAATTCAACAGTATTTGATTGGCCTCCGTTCGTTTTTGTCTCATTTTCTGTAATTATTGAATCTGATCAAGTCTTACCTGGAGGAAGGAACATCAAAGGTTGAAATTTAATAACATTTCTATCAAATCTTCTTCAATCAAAGATGTCGTGCTGTTACGATACGTCATATATCGTGTGAGCAGAAAGTAGAAGACAGTGTAGAGGAGAGGTAGATAGATGTAAATAGTTCTAGTTAAAATGCAGACAGGCAGATGAGTGGAACATATATATATATATATATATATATATATATAGTGGGGGTGCACACAGAGAGAAAGAGAGTTGAGATATATAGATAGATATGAAAAGACTAACATCAACAATTAGATGTATACAGATATATATGTATATATATAAACTGAAATAGATAGATAGATAGGCAGGTTAAAATTTCAGGAATCCAACTATGAGATAGCAGTTCGAATTGAAGCAGGATCATTTTCTGAAGAAGATGACATCCGACACAATGCGGAAGAGTCAAGTGATCACATTAATGATTCAAAGGGTTTTTGAGTTTAATTGGGTGGGCGGGAATAATTCGGCAGTCATCCATGGTTGTACTAACACGAGAACTTACATCATTGTGTTTACGCTTAATGGCCATGTTCAGCAGTCGATTATGCATTTTGTCTACTTTTTCTTCTATGTGACGTATCCCTTCGAAACGTGAGGAATAATGGCTCACCACCATTTTCTATCCTTTCTAGGTCTTAGTAAAATTTTGTCTTTTTGCTATCAACTGACTTGACGTTTAAGCGACTATATAAAATCAATAGCTGCATCTACTGCAAGGAAGGTTGGGTCTCTGTCTCGTGCCAGATAATCTTGCTACTCATATTCCATTTTGTACATTTACAAATCGACCATTGGTCCATGCATCAAATACAGCTGCCATATTTGGTCTGGTGTTGCTGTAATTCATCTCCAGTTTCTTGACAAAATCGAAAGAAGGATCTCTAATGTAATCGATTCTCACATGGCATCTCGACTTCTCACCGACGTGATGTAACTTCTCTCTATCCTTTCGACATACATTTTCACGGCAACTATGACGAACTTTTTCCCTAATGCTCCGACTGTGTGCATTTAAGTGTGCTACTGGATTAGCATCTAGATCCAACCTGTTTAATGTTCATATAGTTAAATGCAGCCGCCTCTATTACTCCATGAGTTTCTTTTCACGCACGTCTCTTCCGTTTACTTGCTTCCCTGATAACTACAATCTAAAAAAAATAAATGTAGCGTCAATCGCTATCTTCTATTTTCTTGAATCCCGTTCATCTTTTGTCCTTCCCTCAATCCTCCCTCAGATGTTTCTCTCACTTTCACTCCCTGTATCCCCCTGCGGACTAATGGTCTACCCGCCTTGTTTGTCGTGAAATGATTTAAAGAAATCCTATTCCTTGTTCTGCTAACTATTTAAACAGTTTCGTATAGTACCTTATGCGCTGTTTTCATTTTCTCCTTTTTGCCTTCAATCAGTCCTGTGAGTGTCAATTTTTCTAAGCCCTCTTTCCTCATTATGTAGCCTAGAGATTTTGACTGTCACTTTATGAGGTTAGCTATAAGTGTCCTGTCTGTTTCCATTTTCTCTAAAAACTCTTCGTTGCTCGCGTATTCGGTCTAGAGTATTCTCAGCATAGGGCCTTTCCTTCCGTATCTTCCGAGAGGATTGACAGAGGAGGAGAAGTGTTTTTTTTCCTGTCGGGATAGATGCTGCAGATGTAGTATCTCTTCCGTGTTGGAAGCCTTCTCTCCTCCCCTGCGTTTTTTCCCACCGTTGCGTAACATGTTACGTAGCGGTGGTATGACCGGCTATGACTAGCTTAGACAAGCTTTGACCAGCTTAGACAAGCTTTGACCAGCTTAGACAAGCTAAGACCAGCTTAGACTAGCGGACCGAGTGGAGACACACGTGTCCGCACGTTAAAAGCCGAACTTGTGTCACAATCTGACACAGTAGGGGGTGGGGGTTAAATTAAATACCGGGTATTCTCTGTATACGTGCTTCAAGTCTCTTCAATGAAGCATGCTGATATCAGTTTCACTTAAATTTACTTGACACTCATTGGAACTTCTACCCTTTCTATGTACCGTACCCGTCCAGGCCGTGGATAATCATGGCTCTCCACAACTTCCTGTTTTTGTAACTCTGAGTAAGGTTTGTTTTTTGGGTTCTTGTTTTTTCTTTGCTATTACCTCTAACCCCTGTACTGACAACCATTTACACAACCTCATTAGTTAAATTATCAAATACTTCCCTCAGTCCCTCTTCACTATGTCCTGTGAGTGTCAAATTTTCTAAACTGCCTTTCCTTCTTATGTGCCCTAGAAATTTCAACTGCTTTTTCTGGGTTAAACATTATTGTCCTTTTTGTTTCCATTTTCTCTAAAACTACGTTCTTGCTCACTTGTTCAGTCCATGACATTCTCAACATCCTTCTGTAGAATAACATTTCCATTGCCTGAAGTATTGTCTTCCTCTGTGATTAGATTATCCAGCACTCACTGAAATATAGGTGGACCAACTTTACGTAATAGTGAAGTACCCTTTTTTATTTCTAACGAGAATTTCCTGTTTCTCTATTCTTTGCTTAGCTTTTGGAAGGCAACTTTGGTTATCCCAATGACCCATCTGGTTTCTTCAGTGTCGAACTTTCTTTCTTTTGTTGAAATATTTCCTAGATATTTATTTTTTGCATTTTCAATAAATTGTTTTCATCCCATGCAAGGCAATAAAGCCACACCGACACAGGGGGTTATTGAAAGAATTAGGAACAGAAAAATTGATAATGAGCGGAAAGAGAAAGGAGTAATCTGGAGGAGAGTAGATAACAATTGATATTGCATTTAGATAAATTGCAGATTAAACTTGGCTGGAAAGACTGTAGCCGGAGTGGGGGAATTGTATAAGCGGGAAGTGCGAGAAAAAAACATAGAATGTACGGCTATATTTTGCCAGATTAACTGTAAGTTGATAAGATCTCGACTCAAGTTTAATCTAGTCATTCTTTCTTTTTATGTGCTATATCCCATTCAGGGCATTAGCGACCATAGATCTCTGATTCCTCCGTCTATCCTTTAGCTGTGACGATTGCATCTATCCAGCTCATCTTTAAAGTGTTCGAGTTATTCTTCATTGGTTCTACCTTGAACCATCACCGTGGTACAAGGACCTGGATCATAACACTATGAGATATCAGTTCGAATGACAGCAGGATCATTTTCTGAAGAAGATGGCATCCGCCAGTCTATTATTGCGCTTAAGTTCAAAAAGTCTATAGCGAAGAGCTCATCAGAAGAAATTACAAGTCCTTGGCCTTCTTCAGAGCATGTGAGGGGGTTGTTCCGACTGTATGTCCTATTTATTAGTCTCTGGCTCAAAGTTATGAAGCTAATATTCATCCTGGTCAGGAAGCGTTCAAGGAAATCTGTTTGATCCGCCTCAAACAATTTCATATATTTTCCTGTGTTGTGATCAGACTGGTGTGTTTTTAATCAGGTGTCACAAGCCGGGCCGGCCACTTAACAGAAACCTTCGTCGTGTGAAGGTCATTTTGCAGAATATTCTCAACTCTTTCATGAGATATGCTAATAGCATTGGCTTTTTGATTTATAGCCAATCGCCTTTCATCCATCACCATGTGCTGAACACGATCAATGTTTTCCTCGGTGGTGGCAGTTGCAGGACGTACAGAGCTTTTTTCATATCCAAAACTCTACCGTCACCGCCTAAGTTCAACTACCTATTTTTGCACGACTTGAGAAACATTTGCATTACGAGGGTCCGCTGAAAATCATTTTAGGTTGACCAAGATAATCTCATGGAATGCAACGTTGTAACGACATGGGTTTTACTTTTAAACATAGTTCCCCTTGCGGTCCAAAAGCTTCTTCCATCGGTGCTGCAATACTGGTATCCCATTGGTTAAAAAGCTTTAAATAAAAAAAAACGATATAAATAAAGCTGAAGCGTGATCTCCTAATGTAGCAAGTATGCCATCCGAATGTCCTTTGGTGTTGAATCCTTTTTTACTTCAGGTAGTTTTAAATGAAAATGTTTTATTTTAAAAAATAGTTCCCCTTGCTGTCCACAAGCTTCTTCTATCGGTGTTGCAATACTTGTATCCCATTGGTTAAAAAGCTTTAAATAAATAAATGGTTTATTTTTTAAAATAGTTCCCCTTGCTGTCCACAAGCTTCTTCCATAAGTGTTGCAATACTTGTATCCCATTGGTTAAAATACTTTAAATAAAAAAAATGGTTTATTTTTAAAAATAATTCCCCTTGCTGTCCACAAGCTTCTTCCATCGGTGTTGCAATACTTGTATCCCATTGGTTAAGAAGCTTTAAATAAAAAAACGGTATAAATAAAGCTGAAGCGTCATCCCCTAATGTTGCAAACATGTCATCAGAATGTCATTTGAGGCTGAATCATTTTTACTTCAGGTAGTTGATAATAGCAAGATGCCAAATTTTTTACAAAAAACAAGTCTCTATTAGTTAATTTTGACGTCTTCCTTGAACAGTCCGAGATCAGTTCTTACGGAGAGAAACAATTTTATTAATATGAAAAGAGTTGAAATTAAGATTAAATTCAAGATTTCACATCTCTAGAATCATTCAATCATAGTAACCCTATGAACCTTTCAGCTAACCTCGTACCAGCATAGTGAGTTTTTATACGAACCTAGTTGCTGGCTATTGTACCCAAGTGGAACGAATTGTAGCCTTGTCTGCAGCCAACAAATGTAAACCTATTTTGATTTCTAGCATCGAGCGAACTGGAAGAATTTTGAAGTGAACATTTTTATTCGACACAGTAGGTGATGCAAAATCCTGTGTGCTTTTCCCTCCGCCATGCGTAAAACCCTGTTAATTCTCTTTTCTTTCATTCCTAAGGATTTCTAGCAAACCAATAAAAAAAGAAACTAAAATTTCACACAAAGACTGATGAAAAAAAAAACGGAGAAAGAAAAACTTAAATTCAATGAATAAGTCGCACAAAACCAACATTATTTTCATTCTCCGAGGTTTAAATTAAATTTTTGATGAATTAGGATTTCACTGATGTCGATTGAAGGCATCAGAAACGAAAATGATAAAATAAGGAATGGTGTGAAACCTGAAGAATATTCTGTCTTTCAATCTCTTATTTTAACTCTTTTTTTCTTACGTTTTTCATGGCCTGTTTGTTTCCTTTAATATTTACCAAGCTTAGCTTTAGGTAGTGTTACATTCAGTTTCCTTATTAAAGAGTGTTTCCAAGAAATTTAGATCAATATTTGGGAGCCAACACTCGAACACTGATGAAGAATACTAATCTAACAAATCCAGCTAGTAGATCTCAATGCCTCAAGTTTATTTTTCAAATCGTTTCACGCCAAGTAAGGCGGGGAATGTCACTAGAACACATGGGTTTACAGAGAGAGAAAGTCAGAGAAAAGTCTCGATATAGGAGAGATTGAAGATGGCTATTAACGTTGCATTTAGATCTTTGATGATTGCAGCTATCAAGGAAACAAGGAAAAGGGAGGGTGTTCCACAGGCTGGAAGTGCGAGAAAAAACTGTTTGAAAAGTGGCGGTTAGATTTAACTATTTCAACAGTAAAAGGGTGGGACCTACATACCATACGCTTAAATCCATGTAGTCGGCGCACCGGGGTAAAAAAAAAAAAAGCACGTTAGAGCAGTTGACATGAAAATATTTGTAGAAAAGACAGAGGGAAGAGAAAGTGACTGAAGTCGAGATGCCAGATCACGATCGATTATATTGCAGATCCTTATTTCGATTTTGTCAATAACCTCGAGATGAATAGCAGGAGCAAGAGACCAATATAACAACAGTTTTCAATGCACGGACAAATGATAAATTTGAAGAGGCAGTGTAATCGTCTATTATAACAGACTCATAATTTCTTGCTTCAAGTTGAGATTATTTTTGGTTATTTAAATGTGGCTCTAAAGGTGGGTGCTGAGGAAACCAATGACCGAACGTGTGAGCATCGACGAAGATTTAGAGAAAATGGAAACAAAATTTACACTTATACTTTGACATTTCCAGGGACAGATAATGAGGAAAGAGTGCTCGGAAAATATGATACTCACAGGTCAGATTAAAGACAACAGGAACAGAGGAAAAGAACCAATGTCATACTTAGTGTGCTTGTGTAGTGGTACTGTGTTTAGGAGAAAGAACAGAAAGACATCATTTACTAAGAGCTACAGGAAGATGTGAAGAGACAAGGTCGCCTACGTACGACGTGAGGGATCACGGCACATAAAGAAGACACGCCTATGACATGTAATCAGTAGAGAATTCACTAATAATTGACTGTGAGCTTAACTTATTAACAAATGCAATACGGCGACATGGCCTTATTATTACTGTGTAAGTTTTATGACGTCATGGTAGATGAAGTGAAATATGGCAACAGTAAAGACAAGGAAAATTCTTTCTTTTTATTTTTTAGATATTGCTATTTTCTTTCTTTTTTCGTCCCTTCTTTTCTGCATAGTTAATCAGTTTTCTTTTTTTCTCCTCTCTACTTAATCGCTTTCTTTCTTTGTTTTTTTTCTTTCTTTTTCTCTTTTGCTCCTCATGTAGCTAATTTTATGTCCTTTTTTGTTTTATTTCTCTTCTTGAAGCACACGATATTCTTTCCTTTCTTTCTTTCGTTCTTTCTTCTTTTCTTTCTTCATTTCTTTCTTTCTGTTTTTTTTTTCTTTTTCTCATTCCCCATTGCATTTTCTTACATACATTCTTTTTTCTTTTTTCATGTTTGCTTTCTTTTTCTGGTGCCCTGTTTTTTTTCTTTTTTTTCTTTCTGTCTTTTTATCTTTCTTTCTTTTTCTCTTTCGATGCTCATTATGTAGCTCATTTTATTTTCTTTCTTTTATTTCTCTTCTTGAACACACGATATTTTTCTTTATTTATTTTGTGATTCTTTCTTTCTTACTTTCTTCTTTTCTTTCTTTCGTTCTGTTTGCTTTCTTTTTCGCATTAACTTTGCTTTTTCTCACTTACATGATTTCATTTTCTTTCTTCAGGTTTGATTCCTTTTCTGATGACTTGGTTCTTTCTTTTTTCATTGTTTGTTTGTTCCTTTCTTTCTTTCTTTCTTTCTTTATTTATTTATTTCTGTTTGTTTCTTTTCCTCAATTCCTAGTATTTTCTTTATTCGGTTTGCTTTCTTTTCCTCATTCTTTCTTTCTCTGTTTTTCTCATCCCCTAGTTCTTTCTTTCTTTCTGTTTGATTTCCTTTTTTTTATATCTCAACTCTTTCTTTCTGCTTTCTCTCACCCTCTCTTTCTTTCTTCCCTTCTTTCTTTCTAGCTCCTTTTCTTTTTTCTTATCATGTAGGTCCTTGTATTTTCTTTCTTTGTTACTTAGATTATTTCTTTCTTTTTACATTTCTTTCTTCCTTTTTTTCCTTATTTTTCTTTTCTTCTTTCTTCTCTTTACGTACATTTTGTACTTTCTTTTATGTAATTACATAATTTCTTCTTTCTTTCTTTCTTTCAATCTTTCTTTCTTTCTTTCTTTCTTCTCATTATATAGAATTATTTCTTTTTTATATAAATACGGAACAATTTCTTTGTTTCATTCTTTCTTCATTCTCATAACATAAAATATGTATTTTCTTTTTTTTTCTAACTACGGAGCTACATATACTTTCCTTTTCACTTTCTTTCTTTCTTATTATTATATATATGTTACTTATTTCCTTCCTATCTTTCTCATTCCGGATTTTTATAATTCTCTTCTTCTCTTTTTAATACTTTTCTCTCGCGCTTCTCACCTTTCCCTTTCGCTCTCTCTCTATATATATATCTCTCTCTATCTCTCTCTCTATCTCTCCCTCTCTATCTCTCTCTCTTTCTTTCTTTCCTTTTTTCTTTCTTTCTTATTTATCTTATTTATCTTCTTCTCATTATTTAATGAACCAAGTTAATTACATCCCCAAGCAATTCATTAGACAGACCTTAGAGTAAAAGTTTCACCGCGCGGGTCAAGTTGACACCCTAATGCTTGTAGTATTGTTCTCACTATCATTAACTGGCAATTTAAAATTAATTCCTACTAGTAATTATACAAACTTTCTCACTGACATTCTATGCAACAAGACACGCCTACATTCGGTATTATTCACTTATTAACCAGACAAATTCTCTTAGCAAATGCGAATTGATAATAGTTACAACCACAGTAACCTATTATTAACACATTTATTTACGATTTTTAAAAAAAGCATACGTTTATAAGATATTTCAATTGTAACTTTTTTTTCGGTGAAATGTGTTTCTCAAGTCAAGTAAATATCATCCCTCTTTTCTGTATTTATTGTCGTTTAATTCTGAAACATTTGAAGTAGCGTCGAACGGCTTCCTGATATATGATTGCACCATCTCATTCTTTTTTGGTGTTTCATATTCTATACATTTTAGTTGTTGCAGCTGTTGAATATCCAAAATGGATACAGTTTCTTTTAGTTAGCCGTTTGCTATTCTTGTAGTGCCAGGGCGCAAGGACTGAAAAGGATGGTCCTCACAAAGTCTGACAGTCTTCTTTCGCTTGAAGTCAAGCATAACCAGTAATTTGAGAATTAAACGAATGTCATAAGCTTGTTGGTGTATTTAAACGGTTACAATCAAATTTTACCAGTGTGAGTTTTTTTTATTGAATATATATATATATATATATATATATATATATATATATATATATATATATATATATAAATCTGATGATCCACTGTCCTTTAAAAGTGCTGTGGTGAAATAATTTATTATATGGAATCTTAAAGTAATCTGTTTTTATTTAAATTATTAGCTCTGATTTACATTGAGCTCTCTGGATTTTATCCTCCTTGGGTCTACCCATACGGATTACCTAATTTTTCGTAAACTAAATATATATATATATATATATATATATATATATATATATATAAATCAGTGTAATCCTTTTATTGAGGACTTAAATTGTTTCCTTTTTTTTTCATTTTTTTTAATTTTTTGCAGTAAGGCCCGGGGGACACTCTTGGTAGAGAGTTACGTTAGGAGGCAATTTGTGTGTATAGGAGTGAATGATAACGGTTAATCCTAGCCTTGAATTGTAGTGATCGAGGAAAAATCTTGTTGGGAGTCGGTTCCACAGAGCTAAGATTCGTGGAAGAACCTTTTAGAGTGTAACTTACTTCTCACCAATGGATTACGGAGAGAATGTGGGTGGTTTGATACTATGTAAAAGGCATGGCATGTCCTAGCCGTAAAGCTTTGAATTAGCTTGACCAGGGAATGTAGTTCGTCTGAGCATTTTCCGTAGAAGTATCGATCTTTTCATAAGAGTAACAAAAATACACTTACTTGGCATGAGACCCAATTGAAATAAAAACTCAGAAATTCGGAAATGTCTTTTAAAGGTTGTTCCAGTAACTTGGACCGATTTTAAATGTGAATTAAGTTTAAGCGTCTAATGATGTTTTTCTTTTTCTTTCAGATTAAACAACTTAAGTCTTTGGCAATTTCAACCATGGAAAGATTAACAATGAAACAAGGTGCTAAAGTTTCAAGTGTGCAATTGGAAAAAATTGTTCGTAAATTCAAACAAACTGGGTCGGTGACAGATGTCAAAACATCGTTGCGTGCCCGTTTGCGCCGTTCAGCTGAAAACTTTGCTTCAGTGCACGAGAATGTGGCCGAAAATCCAGATACATCTGTTCGTCATCGCGCGCAGGAATTGAGCCTCTGCACAACAACGTTACATCGTTTTCAATTGCACACTCGGTTGGTCGATTATGTTGACTAAAAGATAGCGATGTTCACGAAATGCATTTCTGTTTGAACGTCCATTTTCGTAATAGGCTTTGAAAACTTTAACACGTTGTTTGATTGTTAATCTTTCCGTGGTTGGAATTGCCAAAGACTTAAGCTGTTAAATGTGAAAGAAAAAGAAAAAAAATCATTAGATGCTGAAACTTAATTCCCATTTAAAATCGATCCATACTATTGGGACACACTTTATTAGCGCGAAAAGCGACATTTGGAGACTCATACTGATACCTTGTTTTTATTTGTGATAAACATTTGGAAAAATAAGTAGATCGATGACATCATAGTCTAAGAGACTTATTAGCTAAATTCTGTCATGACATTCTCACACTATAATAATCGGCATATGATTAATATTCGCCTTTGAAAAATACGCTTTGACAAGCGAGATTACATTAAGAATTAAATATTTGTTCTGCGTTTGTTGTTAATGTCGGCAGTCGACTTTTTCTTCTGACAAATTTCAAGCATGAAGCCCAATAAAAGTACAATTTAAATGAAACCCTCCATATTTAAAGGAACACGTCCATATTTAAATGAACACGTCCGTATTGTTAAATATACACCCTTGTGCAAATTAATTGAAACAACCATTTTAGTTTCCTTTCTTTCACCATACGGTCAGTTTTAGACCCACTGGAGTGACAGTGTGTAATCGGTGATTTCTATCTTTTCCTCAGATTACGTCATTTTCAGTGGTGTGCAGTAATTTGAATCTATTTTCGGGGTGTATGATGAAATTTGTTTGGCCTTCAAAAATATTACGTCGTGCGTGATTACATCAGGTTTTCATCACGCCCAGACACTATTGTCTCGACTGTCGATTAGTTATCCCGCGGCAATTGTCTGCGATGGACGTTACGCCAGAGAAGCGTACGAAAATTGCGACGCTGCATGAACGCAATGGCAAGTCTTACCAGTGAGCAAATCAAAGTACTATCGACTAGCTCGGAAACACTCCTGATTTAAATCCAATCGGGAATCTGTTTTCTATAAGGAAAGACTTTGGGGAATGGACATACAAAGTATTAACATGTGCACTGGGTTATGTTTCATTGGAAAAAAGATGAAAAAGTAAATAATAACGGAATTATTCGTTTTGTTTCAGTTAATTTGCACCTAGGTGGAGGATGCAATAAACGACTCCATTTTCGATGATGAAAGAGTGTCTGGAGACTTTAACACTCACATGACATACAAAAGTGCATATGAAACATCAAGTAGTCTACTTAAGGAATTTGTGTGAATGAAGAAGAAATGTTGAAGCACACCTGACCAAAATTTCGAAATTAATGCCATTTGGATCTGAAGAGAAAATCAGTGACTAGAAGGAAAGTGCTGATCTTTCAGTTCTCGCCCATAAACCTCAGACCATGTCCGTACATTCTTTGTCTGAATTTCTCCGATGAGGAGCTATCAATCTCTACATTATGAATATTATTTTTATTTTTTAATCAATTCCTCCCCAAGCAGATAAATAAGGCCACTGAGACGCAAGAGGTTACCGAAACTAAAAGAAACAGTACAATAAAAGAACAGGACATAAGACGACTAATAATGACTGACACTGCATTTAAATTTTTGAATATCATAATTCCCAGTAACGCAAGAAATCTGGAAGAGAGTTCAACGCGCGAGAAATACGAGTGAAGAAAATGTTAGTATAGAACTTACGGCTGAAAACTAGCAATGCGAATAGATAACTGCCAAAGCAGTTCTGCGTTTAAAATCGTGGTACCAACGAGAAAAGCTCACTAGAAGATGTACCGTGGAAATATTTATAGAAAAAGCAAATGTGACTGATACAAGATCAGGATCGACAATATAGCATATTCTTGTCTGGATATTGTCAAGAATATCTAGACATGACTGCACCAGACCAGATGTGATACCAATATTCGATGACCAGACAAATTGTAGACTTATGGTTGTGCAAGATAGTCTGTTAAAATAAATACAGAGTCTCCATAAATTTCGTGTGCACTTTAAAACATTTATAACTTTATTTGTATTTGCGATAGAAATAATCTGTAAAAATTGTTATAAAGTTTAATGTACGTAGTTTTAAGTATAGCTAAAATAACTAATGTGATTACAGGCATTACTGTAAATCAGTTGGCAAATGTTTTCCGTGAACTGCAAAATCGTATTACCCTTTGTATTGCTAATGATGGAGGACATGTGGAAACTTAAATAAAATGTCAATAAAACCTTAAAAAATATAGATTTACTTCTTTCTAATCCTTTTTACAAATTATTTCTATCGCAAATACAAATAAAGTTATATTTTTTTAAAGTGCACACGAACTTTATGAACACGCTGTATAATCTAGAATAACAATAAATCGGCATTCCTAGCAGCATAATTTGGGATTGATTCAATGTAATCAATACACTTTATGTCAGTGTAAAAATGTGAAACCAAGAAGGTTGCAAGGAGCTGCTCTCCTGGAGGTTAGCATCAGCCATACTGATCGAAGTCAAGAAAGTTTTTAAGAAGATTAATGGAACGGAGTTGCATTATTGAGTTATTTTTACATTTTGGTCGTTCAGCCATCCGGACATCTTCATGATTATATATATACGGTTAACATCCAGGGAATTCCGGTCAGAATCAGTTCTTTAATATACAGGGCATATTGTTCTCGTTCTACAGAACACTGTTTTGCAAAGTTATTGCAAACACTCTTACCGCTGCGTCTGTGTCTATAATACCCAGTCAAGAGATTGAACACAAATTAAATATATATATATATATATATATATATATATATATATATCATTTCGCCCCAAGTAAGGTGATAAAGCCACTAGGACCAAGGAGGGTACAGGGAGTGAAAGATAATTCAAGTGAGGATACAAGAAGACAGTATATGTCGATTGAGGAGATACTGTTAGAAGAGAACAGACGGTTACATCTAATTCAATAGTAAAACGGTGAAACCCTGTTGCCAATCTAGTAGCAAACTTACGGTCATGTCATGGCACTAGGAGAAAAAAAACTCATCAGATCAGCTGCCGTGAAACTATTCGGAGAATAGACAGAGCAAACCAGCTTTCCTTGCACTAGACCTGGCAACTAATTGCATATAATCACTCCTTTCCATGTCAGTGGAAAGCAAGAGCTGAAGTAGGCGCAAGGTGTTGGTCTCCTGTAGTTTAGTATCAGCCATGATGATGACACCCAGAAACCACTCTCTATGATGATTAAATGAAAGCTGTTTTATTTTGTCAGTTCGACATACATTAGCTTCCATGGAACAGAAGATACTGCTATTGACAAAGACCGCCGCCCCACAAAAAAATACCAAGGTGATTCGTTCATATTATCGGTCCTGACCCTATCATTATATTCACTTACGTTCTAAAACACTTGGGAAAGGTATAAATCAACGCAGTTAAATATGTTAGCTCTATCACTGATATTTTAGCGCTTTCCAATAAATACCGTGTATATATATATATATATAAATACCTATATATATATATATATATATATATATATATATATATATATATATATATATATAGGTATTGTTCTAAAACACTTGGGAAAGGTATAAATCAACGCAGTTAAATATGTTAGCTCTATCACTGATATTTTAGCGCTTTCCAATAAATACCGTGTATATATATATATAAATACCTATATATATATATATATATATATATATATATATATATATATAGGTATTTATATATATATATATATATAGGTATTGTTCTAAAACACTTGGGAAAGGTATAAATCAACGCAGTTAAATATGTTAGCTCTATCACTGATATTTTAGCGCTTTCCAAAAAATACCGTGTATATATATATATATATATATATATATATATATATATATATATATATGGAGAGAGAGAGAGGGGGACCGAGGAAGAGGTTCGAATTCTAGTCGAATCCATTACATTCACTTACGTGCTAATACTCTTGGGAAAGGTACGAATTCTCTTCTTCTCCCCCCAGCTATGGGCAAATAGCAGAACAAACTCGGTTTTATAGCCTTAGATGGCAACTGGTCCACCCCAGAAAGAAATAGCAACCTACTGCGGGAAAAAAAATCTGCCTCGTCTGTCATGTATCGAAAGATACATGATCGCCCAAGCGTGTATCACGCATGGCACATAACTGAATTGATCGGTCCTGACCTGGCATCTCGACTTTAGTGTCTTTCCCACATCAGTGACGTGACTTCCCGCTCTCTTTTATATAAATATTTTCATGGTACTTGTCCTAGTGGGCTCTGCCTGTTGGTATCTGGACCGCATGAATTTAAGAGTCCTAGTTGATTGGCTACTAGGTTCTATTCTTGTTACTAATAAAGTATCTTGATGATATAATAGTAAATTCTAGTCTAATACTTTATTTATTGTGGCACTTCTCTCCTTTGAATCTCTCTTTCGATTTCTTGCTTCCCCACCGCCTTCAAGAATTTAAATGCAATATCAACCGCCATGTTCTATCTTCCTGTCCCTGTTCATTTATTGTCCTTTCTCCTCACTAAAGTCTATTCATTCTATTCCACTCCCAGTAATACTTTTCCGTCTTAGTTTTATTAACACCCTGCTTCGGGTGAAATTATTAAAAAGAATAAAACCCCTAGGCTCATGGATAATTGGGTGAGTAGCAGTGTGAGGAATGTCACGGTTTCGTTTATTTCCGGTTGATACTATGGTCTGAGTGTGACGTAAACGCCATAAAACCAAAACCCCAATTGTCAATAAGATACTTTGAAGTTTTATATGTTCATAATGATATGGAATACGTTCATGTATGATGTACTGTCGGGTAAATGACAGTATTGAACGACAGGGAGGAAGGCGAGGTACGTATATTTAATGAACGATGGAGAGGTATGAGAACGCAACATACAGTGTAACACGGATATAAGAGACCCTGATATAAGAGAAACCCGGATAGAAGAGAGATTTTATCTGGTCCCAAATTAGAGCCTGTGTTAATGTATATATAATAGACCAAACCCGCATATAAGAGAAACACGGATATAAGAGACTTCTTCTCCGGTCCCGAGAACTCTCTTATATCCGGGTTTCACTGTATATATTTTAGTTTATCGTTTGATGTTATTCATTTTTAGCTATTACTCTATAAACTGTAATAATACAGGTGTCCCCAAAAATTTGACATCATTTTAAAAGCAATTATCTTGAAAAATACTAAGCCTAGCTTAGTTTATTTCCGGTTGATTTTAAGGTCTGAGTATGACGTAAACGCCTTGAGGCCATAAAACCCAATTGTCAATAAGATACTTAGAAGGTTTATATGTTCATAATTATGTGGGGTATGTTCATGTGACATTGTTTTCATCTATTAATCGACTATTATCATTGTATCTTTCTTACAATGATGTACCCCTATATATGGCCACTTGGGGACAAGGTTACAGAGTAAGAGGTACAGTTTACGGCGACATGTAGGCATGATAACTTATATTGAACAGGTTAAGATTGTTGTGGTCAGGTTTATATGCTCATAATGATGTGGGGTATATGTTCATGTGACATAAAAATAAATCACACGGGGACAGGTCCGGAGACTGCAGCAAACATTTCATCAGAAAACTGTCTTCATCTCCACCACACCTGGTTTATCTCTCTGACAGATACTCATTGAGATAAGCACACCGTGTTCTTTTCAATTAAATATAAAATCTTGATCTGTTTCTATAGATTCTGTGAAAATTGGATGCTATTTCAACAAGAATTGCCAAAATTATTGGCCTGTAAAATGATGTCAAATTTTGGGGGGAGACCCTGTATTTATCGTCTTTTTTTATCCGTTGTGGTGTGTATAATGATTTGTTTATGCTGGAATATTGTTTGAATTTCTGAATACCGAAAAAATCGGAAAACGTAAACATAACTACCCCCAAGAATATGGGATATGGGATTGTGTACCTGTACTAAGCGAGAGATTACCAGTGTCTTTGAAATTATATTAGTTGTGCATGAATGTATTACTTTAATATTGTCCATCTTGGGGTTATCTGTTTCTTCCTGACTATTAAAGTGGCTTTTCATCAATCTCATCGGAAAGACTCGAACTAGGAATTCCTTATACTCGGCAAGAATAGCGCTGGAAAATAATTTGCAAATCGCTTTGTGTTTTCTCCCCTACCCGTCCTATTCCACTGACCTCGCACCAACCGATTATCTTTTTTGTCGATCACCGCAAAATGTTTTAATGAGGGAGAAAATATTTTCTCTAATGAAAAATAGATTCCAGTGTTCGTCGTGTCATTTTTAACACCAAAACCTGCGGAATGTTACGCAAAATATATTGCATAGCTGCATAATAAATTATTGTAAATAATGGAGAATATTATTACTGAACACTATGTAATTGCACTTTATATTCAGAAGAATAAAATTCGAGAAACGAAAAGGAAAATCTTTTTTTGTCTCAACCTGGTATTATCGTTCTTCCACCTGTTAATGCCGACCAGCCTCTGGGATTAATGGAACGCAGCTTGATACGTATAATTAGTGCCTGTTTTTTTGTTTTTTCACATTTTTCGAAACATATAATTAATTCCTGGATATGTTAGCAACCAACGATTTATAGTCAGTCTTATTTTATTTTTATGATAACGGAATTATGCTAGGTATTAATCGGTTATAAAATCTTGGAACACTCCAATCCATGGCGATAATCAATTAGTATGAAGTAAGGAAGATCTGACTAAAAGCATCACAAAACTATCCTACTGATTACGAGGAATATTCATGAGATGGAGAGAGGGATAGAGAGGTAGAGAGAAATTCAAATATATAAAGTGGCGTGAAGTAAGATTTTTAAAAAATGGCAAGAAAGAAAGCAACAGGCCCAAATCGAAATCAAATGATATCGAAATTGCTGATCAAGAAAAGAACAATGAAGAATAGTTATGTAACGAAAAGAATAAAAAAGAAAACATGCAAAAAAAGAAAATTATGCAATAAAAAGATAGACACGGGAAGGTAAACGTTGGAACGGACAAATCTGGTAAATTGAAGAAAGGTTCACTTAAGGGAATGCGTCGAGAATCTAAGAAAAAACAAAATGGAATAGGAAACGAAAAAGTTAAGAAAAAAGAAGGATTAGCACAAGAAAGGGATAACGAAAGAAAAGATAAAATAAGAAAATAAGTTAAATGGCGGTAATAAATATAATATTTAAGATAAAAGAAAAGGAGGATTAAAAAAGAAACATGTTTGGGTATAAAATTGCAGAAGAGATCATGAAAGAAAGAAAGAAAGAAAGGAAGTGGCAATAAAAGTAAGAGGATGGGGGAAAACGTCATACTCTGAAAAGAAAGAAAGAAAGGAAGTGGCAATAAAAGTAAGAGGATGGGGAAAACGTCATACTCTGAAAAGAAAGAAAGAAAGAAAGTGGCAATAAAAGTAAGAGGATGGGGAAAACGTCATACTCTGAAAAGAGAGAAAGAAAGAAAGGAAGTGGCAATAAAAGTAAGAGGATGGGGGAAAACGTCATACTCTGAAAAGAAAGAAAGAAAGAAAGGAAGTGGCAATAAAAGTAAGAGGATGGGGGAAAACGTCATACTCTGAAAAGAAAGAAAGAAAGGAAGTGGCAATAAAAGTAAGAGGATGGGGGAAAACGTCATACTCTGAAAAGAAAGAAAGAAAGGAAGTGGCAATAAAAGTAAGAGGATGGGGAAAACGTCATACTCTGAAAAGAAAGAAAGAAAGAAAGTGGCAATAAAAGTAAGAGGATGGGGGAAAACGTCATACTCTGAAAAGAAAGAAAGAAAGAAAGAAAGTGGCAATAAAAGTAAGAGGATGGGGGAAAACGTCATACTCTGAAAAGAAAGAAAGAAAGAAAGTGGCAATAAAAGTAAGAGGATGGGGAAAACGTCATACTCTGAAAAGAGAGAAAGAAAGAAAGGAAGTGGCAATAAAAGTAAGAGGATGGGGGAAAACGTCATACTCTGAAAAGAAAGAAAGAAAGAAAGGAAGTGGCAATAAAAGTAAGAGGATGGGGGAAAACGTCATACTCTGAAAAGAAAGAAAGAAAGGAAGTGGCAATAAAAGTAAGAGGATGGGGGAAAACGTCATACTCTGAAAAGAAAGAAAGAAAGGAAGTGGCAATAAAAGTAAGAGGATGGGGAAAACGTCATACTCTGAAAAGAAAGAAAGAAAGAAAGTGGCAATAAAAGTAAGAGGATGGGGGAAAACGTCATACTCTGAAAAGAAAGAAAGAAAGAAAGGAAGTGGCAATAAAAGTAAGAGGATGGGGGAAAACGTCATACTCTGAAAAGAAAGAAAGAAAGAAAGTGGCAATAAAAGTAAGAGGATGGGGGAAAACGTCATACTCTGAAAAGAAAGAAAGAAAGAAAGGAAGTGGCAATAAAAGTAAGAGGATGGGGGAAAACGTCATACTCTGAAAAGAAAGAAAGAAAGAAAGAAAGTGGCAATAAAAGTAAGAGGATGGGGGAAAACGTCATACTCTGAAAAGAAAGAAAGAAAGAAAGTGGCAATAAAAGTAAGAGGATGGGGGAAAACGTCATACTCTGAAAAGAAAGAAAGAAAGAAAGAAAGTGGCAATAAAAGTAAGAGGATGGGGGAAAACGTCATACTCTGAAAAGAAAGAAAGAAAGAAAGTGGCAATAAAAGTAAGAGGATGGGGAAAACGTCATACTCTGAAAAGAGAGAAAGAAAGAAAGGAAGTGGCAATAAAAGTAAGAGGATGGGGGAAAACGTCATACTCTGAAAAGAAAGAAAGAAAGAAAGGAAGTGGCAATAAAAGTAAGAGGATGGGGGAAAACGTCATACTCTGAAAAGAAAGAAAGAAAGGAAGTGGCAATAAAAGTAAGAGGATGGGGGAAAACGTCATACTCTGAAAAGAAAGAAAGAAAGGAAGTGGCAATAAAAGTAAGAGGATGGGGAAAACGTCATACTCTGAAAAGAAAGAAAGAAAGAAAGTGGCAATAAAAGTAAGAGGATGGGGGAAAACGTCATACTCTGAAAAGAAAGAAAGAAAGAAAGGAAGTGGCAATAAAAGTAAGAGGATGGGGGAAAACGTCATACTCTGAAAAGAAAGAAAGAAAGAAAGTGGCAATAAAAGTAAGAGGATGGGGGAAAACGTCATACTCTGAAAAGAAAGAAAGAAAGAAAGGAAGTGGCAATAAAAGTAAGAGGATGGGGGAAAACGTCATACTCTGAAAAGAAAGAAAGAAAGAAAGAAAGTGGCAATAAAAGTAAGAGGATGGGGGAAAACGTCATACTCTGAAAAGAAAGAAAGAAAGAAAGTGGCAATAAAAGTAAGAGGATGGGGGAAAACGTCATACTCTGAAAAGAAAGAAAGAAAGAAAGGAAGTGGCAATAAAAGTAAGAGGATGGGGGAAAACGTCATACTCTGAAAAGAAAGAAAGAAAGAAAGGAAGTGGCAATAAAAGTAAGAGGATGGGGGAAAACGTAATACTCTGAAAAGAAAGAAAGAAAGGAAGTGGCAATAAAAGTAAGGAGATGGGGGAAAACGTAATACTCTGAAAAGAAAGAAAGAAAGGAAGTGGCAATAAAAGTAAGAGGATGGGGGAAAACGTCATACTCTGAAAAGAAAGAAAGAAAGGAAGGAAGTGGCAATAAAAGTAAGAGGATGGGGGAAAACGTAATACTCTGAAAAGAAAGAAAGAAAGGAAGTGGCAATAAAAGTAAGAGGATGGGGGAAAACGTAATACTCTGAAAAGAAAGAAAGGAAGAAAGGAAGTGGCAATAAAAGTAAGAGGATGGGGGAAAACGTCATACTCTGAAAAGAAAGAAAGAAAGAAAGTGGCAATAAAAGTAAGGAGATGGGGGAAAACGTCATACTCTGAAAAGAAAGAAAGAAAGGAAGGAAGTGGCAATAAAAGTAAGAGGATGGGGGAAAACGTAATACTCTGAAAAGAAAGAAAGAAAGAAAGGAAGTGGCAATAAAAGTAAGAGGATGGGGGAAAACGTCATACTCTGAAAAGAAAGAAAGAAAGGAAGGAAGTGGCAATAAAAGTAAGAGGATGGGGGAAAACGTAATACTCTGAAAAGAGAGAAAGAAAGAAAGGAAGTGGCAATAAAAGTAAGAGGATGGGGGAAAACGTCATACTCTGAAAAGAAAGAAAGAAAGAAAGGAAGTGGCAATAAAAGTAAGAGGATGGGGGAAAACGTAATACTCTGAAAAGAAAGAAAGAAAGGAAGTGGCAATAAAAGTAAGGAGATGGGGGAAAACGTAATACTCTGAAAAGAAAGAAAGAAAGAAAGGAAGTGGCAATAAAAGTAAGAGGATGGGGGAAAACGTCATACTCTGAAAAGAAAGAAAGAAAGAAAGTGGCAATAAAAGTAAGAGGATGGGGGAAAACGTCATACTCTGAAAAGAAAGAAAGAAAGGAAGTGGCAATAAAAGTAAGAGGATGGGGGAAAACGTCATACTCTGAAAAGAAAGAAAGGAAGGAAGTGGCAATAAAAGTAAGAGGATAGGGGAAAACGTCATACTCTGAAAAGAAAGAAAGGAAGGAAGTGGCAATAAAAGTAAGAGGATGGGGGAAAACGTCATACTCTGAAAAGAAAGAAAGAAAGAAAGTGGCAATAAAAGTAAGAGGATGGGGGAAAACGTCATACTCTGAAAAGAAAGAAAGGAAGGAAGTGGCAATAAAAGTAAGAGGATGGGGGAAAACGTCATACTCTGAAAAGAAAGAAAGAAAGAAAGTGGCAATAAAAGTAAGAGGATGGGGGAAAACGTCATACTCTGAAAAGAAAGAAAGAAAGAAAGAAAGGAAGTGGCAATAAAAGTAAGAGGATGGGGGAAAACGTCATACTCTGAAAAGAAAGAAAGAAAGAAAGTGGCAATAAAAGTAAGAGGATGGGGGAAAACGTAATACTCTGAAAAGAAAGAAAGGAAGAAAGGAAGTGGCAATAAAAGTAAGAGGATGGGGGAAAACGTCATACTCTGAAAAGAAAGAAAGAAAGGAAGGAAGTGGCAATAAAAGTAAGAGGATGGGGGAAAACGTCATACTCTGAAAAGAAAGAAAGAAAGGAAGTGGCAATAAAAGTAAGAGGATGGGGGAAAACGTAATACTCTGAAAAGAAAGAAAGGAAGAAAGGAAGTGGCAATAAAAGTAAGAGGATGGGGGAAAACGTCATACTCTGAAAAGAAAGAAAGGAAGGAAGTGGCAATAAAAGTAAGAGGATGGGGGAAAACGTAATACTCTGAAAAGAGAGAAAGAAAGAAAGGAAGTGGCAATAAAAGTAAGAGGATGGGGGAAAACGTCATACTCTGAAAAGAAAGAAAGAAAGAAAGGAAGTGGCAATAAAAGTAAGAGGATGGGGGAAAACGTAATACTCTGAAAAGAAAGAAAGAAAGGAAGTGGCAATAAAAGTAAGGAGATGGGGGAAAACGTAATACTCTGAAAAGAAAGAAAGAAAGAAAGGAAGTGGCAATAAAAGTAAGAGGATGGGGGAAAACGTCATACTCTGAAAAGAAAGAAAGAAAGGAAGTGGCAATAAAAGTAAGAGGATGGGGGAAAACGTAATACTCTGAAAAGAAAGGAAGAAAGAAAGGAAGTGGCAATAAAAGTAAGAGGATGGGGGAAAACGTAATACTCTGAAAAGAAAGAAAGAAAGAAAGGAAGTGGCAATAAAAGTAAGAGGATGGGGGAAAACGTAATACTCTGAAAAGAAAGAAAGAAAGGAAGTGGCAATAAAAGTAAGGAGATGGGGGAAAACGTAATACTCTGAAAAGAAAGAAAGAAAGAAAGGAAGTGGCAATAAAAGTAAGAGGATGGGGGAAAACGTCATACTCTGAAAAGAAAGAAAGAAAGGAAGTGGCAATAAAAGTAAGAGGATGGGGGAAAACGTAATACTCTGAAAAGAAAGAAAGAAAGAAAGGAAGTGGCAATAAAAGTAAGAGGATGGGGGAAAACGTCATACTCTGAAAAGAAAGAAAGAAAGGAAGTGGCAATAAAAGTAAGAGGATGGGGGAAAACGTAATACTCTGAAAAGAAAGAAAGAAAGAAAGGAAGTGGCAATAAAAGTAAGAGGATGGGGGAAAACGTCATACTCTGAAAAGAAAGAAAGAAAGAAAGGAAGTGGCAATAAAAGTAAGAGGATGGGGGAAAACGTAATACTCTGAAAAGAAAGAAAGAAAGGAAGTGGCAATAAAAGTAAGGAGATGGGGGAAAACGTAATACTCTGAAAAGAAAGAAAGAAAGAAAGGAAGTGGCAATAAAAGTAAGAGGATGGGGGAAAACGTAATACTCTGAAAAGAAAGAAAGAAAGGAAGTGGCAATAAAAGTAAGGAGATGGGGGAAAACGTAATACTCTGAAAAGAAAGAAAGAAAGAAAGGAAGTGGCAATAAAAGTAAGAGGATGGGGGAAAACGTCATACTCTGAAAAGAAAGAAAGAAAGAAAGTGGCAATAAAAGTAAGAGGATGGGGGAAAACGTCATACTCTGAAAAGAAAGAAAGAAAGGAAGTGGCAATAAAAGTAAGAGGATGGGGGAAAACGTCATACTCTGAAAAGAAAGAAAGGAAGGAAGTGGCAATAAAAGTAAGAGGATGGGGGAAAACGTCATACTCTGAAAAGAAAGAAAGAAAGAAAGTGGCAATAAAAGTAAGAGGATGGGGGAAAACGTCATACTCTGAAAAGAAAGAAAGAAAGAAAGGAAGTGGCAATAAAAGTAAGAGGATGGGGGAAAACGTAATACTCTGAAAAGAAAGAAAGGAAGAAAGGAAGTGGCAATAAAAGTAAGAGGATGGGGGAAAACGTCATACTCTGAAAAGAAAGAAAGAAAGGAAGGAAGTGGCAATAAAAGTAAGAGGATGGGGAAAACGTAATACTCTGAAAAGAAAGAAAGGAAGAAAGGAAGTGGCAATAAAAGTAAGAGGATGGGGGAAAACGTCATACTCTGAAAAGAAAGAAAGGAAGGAAGTGGCAATAAAAGTAAGAGGATGGGGGAAAACGTAATACTCTGAAAAGAGAGAAAGAAAGAAAGGAAGTGGCAATAAAAGTAAGAGGATGGGGAAAACGTCATACTCTGAAAAGAAAGAAAGAAAGGAAGTGGCAATAAAAGTAAGAGGATGGGGGAAAACGTCATACTCTGAAAAGAAAGAAAGAAAGGAAGTGGCAATAAAAGTAAGAGGATGGGGGAAAACGTCATACTCTGAAAAGAAAGAAAGAAAGGAAGTGGCAATAAAAGTAAGGAGATGGGGGAAAACGTAATACTCTGAAAAGAAAGAAAGAAAGAAAGGAAGTGGCAATAAAAGTAAGAGGATGGGGGAAAACGTCATACTCTGAAAAGAAAGAAAGAAAGGAAGTGGCAATAAAAGTAAGAGGATGGGGGAAAACGTCATACTCTGAAAAGAAAGAAAGAAAGAAAGGAAGTGGCAATAAAAGTAAGAGGATGGGGGAAAACGTAATACTCTGAAAAGAAAGAAAGAAAGGAAGTGGCAATAAAAGTAAGGAGATGGGGGAAAACGTAATACTCTGAAAAGAAAGAAATAAAGAAAGAAAGTGGCAATAAAAGTAAGAGGATGGGGGAAAACGTCATACTCTGAAAAGAAAGAAAGAAAGAAAGTGGCAATAAAAGTAAGAGGATGGGGAAAACGTCATACTCTGAAAAGAAAGAAAGAAAGAAAGTGGCAATAAAAGTAAGGAGATGGGGGAAAACGTAATACTCTGAAAAGAAAGAAAGAAAGAAAGGAAGTGGCAATAAAAGTAAGGAGATGGGGGAAAACGTCATACTCTGAAAAGAAAGAAAGAAAGAAAGTGGCAATAAAAGTAAGAGGATGGGGGAAAACGTCATACTCTGAAAAGAAAGAAAGAAAGGAAGTGGCAATAAAAGTAAGAGGATGGGGGAAACGTCATACTCTGAAAAGAAAGAAAGAAAGAAAGTGGCAATAAAAGTAAGAGGATGGGGAAAACGTCCTCTGAAAAGAAAGAAAGAAAGAAAGTGGCAATAAAAGTAAGAGGATGGGGGAAAACGTCATACTCTGAAAAGAAAGAAAGAAAGAAAGTGGCAATAAAAGTAAGAGGATGGGGAAAACGTCATACTCTGAAAAGAAAGAAAGAAAGAAAGTGGCAATAAAAGTAAGAGGATGGGGAAAACGTCATACTCTGAAAAGAAAGAAAGAAAGAAAGTGGCAATAAAAGTAAGGAGGATGGGGGAAAACGTCATACTCTGAAAAGAAAGAAAGAAAGAAAAGTGGCAATAAAAGTAAGAGATGGGGGAAAACGTCATACTCTGAAAAGAAAGAAAGAAAGAAAGTGGCAATAAAAGTAAGAGGATGGGGGAAAACGTCATACTCTGAAAAGAAAGAAAGAAAGGAAGTGGCAATAAAAGTAAGAGGATGGGGGAAAACGTCATACTCTGAAAAGAAAGAAAGAAAGAAAGTGGCAATAAAAGTAAGGAGATGGGGGAAAACGTAATACTCTGAAAAGAAAGAAAGAAAGAAAGGAAGTGGCAATAAAAGTAAGGAGATGGGGGAAAACGTCATACTCTGAAAAGAAAGAAAGAAAGAAAGTGGCAATAAAAGTAAGAGGATGGGGGAAAACGTCATACTCTGAAAAGAAAGAAAGAAAGAAAGTGGCAATAAAAGTAAGAGGATGGGGAAAACGTCATACTCTGAAAAGAAAGAAAGAAAGAAAGTGGCAATAAAAGTAAGAGGATGGGGGAAACGTCATACTCTGAAAAGAAAGAAAGAAAGAAAGTGGCAATAAAAGTAAGAGGATGGGGAAAACGTCATACTCTGAAAAGAAAGAAAGAAAGGAAGTGGCAATAAAAGTAAGAGGATGGGGGAAAACGTCATACTCTGAAAAGAAAGAAAGAAAGAAAGTGGCAATAAAAGTAAGAGGATGGGGGAAAACGTCATACTCTGAAAAGAAAGAAAGAAAGAAAGTGGCAATAAAAGTAAGAGGATGGGGGAAAACGTCATACTCTGAAAAGAAAGAAAGAAAGGAAGTGGCAATAAAAGTAAGAGGATGGGGGAAAACGTCATACTCTGAAAAGAAAAAAAGAAAGAAAGTGGCAATAAAAGTAAGAGGATGGGGGAAACGTCATACTCTGAAAAGAAAGAAAGAAAGGAAGTGGCAATAAAAGTAAGGAGATGGGGGAAAACGTAATACTCTGAAAAGAAAGAAAGAAAGAAAGAAAGGAAGTGGCAATAAAAGTAAGGAGATGGGGGAAAACGTCATACTCTGAAAAGAAAGAAAGAAAGAAAGGAAGTGGCAATAAAAGTAAGGAGATGGGGGAAAACGTCATACTCTGAAAAGAAAGAAAGAAAGAAAGTGGCAATAAAAGTAAGAGGATGGGGGAAAACGTCATACTCTGAAAAGAAAGAAAGAAAGGAAGTGGCAATAAAAGTAAGAGGATGGGGGAAACGTCATACTCTGAAAAGAAAGAAAGAAAGAAAGTGGCAATAAAAGTAAGAGGATGGGGGAAAACGTCATACTCTGAAAAGAAAGAAAGAAAGAAAGTGGCAATAAAAGTAAGAGGATGGGGGAAAACGTCATACTCTGAAAAGAAAGAAAGAAAGGAAGTGGCAATAAAAGTAAGAGGATGGGGGAAAACGTCATACTCTGAAAAGAAAGAAAGAAAGGAAGTGGCAATAAAAGTAAGGAGATGGGGGAAAACGTAATACTCTGAAAAGAAAGAAAGAAAGAAAGTGGCAATAAAAGTAAGAGGATGGGGGAAACGTCATACTCTGAAAAGAAAGAAAGAAAGAAAGTGGCAATAAAAGTAAGAGGATGGGGGAAAACGTCATACTCTGAAAAGAAAGAAAGAAAGAAAGTGGCAATAAAAGTAAGAGGATGGGGAAAACGTCATACTCTGAAAAGAAAGAAAGAAAGAAAGGAAGTGGCAATAAAAGTAAGAGGATGGGGGAAAACGTAATACTCTGAAAAGAAAGAAAGAAAGAAAGTGGCAATAAAAGTAAGAGGATGGGGAAAACGTCATACTCTGAAAAGAAAGAAAGAAAGAAAGTGGCAATAAAAGTAAGAGGATGGGGAAAACGTCATACTCTGAAAAGAAAGAAAGAAAGAAAGTGGCAATAAAAGTAAGAGGATGGGGGAAAACGTCATACTCTGAAAAGAAAGAAAGAAAGAAAGAAAGTGGCAATAAAAGTAAGAGGATGGGGAAAACGTCATACTCTGAAAAGAAAGAAAGAAAGAAAGGAAGTGGCAATAAAAGTAAGAGGATGGGGGAAAACGTAATACTCTGAAAAGAAAGAAAGAAAGAAAGGAAGTGGCAATAAAAGTAAGAGGATGGGGGAAAACGTCATACTCTGAAAAGAAAGAAAGAAAGAAAGGAAGTGGCAATAAAAGTAAGAGGATGGGGGAAAACGTCATACTCTGAAAAGAAAGAAAGAAAGAAAGGAAGTGGCAATAAAAGTAAGAGGATGGGGGAAAACGTCATACTCTGAAAAGAAAGAAAGAAAGAAAGGAAGTGGCAATAAAAGTAAGAGGATGGGTGAAAAGGTCATACTCTGAAAAGAGAGAAAGAAAGAAAGGAAGTGGCAATAAAAGTAAGAGGATGGGGGAAAACGTCATACTCTGAAAAGAAAGAAAGAAAGAAAGACAGAAAGAAAGAATGTCCGCATGGTCTGGAGCCCCTCCTGTTTGCCTCAGGGTTCTTGATAACATCCAGAGACGGATATGCAATGTAATTGGCCCTGATCTGTCATCGCGTCTGCAGTCGCTCTCTTACAGACGCGACGTTGCCTCGCTCTGTCTTTTTTACAAATACTTTCACGGTAATTGCTCCGATGAGATGCTTTCGCTGGTTCCTAGGTCTCCTGAATTTAAACGTCCTACGAGGCTGGCATCCCGTTCCCACCCCTTCCCCGTTGAAACTGTTAGATGTAGACGTCTCTTCTACTCCAATAGCTTCATGTCACGCACATCTCGCCTGTGGAACTCCCTTCGTTATTCCTGTTTCCCTGACAAATACAATCTCCAACTATTTAAGTGTAACGTCAATCGATATCTCCAGTTGCCTTGATCTATTCACTTCCCTTCTCCACATCCTTTCCCCTTTCATTCCTATCTGCTCTCGCTCCAAATCTTCTGTAACCCCCTTGCCTTGATCGATCCACTATCTTTCTCCACATCCTTTCCTTTACTACTCCTATCTGCTCTTCCTCCAAACCTTCTGTAACCCCATGCGTGCTAGTGGCTTCCAGCCTTGCTTGGGGTGATAAGCTTAAAAAAAAAAACTACTGAAAAACTGAAGATAAACAAATTCTGGAAAATGAGAAAGGAAGAAAAGAAATCTGAGATAGAGAAAGAAATTAAAAAGAAAGAAAGAAATAAAGAAAGAAAAAGAGAGAATGAAGGAAATATAACGGAAAGTTATAATAGAACAAACTCGAGACATGAATAAGTTCGAATAGGTTGAAAAGAAAGAACTGACTGTACTACTTCAAAAATGCAAGACGGACAACTTTTGGAAGAAATGTGAAAAAAGGAACAAAAGAAAAATACAGAGAAGGAATTTAAAAATGGAATAATCTACGGAAATCTAAGGAAAAGCAACAAAGAAAGAAGAAAAAAATGTAGTAATATTTGAAAAAGAGAAAAACCGAAAACAATAAATTAAACAAAGAAAGAAATCAGAAAAGGAAGGAAAATAGAAAGAAAAAACAACCCGGGTTTAAAAATAGCACGAGATATAAGTAAATGAATCGGTAGATTAAGAAAAGTGAAAGATGCAGACTATGAAAGAAGGAAACAAAGCCAAAAGGGATTAATGAATGAATGAAAGACAAAAATAAAGAGGAGAGAAAAGAGAGAAGAGGAAAATGATGGTGACGGAGTGGATAAAACAAAATTTAAAAAGCTCGAAATCAGCGGGCGGAGTGGAAATAAATGGTGGGGGGATAGAAATATACGAAAGTGATTTCAGTGAAAATGACGTCTAATGGAATTTTTCTGGCGGACATGTTGGAAGAATATTATTTAAGCGCAAAATCAATTTTTCTCAGGCGACTGAAATCCAGAATGAATGACACAATATCACTCGAAGGGACACAAATTAATATTTTATACATATAATGCTCATCGACCATATATATATAGTTCTTTCTCTCTTTCTCTTTCTGACATTCACTCCCTCATATATACATAGGAGTAACTGAGAGACCCTGGAAGCAAAGAAACTACTCACACAAGACATCCTTTAGAAATAGTAAATACGCGAACGGCACAATGCTTTCTAAATATATATGGAACATTAAAAATAAAAAAGACAACCAGACGAAAAATCTCAAGTAAAATAAGGAAAACAGCATCAGCCTATAACAACGAATCCAAAAACTGTAAATTCTGTCTGGAAGAGAAAATAGCTATAGTTACTATCACAGATCAACACAAACTACTAGATAAATGATTAGAACTCATCTAAAAATTTAGACACCTAAACAAATTTTTACATTACTTAAAAATAGAAAAGTAAACACTAACAAGAATAAAGAAAAATAAATAAAAGAAAATAAAATGAAATAAATTAATCCAAATCAATAAATGAATAATTAAAGTAAATAATAAGCAAATCAACAAACCACGAAAGCACACATAAGCACAAGCAAACGTAATAACAGACAACAAGGAAATAATCAATAATAAATGAAAAAGTTAATAACACTATAAACAGCCCAAACCCTGCATCAAGATCAACAATCATTTCCACTCAATAGCCTCAAGAATAATTCAAGACATAACCATTACCGACCCCAAACATAACTGTTAGAACAATGCAATAGACTAGCCACAATGCATCACTGAACTGTATATATAAATAGTCGAGCAAAAACAACGCATATGGCTGTAGCATATGGATGTTGTATTCAATATGCGTACATTAATTATATCATATTTATTCAATAAACCTTCTCCTGTGATGAAAGATATTTTATTTTGCATAATAATTGCTTCTAGAGTTTTGATCCTTTCCTTGCATTGGTTGCTGTACATTAATTGTTGTTATCTACTAGTATCTGTTGATAGTTGTAATTTGACTGTTCATGGTGTGGTGACCGATGTATGTACGAATTACCCTAAATTTCAACAGGTAACTCCCAGGAAATATTCAACTCAAGCGAAGCCTGGAGAAACAACTATGGTATTTCTCTACTTATAAGACGCTCCTATGCATTAGACGCCCCCACACAAAATTGAATTTGAAGTAAGAAATCGGGAAAAAATTGTTTCCTTTGTACTTCATAGCCCTCTCTAAAATTCTCAATTTTACACACACACAGCTTATTTCAGCATGAAAACCTGACTAATCCATCACGGATAGAGTAGAAGTACTAATTTTATGGAAACTATTTAGAATGTAATAATTACAAGAGAGGTTAACACTTATCCCTGAGATTCGATTTATAGGAGGCAGCATGTTTTTGAAGATATTTTATAGGGAAAAATGCGTCTTATGAGCAGATAAATATGGTAGTGAACTTTTTCAGTGTCGAAGGGCGCCGCAGAAGGGTCAAATATTACTTAGAGCAAGAAACGACAGCAAATTGTGCAGAGCCATTATCTCAGGACAGAGAGTGAGCCTTTATATTATCATATAAAAAGCAGACTAAGTTGTTTCAGTGAACCATTTTTTTTTCCAATTCTATTTTGTTTTCGTGGTGAATGTCCTGTGTAAAATTTCTCTTATTATTGCTCAAATAGGTTTTTTTTGCCATAATGTGAAAACATTTTACATATCTTCTCAGGTTGACCTAATTCTAATCCTCCATCCACGCATGGGAAGAGGTTGACTAGTTGGTTCACTAAAGTTATTTTATACGCCATTAGAATATGCGCCATTTTATCGATAAAAGTAACAGCAAAAACAAAACAGTGTGAAAAAGTAATACGAACAGGGAACGCCTACAGCTGCAACAATAGCGCCTTCCCCTATCTTTAAATTGGTTATCTGCTCCTTTTTCACAGCAGGAGCAGAAACAGATTTTTAAAAAAGAATATTGCAATAATTCGATTTGTGCTTGAATTTTTACAATAACACGTCAAAAAGGAGACATCGTATTGACATTTATTTGGGAAATACAGTTAGAAAATACTCTAGCAAGTTGGAAATGAAATGAGTCCAGATTGGTAGATAATAGACAGGCAAGTGTCGAGACTGTGTCTATGCTTAGCCAATAATAATGAACCGACTTTGGATATTGGCTTGAGCGTTTCTTACAAAAATGAATGTCTATTAATATTGAAAGAGGGAAATAAATTATGTTTGAAATGGAGTCGTTTTTCTTTGACTTCTTTAAAATCGATATATATTTAATTATTATAATTATTATAATAATTTTCTATTTTAAGAATATGGTTACATCGCTACACAGGAATTACCATGTTTCAAGCAGAAACTAAAACTCTCCAAAAATCGCTTGAGAGAAGGGGGAGAAGAGAGAAAAAATAAAAAGAAAGAAGGGGGAAGTAGGTCTCTTTACTTCGCCCTTCTTTCTTTTTATTTTTTTCTCTCTTCTTCCCCTTCCCTTTCAATATATCACTTCCGTTAAGTTGACCGATTAAATAGGTCAATGTCTGGTCCCTACCTACCTAATAGTAAGTATGATAGATAGAAATATTAAAATAAACCCTCTCTAAACTCGACCATGTCCCTCACACCACCCCTCTTTACCCTCTCTGTTAAATTACATAAACTTAATACTACCCGTCAAAAATGTAAATGTTCATTTCATTTTTCATTTTTCGTTCCACCTTTTGGAAGTGCAGTCTGATTATCATACGTCCTTTAAAAGGGCTATGGTGAAATAAATTATTACATGGAGCCTTAAAGTGGTCTGTTTTTCTTTAAATTAAATATATATATATATATATATATATATATATATATATGTTTGTGTGTGCGTGTGTGTATTCTGTTTATACGTTATTTATAGATATAATTTATTTAAGTAAACGCTCTTTTTTAAAATTAAACAGTATTAATTATATTTACCGACCTGAATGTTAGAGAAATTTCGTATATGTGCTTCTCCGAAAAAACCGAAACTGTAAAGCATTCACAGGTTATTGCGCTCCATGGACATTCAAAAAAAATCTGTGCGACAAATAGCCCAACTAGCCCAATGTTGGGCACATTGTGAAAGAGGCAGGCTCTATTGGGTCACAATAAGATTTTTAGAAAGGGAAATTGTGGAAGAAAAAAGAAAACGACCAAAAGAGACAAAGTAATTCTGCTTAGAAAAAGCATTAAAATCCCGAGGAAGAATAACAGGGACCCAAGAGCAGATTTAGTGGAACCCGGTGTGTCTATATCGGAGTCAACTATCAGAAGACAGCTACATGAAATGGAGCGAGTAGCCAGCAAATCGCATAAAAACAGTTTTTGATTGGAAAAAATAAACATAATTTGATAACATATAATTTCTGTATTTTATTGAAGTCGCTCTTTCTGTTTATTCGTCTAGTACTGTAAATTCATTTAAACGAGTTCTGTCTTTTTTTTCTGTTTCCGTCTAGGTTGTACATCAAAATAAAAAGAAAATGTGAATAAACTGTACAAATCATGTTTTCGTTCTTTTCTTGTACATGTTGTTTCGAGCGTCTCGGGCATTATCAAGAGTTGTTTGTTTTCAGTCTGGTAGAAAAGATTTTGCTTCCTCAGTTTTCCGTACATTTTTTGGAATGCTGGTGTTCAAATTATTCTCAAAGAAACGTTATGCGTAATCTCTTACTACGTGTTCGTACGCGTGCACACACACACGTTCACACACACATACAGACACGCTCTCTCTCTCTTTCACACACATATATATATATGTCTGTGTGTATGCGTATGTGTATGTGTCTTTGTGTATTTCTATATAAAATAAACAGAGCACTTAATGGCCTCAAAATTATATCTACTTACTTACTTTCCCGACATGGTGGTAACAGTATATTTTTAAACATATATTTCTAAGGACATAAGACGATGAACTAAAGGATAAAAGAAGGAAGAGAATATTTTATGTTATTTATGAATTCAAGAAAAATAAACTTTATTTCTACAATTCCCAATAAAATATGGTGTATAAAAATAATTATAAAATGTTGACACACACTTGTTAAACAATCACTAAATTAATATTAATATTTAAATGAAAAACGAGTCTAATTAAATTAATTAATATCATATTAATTTTGTGCTGAACATATCTCACGAACTTTAACACAGACTAAATCATTTTTAATTCAAACATCTCTTCGACATAAATGAAAATAATTCGACAGAAAATATATAAATTATTATTAATAGTCCTTGATAATCGGTTTACATTTTAGTAAAAAAAAAAACGCTATTAAATACCTCTCAGATGTTAGATTTGTTTTAGACAGTTCTTTCTAAATAAATGAAAATGATTCGACAGAAAATATACAAATCATTAATAGTCCTTGATAATCTATTTACATTATAGTAAAAAGGCTTTAACATAACTCTCAAATGTTAAATTTTATGGGCAGTCCTTTTGAAATAAATGAAAGTAATTCGACAGGAAATACACAAATCATTATTAATAGTCCTTGACATTTATATTATAGATAAAAAGTTTTTTTACATACCTCTCAAATGTTAGACTTGTTTTAGACAGTTCTTCTGAAATAAATGAAAATGATTCGTAACTTCCGCATTCACAGAAATGTCAGCTGTTATACAAATCGTTATTAATAGGACTTGGGATACTGAGAGTCCAATGACATTATAGAGAAAACATTTTTACATACAACTCAAATGTTAGTTTGACTTCATTTAGACAGTTCTTTTGGAAAAAAAAAGGCAAATAATTCTAAACTCCCATTACGAGAGAAATGTCAGCACACATACATATTGTTATTAATAAATACGTAAAAGCTAATAGTCCAATTTTCGGACTTTTTACATACTTTACAATTTCCCTTTCAAATAGCTAGTACATATTAATCAATTTTACATACAATTACCTCGTGGTAAATCTCAGATTCACAAACCAAGTAAACGTTTTAAAAGGATACATTACAAAGCCATATTGAAACTATTGGCATTGATGCTGAGGCTTTAGAATGTTGATTGTTAATAAATCCATGGAGACGAAAATTGTAAAATATTGTTGGATGGCGTTCGGGTAGGGTTTATTGTATAATCTTGAAACAACTGATTCGTACGTCAAAACTTCAGTCAGGTAAAAATTCAGCTAGAACGTACATGCAAAAACTGTACAGGGTCTACTTAAAATCGAGATCTCACGCAGAATGTCCGGACGGTACGCAAGAACATCTACAAATTTAATGTTAGAAAAAGTCTGAATTGTCATTTCAGACAGCAGAAAAGGCTATCGAATATCAAAGAACATCCACTTATGTTTCGTCTGCTATATATGCAAAGAATCTTGCTGGAGTCAAGTGGTCATTTTTAATCTCTTACGCACCAACCGTCGTTCAATCCAGATTTAAAAAGATGACATCCCTCTGTCAATGAATAGCAATATACTCGACTCTCCCGTCGTATTCGACGAATGAGGGTCAAGCAGATCAGTGCCTAGGAACCGACAGCCAGACACCAGCACATGAGAGTTGATTATAGTGATGAAGTTTTTGTGCAGAACCATCCACACTTTTTTTGTTGGGCTGAATAGAGAGACCTGGTGCCCTACGTGCCACAAAGTCATCAAGCGACCCTCCGCAGGTTTTGAATTCAGAGCTGTCCTTCTCCTAGACCACTTGCCATACAAGGCTATAGAACCCAGTCTGTCCAGCTATTTACCCATATCTGGAGGGAGAAGAACAAGAGGATTCATACCTTTCCTAAGGGTATTACCACGTAAGTGATTGTAATAGATTCGAGTAGAATTCGAACTCGGTTTTCCGATTCCTCAATCCAAGCCGCTATCCAATACTCCATATATATATATATATATATATATATATATATATATATATATATATATATATATATATATATATATATATATATATATATATATATATATATATATATATATATATATATATATACGAAATTTGCATATATATATATATATATATATATGCAAATTTCGTATATATATGCAAACAAATTCGTAGGTATATGTATAACGACTGAATTAAAAAAATATAACGATTTTTTAGACGCGTTTATTATGATGTACATATTCATAAAAAACATTTTTCCTTCTGACATTTGTTTGATCATAAACCAGATGCTGACCTCTGTGTTTTGTGTTTTTTCCTAATCCATATTTCCTCTGTTTTCGTTTCTACTGAGTCTTTGTGGTTGCTTATTTGTTCGGGAATTTGTTTTTGACAGGATTGGAGAAAACTAGACGAGATCGATAACTGGAAATTAATCACCTTAACACTTTGAACTATAAGTCCCATCCTTTTTACAAACAAATCACTCCGTTCATATATATAAGTATACAATACCCTCCACCCGCTACTTAAACAAATATGTCCCATATACAAAAGAAAAGATAAAATAGAGAGAGATGACAGATATAAAGAAAGATAGATACTCAATTGAAACAGAATTCCATGAAAATCCACTAAAAATCTGAAAAACGTGTCGAATGTGAACTTTATTAGCAGAATCTGACATTTGTCTAAGTTTATCACACAGTGAGAATTCACCTTTTAAGTGACATATATACATTTATGCCTCTCGACAACTTCCATTTTATTTGTAGCTCTAAACAAATATTGGTCACTTTTAGTAGTCATCCTCTGTTGTGTTATCTATTGACGAAACATATAAGTAAAATACTCTCATACTCTCTCTCTCTCTCTCTCTCTCTCTCTCTCTCTATCTCTCTCTCTCTTTCCATCTGCCCTCTTGCTTTGAATATATCCAGTGACGATCAAATTCTCCTAACCCATAGTTGCTTTTTGATTTTATGTACAGGTATCCAGTTTACTTTACTTTTTCCTCAAAGATGTTCACTTCTCGTCATTGTCCTGTAAAATAAAAGCTGTCTCAAGTTTCCTTTTCATGTATAAGGATATTGTTCAACATTCACTGTCATATAGGACGATCGAAATTACATATCAGTTCAGATAACATTTAAGTTTGTTTCTAATGAAACTGTCCAACATTCACTGTCATATGGGATGATTGATATGACAGTATTACACATGACTTGTCTAATGATTATTGTCCAACATTTACTGTCGTATAGAAGGATTGAAATTACATAGTATTACAGATAATTTTTCTGGGTTTCTAATGAAATTGTTTCTTCATTTATTTCTTCATACATTGATTCGATTTCGGAAGGTACCTTTCGAAATTTCTAAATGATTTCTGATTTTCATTTTAAGACGATGGTTTATTAGAACTACATCTCTCTTCCCTCGGAGCATCTCCTAATCTATGAGGGACATTTCCTTCATGTATTGTCATATAGTTGTATTAATATCACACAACAGTTCAGTAATCTTTTCGATGTTTCATTTCTTTCTTAATTCTTTGATTATTATTGTGCTGCGTCCATTCATGACATGGGTCTCACGTCTTTCATTCTTCTGCGGCTTTTAGCAATTTCTCTCGCTTTGATAAGGTCCCCGACTCCGTTCCGCCATCGATTCAAACAAGTCCTTCGGATATTTGGCTCGCTGCCTTCCCCTATCTCTCTTGTCCACAACACCGTGAAGGTTAATTTTTCCGAGCTTTCCTTCATTGCCTCCAATGGATAGAGCTATCTATTCCTGATTCTGATAAGTGTTCTTTTGCCATTTTCTTGAAGACTTCCTCGATGCTAACAGGCTCCGTCCAAGGAATTTTTAGTATCTTTTTGTATAACCATATTCCTACTACATTTTTACCAGCCTTAGTGAAATTATCCAATATTCGCTGACATATAAGAGGATGGATAAAGCATTACAATCCAGCAGTCTTTTTCTTTATTTCTAAGGATGTATTTTTACCGTTTCACAGTTCATTGCTTAACTTTTGGAATGCCTCTTTCTCAAGTATATGTTCGGATCTCGGGGTCGTATTCTTCATTCTCTGTTAAAACGCTTCCTAGATTTTGGATATTCTGCGCCTGGTTGATGTTTGTATCTCCAATTCATATCTCACATCTTGAGCTTTTTCTCTTGCTGATGACCATGCGTTCTGTCTTTCGTAGTTGATGTTTAGCCCTTTGTCTCGTTTTCTTCTACCAACCTGTCCAGGAGATCGTCTAGTTACTTTCGGAAACGGCAATCAATGAATATCACTATTGGCTTCAACCACGGCCTCCATGCGACTTTAGAATTTCCTGCAACGCTACTGGACGGTGAGTGAATGCTGTCATAATCCTTGCCTTCATTTCAACTTTGGTTTTACAACGAGTTTTGTTGGACTCTCGTTCAATTGTACCCCCCCTCATAATAATCAAGGGGGTTGCAGACAGGGGAGCGAGGTGGCCAGATGTAAGGTGTGATGTGATCGAAGAAATTGTCTGACGGGAAGTACTGGGTTATCCTGTTTGTGGGGCATGGTACAGAGTCCTGTTGGCAGACATAGGGTCTTGCATCAGCCACACGTTTGACCCTGGTAGGTCTGCGTGTTGAGTCTGAGATCCTCACCAACAAATTCAGGAGTTATTTTCATAATTTTTTTCTAGTTGATAAATAAATGGCCTTTTTAAGAAACTAGTAAATAATTTAAACATAGAATTATTTGTCAAATTAAAATGCAACTGTTAAATATGGATCCTTTGTATAAGATGTTAAGAGCATTAACCAATCAAGGTAAAAATGTCAGAAATAGCAACCAAATACCAATACATGTGTGCAAGATGTTATTAATACTACCAGGAAATTAATACAAAATCATATTAAACCTATAATAATCTTATAAATAGAAAGATGAGCCATATATAGTGCAACGCACTACAACTAAAATATAAGAAAAACATGATATATATATATATATATATATATATATATATATATATATATATATATATATATATATATATTGCCAATTTTGTGTAACAATTTTTGTCTACAATCCGGATGTCAATTTAACTCAACACACCGTTTCACCTTTCCTACACGATGATAACATATTTCCCCTACTCTCTCTATATGAAATCACTATTCTTAATTTTTATACCTAGAGTAAATTTTCCATTATCATTTGGTTTACAGGTCTGAAGATTTGAAGCCGTGTTTTATCGGCTTAAATGAAATAAAATATCACCTATGGTTTTGAAGTGTTTGTCATTATATAATAATTTTTGCTCTGTCTTTTGATATAGAGCTCTCAAATGATCTATATCCTCTTGGAAATTCCATACGTATTACCAATAATTTTATTATTAATATATATATATATAGAGAGAGAGAGAGAAAGAGAGAGAGAGACAGACAGAGAGAGAGACAGAATATTAGTGGTCAAGATATATATATATATATATGTATATGTATATATATATATATATATATATATATATATATATATATATATATTATATATATGCATTTCCAAGAGGATAGAATCCAGGTAGAGCTTAATGTCCAGGACAGACCAAGAATATAATATAAAATGCTCAAACACTAATATTCCATGGTCATAATTTATTACATTGGAATCTGATCGATTGGATCGTCATTACGATTCCAATGTAATAAATTATAACTATGGAATAGTAGTGTTTGAGCCTTATAGATAGATAGATAGATGTGTGTATATGTCTGTTTGTCTACGGATACAGTTGGCTGATGAAAGTATTTCGAGTGATAAATTATAATAATATTGATAATAAGCCTTATTAGGAGGCCTTCTGAGCAAATGGAAGCATGATGAGAAAAATGATAAAAGTCGTGATTATAAAACACGGCTGTGTCGTTTCTGCAGAAGAAATCAAAAATTAAGTTAAACTGTTATTGTTTGCCCCGATTACGTGGTCGTGGGTTTGTAGATTTTTTCTTTTCTTTCCGTATGTATCTTATGCTACTTCATTTTCCATTTCTTGTTAAAACACTTCCCAAGAAATTTAAGCTTTTGTACTGGTTTGACGTTGCCATCTTCAGTTCGTAGTACGCATCTTGTATTTTATTCTTACTGACATTCATGCATTCTTTCTTCTTACAGTCCATGATTAATCCTTAGCGATAGAGCAGCGAGAGAGGCTTGTGAGAAAGGGATGTTTGTGAGCAAGGCATTTTAAAGAGGAAACTAATTCGTCACCCTCAAAAGAGCCTGACGATCGACCTGACAATTGCGTATAAGGATTAAACAGACTGTCTCCTTTGGGTGGGGACTTCAATATCCACTTTTGTATTTACATGCACTCTATCCCTCATATTAAGCACTTTAATCTATAAATATACCATAGCTTAAAACAACATTTTCTTATTAAATTAGGTACCTTCATGAGAGCGTGTAATTTTTTTGGAATTTTCTTTTTAATGGGAGCCGTTAATTTTGAAAATCTTGTAAAAATAAAAATAATTGTCGGATTTTCATTGAACTTTCAGAAACTATTCACGAATGATGAAAATTATTATAAATGTGTTTATTTTTTTTTTAAATCATGCTAATTTTTTAATTTTATTTATTACACCCCTCCCCATAAGTAATTTCATGAAAACTCATGAAATTCTAAGGTGTTCTGATTTAGCGATTAATTAGTTAAAAGCACAAGGCTTTGAACAAAGCAAATCCATTTTACTTTTTTTTTATTTCGGACCCGTCTACCTTAAAATCAGCTCTGAATTGTAACATACAAAACCCAATAAAACAAAGATATTATTTAATTTCAAAAACTTTTAGTTGCTTTTACTTATTTGTATGACTATGGATAACATTTCCTGAAAGCAAAAAACATTTTCGATGAAAAATAAATTTTTACAACAATTATTTGTTATTTCTTATTGTTAAATTTATGTTTATTGCTTAAAGTTGTAAAATATTTTAAAATTGATCAAAATGGTGTTGCAGTTAGTCAATGTATTATTAAGTAGATAAATATTATTTACAGATTATAAAATAAACCTGGTTACAATCAGAAAGTTGCTTTTAGGTAAAAATCTAATATAACATGTTTTTTTTTTGTGTCAAAAATAGCTTAAATTCAAATATACGGAAGACCGGAAACGAAACATCATGAAAACAAAAGAAAGCCACGTGGTTTGCATGACTAAATGTTGTTCTCCACTGTCAGTTAGCCTTTTCATTTCAAAATTAATAAAATGAAGGGAAATACAAATAATACCATGAAATAAAATATAATAAATGTATATATTTATATTCTACACTTAGCCTTTCATAAGAAAGATACCTAATTAATGTAATTACAGTGTAACCCTGACATAAGAGAGTTGTCGAGGCCCGGAGACGAAGTCTCTTATATCCAGGTTTCTCTTATATCCGGGTTTGATCTATTTTGTTTAGGTAAGTATGGCTCTAATTTGGGACCACATAAAATCTCTCTTATATCCGTGTTTCTCTTATACCCGGGTCTCATATCTGAGTTACACTGTAATTAAATTATATTAATTTGTATGCACTTTATAAAATTTTTTCTGTCAACAGTCTTAGTTAAAAAAATTTCATAAAGCATCGTACACGTAAAGATGGAAAGCTTTATTTTCATAAAGCATCGTACACGTAAAGATGGAACGCTAACAAACAATTAAAATTAAAACGCTGTAATTTTCCCTTAATAACTGGTTACGTAATTTGGTTCAATAAAAAGCTAAATTATTTCCCTTTTGTCCATCCGTACGATGAAATTAGGTCGCGTAAGCTGTCAATACTTAATGACAGCATCGATCAACACATCGAAAGTGTCGCTACTGTTCAGACCTGCTGTCTTTTTTTTTTTAAGTACACTTTTCAGCGCGTAAAGTAAGTAATGTTTTCTTTCAAAATATGTTAAATAAACATTTAAATTTTAAATCTTGTAAAAATAAATTTTTTAAAAAGTGTAACTATTTCTTGGCAGAATTTTAAACGGAAAAATTAACTTTTTTTATAAAATTTTAAAAATTTAATAAAATGGCAGACAATCGAAAAAAAAACATGATTTTAAACGACAAATTTGGACGTGCTCGAAATTATAAAAAATTTTTTAAAATAATCAAAAAATACTTTGATCTTTCCTCTTGATTATAATATAAACAGTTAAACAAATAAAAATTATTTTCAAGTGTAAGGCCATTTTTATCATGCTATGCTCATTTTCTGGCAATCTCATGAAGGTACGTATATTAAACCTATCTAATTTATCACACACGTATATATATATATATATATATATATATATATATATATATATATATATATATATATATATATATATATATGTGTGTGTGTGTGTATGTGTGTGTGTGTGTGTGAGAGCAGATCCTGTTACATTCCGTCTGTATAGGATATCAACACAGTATCATTGTCGAATCTCCAGTTTTCTTATGGTAGCTTCATTATTAGTCCTGCAGATGAGGGACAACGCTTTGCGCAAATCTACCAATTAGAACAAAGCTGGGGAGCTTGAAATCTCTCTTATAGCAATAATAAAAATCATCGTTTTCATTCTCTGGCTAAGAGACACATCGAACAGCGACGTTCGCCCATATATGGAATGATCGGCGAGATATTGACAAATTTCATACAGAAAGTTTTTTCTTAAATTACAAACATAGTTTCAAAGGTTTCTTTCGAAACATCCCCTAATACAGTCGTAAATTGAATTCATGCGTGTTCATACCGATAAGGAGTAACAAAAAAAAACCATGTTGACGACATCACGTTCACACCCTCTGCGCTAATATCACCAAAACTATTGTCTAAAATCAGTCAGTTAAGTGTCGCAATACACGCTTCTACGTTTTTCGATTTCAATTCATGACTGATGAGATATATTATCCCGCAGTTGGTTTCCGTTTCTTTCTGCAGTAGACTGGTTGACAACCAAGTCTATAAGCCCAGTATGTTTTGCTATTCAACAGAAAGCTGGGTATGGAGTAGAGATGGATTCATACCTTTATCAAGTGTATTTACGCGCGAGAGAATGTAACAAATTCGAATAGAATTCGAACTCGTCTCTCTGAATTCTCATCCCGAGGCATTATCCAACGCACATTTATTGTCTGAAATAGTTTGCTTTATTTACACATTGACAATGCCGTTTCACGATGTTTTTCCCAAAAATGAACTGCTGTTATTTAATAGCGACCCCGAGATTCAATTTTCTTCACACATTTTGAAAAAATGAATGTGTCAGGGTGCCGACGACTCGAAATAATTTCATTCTCTTTATTTATTAGATTATCGACATCCTTAATTTTTACTTTCACTTCTATACATAGAACTGTACGTTTTTTTTCTCTGTTTCTCTTTATCTCTTTTTATCATTATATACCATTCTATTATCTCTTTGATAAACATTATCCCGTAAAACATTGTCATTCTTATAAATGGGTAAATAAAACAAGAATATTATATTTGTATGTGTAGAAAACACATTTTTTATAATGGTTTTCATCCTACAAGGCCACCCGAGGTACAGAGTTACAAAGTAAGCGACACAGCTTAAGCGTATACACTCTCTTGCAAATTTATTGGAACAGCCGCTTTAGTTTCCTTCTGTCAACATGGGTCTAGTTTTAGACCCACTGGAGTGACAGGGTGTAATCGATTTCTATTTTTTTCATCAGATCATTTGCAGTGGTGTGCAGTAATATAATTCTATTTTCGAGGTGTATGATGAAAATTTGTTTCGCCATGAAAAATATTGCGTCGTTCGTGATTGCATAAGATTTTCATCACGCCCAGACACTATTGTTTCAACTGCTGATTAGTTGCCCTACGGCCATTGTCTGAAATGGACGTCACTCCATGTAAGCGTACGAAAATTGTAACGCTGCACGAACACACTGGAAAGTCTTACTAGTGAGTAAAGTACTATAGACTGTCCCAGAAACTCTCCTGATTTAAATCCAATAGAGAATTTATGGTCAATCTCCAAGGAACGACATCGTGGAATGGAGATACGACGTACTAACATCTGCACTGGGCCATGTTTCATTGGAAAAAAAATTCAAAAAATAATAACGGATTTATTCGTTTTGTTTCAATTAATTTGAACAGGGGTGTATGTGTGGGAGATTAATGGTTGACTGTAGATTTGTTTAGGTTAGGATAGTAGTGCTCGAGGATTATCCTCTTGAGAGTCGATTTCAGAAGGCAGTGATTCGAAGGGATAGGCTGCTCAAGATGACCTTACATAGTACTAATGTAATAATAAAGGAATGAGGGGGTCCTCTACAATGTGCGTGGCATGGAGCGATGGTTAATACTGGTTCGTCATAAACACTTAACATGGAAATAGCGATAGAGCAGAGCGAGAGGCTTGTGAGAAGGGGAAACTAATTCGTCACCCTCAAGGGAGCCTGACGATTGACCGGACAATTGCGTAAAAGCATTAACAGATTGTCTTCAAAGGGTGGGGACTTCAATATCCACTTTAATATTTACATACGCTGTATCTCTTATATTGAGCAATTTAACCCATAAATATAGCATACCTTAAAAAAATATTTTATTATTAAACCTAAATATTTTATCACAAACATATATATATATATATATATATATATATATATATATATATATGTGTGTGTGTGTGTGTGTGTGTGTGTGTGTGTGTGTGAGAGAGAGAGAGTGTGTGTTTGTGTGTGTGTATGTGAGAGAATCTGTGTTTGTGTGTGTGTGTGTGTGTGTGTCAATGAATAAATTACAAACATTATGTCTGCTTATTTTTATCATAATCCATTCATATTCACGAATATTTTTCCGTATATTACAATAGATTAAGGCAGAAAAGCACTGTTACAGTGAAAATAACTTTTATTAAAGTATCATAAAAATGATTCTCACGGTTACAGTACATTTCTTGCCTTATTCAATTGTAATATACGGAAAATATTCGTGAATATGAAAGGATTATGATAAAAATAAGCAGACAGTGTTTGTAATTTATTCAGTCAGTAATGCCTACAAGAGAATTTACTGCCTAAATACACACACATACAGACACGCGCACACATGCACACACACACATATACACACATATATATATATATATATATATATTCAACACATTTACAAATTTTAAGATTATTTTATTTTCAAATTGAAAGAAATGAAAAAATACAAAAACATTTTGTGAACAATTATTCACGAAATGTTTTGTGTGTCCTTTTTCACAATATGAATCAGTTGTGTTAGTATGGGTTTAACGACTAAAGCGTTTATGTGTTTACAGATGTATGTGTCAACGCTAATGTGTTTATGAGCCAGGCCTAGTGTGTATTCTATTTGAAAACGAAGGCGAGAAAAAGCTAGAGACGCTATTGTTGCATGTGTGCGGATGTATATATCACAAAGTTTACGTTGTCTGAACTGTGTGTATAAATTCTAGTTGTAGGCTGTGTAAAAGGTGTAGGAAGCTAATTCCTACTGTTGCAGAAAGTAAATAACTTAGCGGAATGTCGTTAAATGTAATTTTTTTAATGTTGAATACTCGAAATAAATAAGCGAAGGATGTGAGTAATCAATATTGACAATTTCAGTCCCGTTTATGAGACAGACTGTCGAACAACACTCTAGTGAAGTTAGCTGAAAGACTAATTTTGCAAGCAAAATGTTTTCATATTTATAAAAAGTCTTGTGAATAAAACCGGGCCCCGACATAATATAAAATTTGGGTTTTATAAACAAGAGCGTATTATTGTCTAATAAATAATTTTGATAATTTAAATATTCTTTTTTCTGGAAGACTAAATATTTTTGTTATATTCTAAAGTTGATCCTCTAAAAATTCAGATGTAATATATTTTACCATCTTCTAATTCAAAGAATGGCGCGCGCTTCGTTCGACGTCGCTGGTTGGTTATTATATATATATCCATGCAAATATCCAAATATTTGCAGCGCAAAAGTACAAAAATCGATTTATTTTCTGTATGATGAATTTTAAGTACTTAAATCCATTACAATTTTTCTACAATTCTTAAGCAGGGTTCCACACACACACACACACACACACACACACATACACACACACACACAACACAACACACATATGTGTATATATATATACATAATTTATTCGAAAATTATAACATAAATATGTTATTAAATCACTACAAAAATAACCATTTTGTTTCAAAACTTCTGTTCTACATTCAACATCATCACTTGATAAGACACCAGTAGTGTTGAAACAAAATGGATATATATGTAGTAATTTTATAACATATTAATGTTATAATTTTCGAATAACTTATATTTGCTCTACTCTGTATTGAGCACTCTTTTAAGAATAGTATTTTTGGTTCCGTATACACCGATCCTATACTTGGGTATATATATATATATATATATATATATATATATATATATATATATATATATATATATATATATATATATATATATATATATCAGATGCCCGGATACTTTCGCTTAACTAAGCAAACTTTGCTAGGACGGCTACCCTCCATGTCGGAGATACTTGATCAGGCACATGTATGCTACAACTATGCTGAGTGGATTTTAGTGACAGTTTCTCTGAGCGAGCGCATAAACTTTCATGATCAATAGTTTGAACAACGCCAGTACTCTCAAACCCTCAGTCACGATTACTTGTTTCATCTCTCTAGCGCAGCTATCGACAGATCCGTGTAGCCAAATTTACTCACAAGGATTGGGTCAATCTGTGGTATTGTTTACCGTCACTCCTCAAATCGTCCGTACACTTGAGCTGCCCTCCTTACCCCAAACCGATAACATCAAAAAATCTTCTTCCTTACAATTTACCTGCAGCTCCTTGGTAAAATCTAAAGAAGACCCAGCAATATTATTGGTCCTGATTAGGCAACTCGGCTTCAGTAAGTGCCTCTCACTATGGTACCTAGACTTTCTGAACTTAAGCACAGTGATCTCATCAATTTACAGTTGAGCTGGCTGGCTGTAACTATCTACAGTAACACTATCTACAGTTGTCCTGATTATTATTTTCTCTTCCCACTCATTATTAACACTTCTGTTCGTAATTCGTCCATGCTCAGTAAACCCCTGGTGTCTTCGTGACTTTACTAACTTGTTTGGAGAGAATTCGATTTTTTAAAAAAATTCTTAATTTCTGTTCATCTTTTTAAGTTTCTATGGATATCATGGACCGAGCGTGTTGAGAAACGATGAGATCTTAGAGAGGTTGCAAAACAAGGAGGAGGCTTATACTTAACATCAGGAAGAAACAGCTGAAGTTCCTGGGTCAGATAATGAGTAAGGAGGGTCTGGAGAATCTGATCCTCACGGGTGGAATAGATGGAAAGAGAGACAAGAGAAAACAACGCGTGACATACCTGGCGGACTTAAGCAAGTGAATGACAGAACATCGTCTGTGGGACGAAGCAGAGAGTAGGAACTTGCTGAGAGCTGCAAGGGATAGAGGGAGGAAGCAGAGAGCCATGGTCGCCTACGTCCTGAAAGGACATGGCACATAAAAAGAAAGAAAAACTAGACTAAACTTAAGTCGAGATCTCAGCAACTTTTTTTCAAGTTGATCTAGCAAGATATAGCCGTACATTCTATGATAACAGTTTCTTTTCTCGCATTTGTCGCTTGGGGAAGTCCCTTGCGACTCCATGGTTTTCAGTCAATTTTAATATCCAAAACTTTAAAACTTTAAATGCAATGGTAATTGCTATCTGCTGTCCTCCTGATTACTCTTTCCTCTTCTCTCTCATTATTAATGTTTCTGTCCATAATTTTTCCACAGCCCGTAAAACCTTGTGTCATTACTGCCATGAATGGGGTGATGCCGATTAAAAAATATCCTAGAATTAATTTTTCACGTTGTCTCTTGTTAATCATGTGTAGCAAATATATTTTATGCTTTTATCTAGATATGCGTTGAATTATTTTTATCTATAATCTATCAATATAATCACCGAGAAAACGATAATTTCTTTTTTTTCTTCTGAAAACGTTTGCCTAATGTCTGGAAGTTCCAATATTACATAATTAAAAAAATAGCGAGCAGAATAATTAATTCTTCGTCTCTTGAGTAATCTGAAATTAATACGAATTAATTTTAATTTTCTTTCCTCTCTCTTTTTGTCTCTCGCTAACGTCTTTCTACTGTCCATGTCTACGTCTCTCTTTCTCTCTCTCTCTCTCTCTCTTTCTCGCTGTCAAAAAGGTGATGTGGTTGGATGTCATTTTCACGTGATCAAATAAAATTCATATCAACTGTCTTAACTAGGTCAACAGTTTAAACATATCACGTTTAAGCGAATAAGATATTAGTATTTGACTATTTTAATTGAAATACTTTTTTATATATGTAGATGAGACACTATTTTTTAAGATTTTAGATGGGAGACTAATGGAGAGACTAATCTAATATTTAGATGGGAAACTAATGGGAGACAAAAAATGGAAGAAGGGAGACCGTCTTTTATATGAAGAATGGAGACTCTTTTATAGGAAACTATTTCATTTACTATTATATGAAGATGGGAGACTAATATGGGAGACTATTTATTATATAAGATTATTTTAAGCTTATTTTACCAATGAAGAAGAATGAGCAGATTGAGAGAAAGATTGTGTTACGCCAGTCTCTTACGTTGGGAAGGTCGTCTTGGATTTTTTTTAATCATTTCACACCAAGCAAGGCAGTAAAGCCACTAAGGAGCTTTTTTCACTGAGCGGAAACGAATATGAGAAAAAGATTAAAAACACTTTATAAAATAGAGAGAGAGCAATAAGAGAACAGGAATTCAGGACACATAAAATAACGGTCGACATTGCATTTAAATTTTTGAATATCAAAGTTGACTGGAAAGCAAAAAGCCGAAAAAGCGTTCCACAATCAAGAAGTGCTAGGAAATAAACTGGTAGCATAGAAAGGGTTTCATCAAGTCATTTCAACTACAAGATGATGAGACGTATCCGCCAATCTAGTACTGCGGTTAAATTCGCTAGCATAGAGGAAAGTTCATTAGAACAATTACCTTGAATGTATTTGCAGAAAAGGTAGAGGGAAGCTACATTATGGCGATGGGAAATTTACTGAAGCCGACATGCGATGCCAGGTCCAATAATATTGCCGATTCTTTTTTGCATTTTATCAAGAAGCTCTAAATATATAGCAAGAGCACAATACCATATGTGGTATCAATATTCAAAGCAAAGACGAAAGATTAATTTATAAAGATGTAAGATAGATTATGGCAAGAAAAAATTCCTAGCACGACACAGTGAACCAACATTTCTAACAGCAGAACTAGTAATATTTTTTTTTATGGATTATTGCTGTAAGCTAGGAAAGGCTACTGAAGGGAATAATCAAACGAAGGTTGATAATTAACTTGGGACAAAAACAACACACATAAGATTCGCCAGCGGCGCGTAGAACTAGTCAACTGCTAGGAGTGAATCAAGTGAATTCCACAATGAATCTCCAACTGAAGAATATCTGCCAACCGCCTCACGCGGTCAGATGTGGCACAAGGCCGAATTTAATGAGGGGTATCCGAGCCCGTAGTCTCGGCCTAAAATTCCCCGTAGACCCAGTATAAAACGAGGTCGGGTAGCTGTTTCCCGAGAAGAGACTACGCCCTTTGTCATAGCCTCGTCTGGGGATCCTCTCTGCACGGGGGCAGAGAGTTTGACTAGGAACGCTGGAGATGAATCTCAAACTGCAGACCAACATACAGTATTTACTACTGTATTTATGCGAATGCGGACATACCCATTATCGTTCGTAGGTATGCTACAACAATTACAAAAAGAAACATGTAAATTTCTGGTCTGGATCAAAAATCATGAGTACTTATAAGAAATACAAAAGTATAGGCGTCGATCAAAACATGTGGTTTTCCTCTTTTTAAAAAAAATCTAAATAAAATAGTTTCACACTATTTAATTTACATTTTTTAATACTAAAGTATTACCATCATCATCATCATCATCATCATCATCATCATCATCATCATCATTATATTGTCATCGTAGATAGGGACCGAAATGCAGTAGCCATATTGATTTTTCCCCACATCGGTCCATCAACGGCTGCGATCAGCAATTCTGGAGGAGTCACACTTGTCCATAGTGTGACATTGTCCAACCAGTTTTTGTGTCGACGTCGTCTCCTACGTCCACCTTCAATGGTGCCTTGAATTACGGTCTTGCACAGGCTGTCCTGCTATGTAACGTGTCCAAACCACGCCATGTTTCTTCCTTTGACAGTGGCGTGAACAGGTTCCTGGTGGCCACCGTCAAACGTAGAAAAATGGCTCGGCTTTTGGCATGTTACAGAAGTGAACAGTGGGAGAAAAATAAATAAATAAAACGTAAATGATAATCTGATGAAGGAAATGAGCTGAAAGGGATTAACTTCTTCCTTTCAAGACGTGGGCGATCATGACTTCCCACAAACTGCTATTCGTTGTACCCCTTATCTATCTTTGTCCCATTGCCAAACGTCCCACATCGTTCCGCCATCCATTTACAGAAGCAGGTCAGGTAGATAACCCGCTGCCGTTCACTCTCCCTCATTTCCTCGATATATCCTCTGAGACTAAAATTCTGCAAAGCCTTCCTCATGATGTGTCCAATTTTGAGTTTCTATCTTGAGAAACTAATAGAATTTATAACCATTTTTTATTTTATTTAAGCTCAGAATAACATGCGGGACAATGTGAAACAACGGGAAAGTTTTGAAGTAAACGGTAGCAAAAAGGACTTTATATTTAGAATAAGAATGAGATAGCTGGAATTACTAGGGAACATAATAAGGAAAGACGGTTTGTAAAATTTTACGCACACAGAACAAACTGAAGATAAGAACAATAGAAGGGAAAAGAGAGTAAAATACCTAACGAGAATGTACAGAAGAAGAAGGAGGAGGAGGAGGTCGGAGGTGAAGAAGGAGGAGGAGGTTAGAGGTGAAGAAGAAGGGGGAGGAGGCTGGAGAAGGAGGGGGATAAAGAGGAGGAGGAATAGGGGAGGAGTTTGGGGAAGAAGAATAAGATGCAAGAGAATTGGAGGTTGGAGTAGGAAAAGAAGAAGAAGAAAAAGGAGGAGGAGGTTGGAGGAGGAGGAGAAGAAGAAGGAAGAGTTTGGAGGAGGAATAGCTGAAGAAGTAGGAGGAGGAGGTTGAAAAGAAGAAGAAGAAGAGGAAGAAGAAGAAGAAAATATTATTTTACATTAATGTTTAACAATATAACAATTCTCGACTCTCGTCGTAAGGGAAAGCATTCTGCGTACTCCATAACGACTTCGAGCGGATTTGTGTAGAAGAATTTTCATAGCATTAACATGAAACCAGGTGGGCGAATATTATCTCTTATCATGGCATGAAAGTGAAATGTGGGAACGGAATAGATCCTGGCCCGGACATGGCAGCAATACACATTTTTTTTAGTATTGAATTAATTGCTACGACTGCTGCAAAGAAAGTTGGTTAACTGTGTCGTGCTAGACAATTTTCCTGTTTAGAATTTATTTTCCATATTTATAAGTCTAACATTCGTTCATGCTTTGACTATTGCTATCACCTATCTCTCTTGCTTCTGCGATATACTTAGTGAATTATGATAGAATCTCAAGAAGTCCTGAACTGTCATCTCGGCTTCAGATATTATACCACTTCCGTAATGTCGCTTCCCTCTACCTGTTCCATAAATATTTTCATGATAATTGTTCAGATCGACTTCCCCTGTGTTACCGAAACTTTATGAATTTAAATGTTCTACTAAGTTGGCAAAAGGTCTCATCGATTTACAATTGAATTGGCTAAATGCACCCATAAATTCTATGCCTAACATATTTTGCTCCCGCAATCTTCGCTTATGGAACGGTCTTCAATAATTTGAATGCAGGTAGTCGTTGTCTACTGTTTTCATTGTCCTTGCTCGTTAATAATTTTTCTCTTTTTTTTTCTTATTCTTTCACCCTCTGTACCCCTTGTGTCTTAGTAGCTTTATTGTCTTGCTTGGGATGAAACGAAAAATTCCGACTTTTGCTAGAATCTAATTTACATATTTATAAGTCGATAATTAGTCAATAGCTTAATTATTGCTGCCGCATCTGGTCTGGGCGTCTACAATGGATTTAGAGATTATTGATAAAATACAAAGAACAATCTGCAAAATTATTTCTCCTGGATTGACATCTCGTCTTCCGTCACTATCCCACCGCCATAACGTAGCTTTCCTGTGCATTTTTTTAAAAATACTTCCAGGGTAATTTTTCTGCTAAAAATGCTTTGGCACCTAGACTTTATGAATTTCAACGTTCTACTAGGTATCTACTTGACCTCCCACAGGGCCAGGTTGTGACACAAGGTCGGGGTTTAACGTGGGAAGGGAGGGGGAATGGACCCGAGTTTACACCCGGGCCGCAGTGCTTTGGCTTTAGCTGGTCCTAGCTTGTCCAAGCTGGTCTTTAGCTGGTCATAGCTAGTCTTAGCTGGTCTTTAGCTGGTCTTAGCTGGTCATAGCTAGACGTAGCTGCGATACTACCAGCGCAGGGACGAATCCCTGCGACCGGCCTGTATCAGACATCGAATCTCAGCCCCATAGGCGATCGTCCAGTGAGTAATCTGAGAACAGATACTACACCGTGATCTTAGCCTTGAAGCCGAGAAACGAACGATCGGTACCGACCGCGACGGGGCAGCACCGACCAATGATTTTCCAAGCGTAGCTTAGATGTGGCACAAGGCCGAAAGTAGTGGGTACCTAGTGAGGATCGAACTCACTATTCGGTCGTAATCGCTTTTTTAGCGAGACAAGCTTGCTAACCATTACACCGCCTCGAGGTGCCCATTTCAACGTTCTACTAGATTGGCGGAAAGGTCTCACCATCTTACACTTTAAATGCAACCGTAATTACAATGAAATCAGTTTCTTCTCTCGCACTTCTCGCTTTTAGAATTGTCTTGCGGCTTCTTGCATGCTAATCATCTTTGATGCTCAAAATTTAACAATTTCAATCGTTATGTTGTATATTCTTAATCCCTTTTCATTTATTATTCTCTCTCCGTAATAATGTCTTTTTTTTATTACCATATTCTCTAAAACTCAGTAACAGTCTTAGTGGTTTGCTTTGGGTGAAATAATTAAAAAAATATTCTGGTCAGACAAAACGCCAGCAAAATAAAAATAAAAAATATCGGTCTACATCTAACATGATCTGTCAGTATAAATGGCCACACCATGGTTGGTGGCAAAACCATAGATCAATTTTCATATAATTACTATGAAATGAGTTGCGAATATATACGAACCCATCTAGTAATTAGATTGATGAACAGCGAAATTAATCATGAGAAATCTAATGGAGAGTTTTTTTAATGAAATTATACCATAATTATATGAAAATCAATATGGCTCTAACAGACGGGGAAAAGAAATGCAATTTTTATAAATATGTGTGCAGGATTGCTTATAACTGAATTACATATAATACGTAAATGTTAAGATAAAACACAACCCTCGAAACATCGCAAAGATGCACAACTCATCGTTAAACTGTACCAGGACCAAACAAGTTTTAAAACACGGGTGCGGATTTATTTAACATAGACAGCAAGACGACCCTAAGAAGATCTAGGAAGATTTATCATCGGACGCCATCTTAAAAGCGGAAGTCTCACAGACAATAATGAACTGACATATTTAGAAGATAAGCTGAAAGACCTATTAGACAATGCAGCCGATGAGAAAGAAAGAACGTAACATTAAAATTCGAACCAACAGTTTTCATTAAAATGAACCCTCCATCGTGTCAGTCACATATCAAAGACGTTAGCATCAACTCGGCACGGAAAGTTCTTTCTGTGTGTAATAAGACAACCTGATTACCTCCCCTGTCTTATTAATTCTCTAAGACTCGCCGTCTCAGCCAAAATGGCAAACTCTTCAGTTATGGACACATTGAGCGAACTATACTCCGAATTTCCATTACACTGTGTATTATTCCACCTATCTGTGTATAGCGATTTACTAAAAGTAGCTTAGATGTGGCACAAGGCCGAAAATATAGGGCGCCCAGTGAGGATCGAACTCACTACCCAGTAATTAAGTTTAACTAAGATAACCATTATACCATGTCGAATTGGCCCAGATTTTCTGTTTGTTGGTAAAATTGTCCAGTCGCACTTTTGACATTATTACTCTAAGATTAATTTTGTAGTACTTTTTTTTTTTAAGCGTATCACCCCAAGCAAGGCTGGAGGCCACTATCACGCAAGGGGTTAAAGAAAGGTTGGAGGAAGAGCAGATAGGAGTGGTAAAGGAGAGGATGTGGAGAAAGAGAAAGACAGTGGGTCGATCAAGGCAAGGGGGTAACAGAAGATTTAGAGCGAGAGCAGATAGGAATGAAAAATGAAAGGATGTGGGGAAGGGAAGTGGGTAGATCAAGGCAACTGGAGATGTCGATTGACGCTACACTTAAACCGTTGGAGATGGTATTTGTCAGGGAAACAGTAATAGGGAAGGGAGTTCCATAGGCGAGATGTGCGAGACATGAAGCTATTGGAGTAGAAGAGACGTCTACATGTAACAGTTTCAACGGTGTAGGGGTGGGAGCGGGATGCCAGCCTCGTGGGGCGTTTAAATTCACGAGGCCTAGGGACAAGCGAAAGCAGCTCCTCGGAGCAATTCCCGTGAAAGTACTTGTAAAAAAGGCAGAGCGAGGCAACATCGCGTCTGTGAGAGAGCGACTGCAGACGAGATGACAGATCAGGGCCAATCACGTTGCCTATCCGTCTTTGGATATTATCAAGAACCCTGAGGCAAACAGCATGTGCCCCAGACCATATATGGCAGCAATACTCCATGCAAGGGCGAATGGTTGATTTATAGACTTGAAGGATCGATTCCGGGGAGAAAAATTTCCTGGCTCGGCACAGAGAACCAACTTTCCTTGCGGTGGCTGATGCAACTGACTCGATGTATTTGTTCCATCTCAGATCACTTATGTTAAATTATTAATAATTATTAATTATTGTTAATTATTATTAATCATTATGGCTAACTATTAATTATTACTTTCTAACCTTTTCTTTTTCTTTACCAATTTTCTTAATGTAAGAATTCGTAAATCTTGTATTGATTTTACCCTTTTAAGTTAAGCTTACATGAGATCGTATAAGCAACTACAAGCTGTATGAATTGGGAAAAAAAGAAGCCTGCAGCAAGGAAAATGGCAAAAGGTATTAGTGCTGATGGTAGAAGTGAAGATTTATGCGCTCGTTAATTCTCGCGATATTTTGGTTAGTTTCCGACCGAAGAATTTTTCTCTCGAAACATGCCTTTTGATCCGGACGACCAGGTTCTCTGAATTCGGAGCTTCTGTCAATCGTAGTTGAAGAAAATCATGAGGAAATTGGTCTCGAATTGGCAAGAGAATCCAATCAAAATCAGACATCGATCATAAATTTTAAAATTTGTTTAAACATGGTAAATCTATCCGCCAGCATCTGGCTGCTACTGAGCTTATTCAAAATGTTGTCATCGCCGTGTCATTGAACAGTAGACTTCTCTCGGCGATTTCCTGGCTAGAACAAGCACCAGTGAGGGAAAAAATCGGCTGTCTGTAATCTTTTTCTTTTTTCTAACCCCTGCCATGTCTTTTCAGGACGTAGATGATCATGGCTCTGCGCCTCCTTCTATATCTTGCGGCTCTCAACAAGTTCCTTCCCTCTGCTTCCTCATCCAGACCAGGTTCTGTCATCTACTTGCTTAAGCCCGCCAGGAAGCTCACGCGTTTTTTTTTTTCACTTGTCTCTCTTTCCCTCTATTTGACTCGTGAGTATCAGATTATCCAGGACCTCCTTCCTCATTATGAAACTTCCTTTTCCTGATGTTAAGTATAAGTCGCCTCCTTGTTTGCAACCTAAACCTCACCTTTGCTCACACGCTCGGTCCGTGATGTCCTTAGCATCATTCTGTAGAACCACGTCTCCGTCGTCTCGAGTCTCTTCTTCATCTTTGAGAAAATAGTCCAACATTCGCTGCCGTAAAGAAGGCCAGATGTCACCTGTCAGCTCAGTATTCTTTTTTTTTATTAGAGAACCTTTTTGGCCGTCAAAATTATGGCTGTCACTAAAGAAGGAGAATAACACTCTACGCCTTCTTGGCCTCACGTTTCCCATTGACATGAAGTGGAGCAACTATACTGAATCACTTACGTCTATTGTAAGGAAAGTTGGTTCACTGTGTCGTACCATAATATTCCTCTTGTCAGAATCCATCTTGCACATTTTATAAATCTACTATGCGTCCATACATTGGATACTGTTGCCATATCTGATCTGGTGCACCGGCTGTATATCATATCTCCCGATTGTTGACAAAATTTCAACAAGGGTCTTTAATGAAATCAATTTTGACAAGTCATCTCAATTTCAGTCACTTTCTCATCGACGTGAGGTAGATTCCTCTTGTCTTTTTTACAAATATTTTCATTGCAACTGTTCTGAATAGCTTTTTTCCTTGATGTTTTAGTATTTTCTAGACTGGCAACTAGGTCTCATAGCTTTACTGTTAAACTAGGTATATACACCCGCCAATTCCGTTTTACTGTTGAACTAGGTATATACACCCGCCAATTCTGTTTTACTGTTGAACTAGGTATATACACCCGCCAATTCAGTTTTACTGTTGAACTAGGTATATACACCCGTCAATTCCGTTTTACTGTTGAACTAGGTCTATCCACCTGCCAATTACGTTTTAATGTTGAACTAGGTAGATACAACATCCAATTCTACTGCAACAGTTTCTTTTCTTGCACTTCTCCCCTGCGGAACTCCCTTCCGATTTCTTGCTTCCCTGATAACTACAATCTTCAAAAATTTAAATGCAACGTCATTCGACATCTTCTATCTTCTTGAACCCGTTTGTTTTTTGTCCTTTCCTCATTCATCCACAGTAAAGTATTCTTCTTTGCTTTCTGTCCCTATAACCCTCTGCGTTCTATTGGTATTATAGACTATCTTGAAACGATTAAATTATATCCAACGAATATACCCATATTTGGTAATATGGATGTTTTACCTTATCCTCCCCACTCTCCTGACACTGCCCATTATATACCCGGGGCTATGTTACGACTGAGTAGATAGTTCGATCCTCACAGGGTACCCCATACTTTCAGCTTTGTGCCACATCTAAGCTACTCTTAGAAAAAGAAATGGGCACTTCAACGTGTTATAATGGTTAGCAAGCTTATCTCGCTAGATATATTACGGCTGAGTGGTGAGTTACGTTTTCACAGCGTCCCAAGTTCTTTCATTTATGCCACATCTAAGCTACGCTTAGAAAATCGCTATAATGAGGAGGGTTGGTTTTGAGAATTTGACAAGCGCAAGGTATAAGGATTGTAAGATATAGAGAGCCAGCTTTCCTACTACCTAAGGAGCTTGTGTGTAAAGATGACGGCGCGGGGAGCGGGTGGCTTGTCAATGTGAGAAACGCTGCTAATGGGTACGAGGGATAGGAAAATGTGGAGAGCTATGATTAGCCAAGTCCTGAAAGAAGACGGCACATAGAAGAAGAAGAAGAAGAAGAAGAAGAAGAAGAAGAAGAAGAAACTTACTGACTCCTCCAACCAACTGCCTAACAAAGCACTCTTGGATAACAGCCAAAATAATTAGCCTTTTCCATTCTTTGTCATTTTATTTCAAGACCCTTTACTGTCTTAGTAGAAGAGGTTTCAGATTCTTTCTATCTGGTGAGGAAATTTTACTAAACTATAAATTTATGAATGAAATAGAAGAAACATACTTTTTTTTTTCGAATTTACCTAATCTTTTAGAGAAATTTATCAAAGCGCGAATCCACCCGGCTTATAAATTTTCATTCGCCGGCAATAAAGGTAAAAATAATCGCCGCCAGGCACAATAAACTTCATGAAAAGATGATGGAATAAACTAGAAAAAAAAACACATAGACAACCAAGACGGGAAGAAACACAAAAGCAAGCCAAATCAGTGCAAGTGACCAATATTTAAATAAACAGACAAACAGACGCCTTTGCGTAAATCGAGTTGCGTCGCCTCAGCGACCAATCGTAATGGCGCGCTTTTTTCTGTCTTTATTTATTCCCAACAGCAGCTTCATGCTCGAAATTCGAATTTCGATATTGAATTGCGAAAATATTGCATAAATGTTTATCAAATGAATCGGGGAAATTAGATTTTTCCCGACAAATAATCATGATTGATAAAAATGGCGTTGAGTAAAACAATGCAAATAGGTTAACCCGAAAATGAAATGCTTGCCGACTGAAGCATTTTTGGGATTTCGTAATTGATTTGTATTTATTTCCTCCTTTTTTTATTTTTAACTTATTCTTTTCTTTCTCCCTGTTCTACGTTCTTTATTTGTTTGTATTTCTGTCGATTAATTTATTATTTATCGTTATATTTTTCTATCTATGTATCTATCTATATATCATTCTTTTCCTTTCTTCCTCTGTTTTTATCTCTATAGATGTATTTCTTTCTTTTTTTTTCTTTTATATCGATGTATCTGTCTTTCTTCTCACTATTTCTTTTTTTTTGTTTATCTATCTATCTATCTATCTATCTATATATATATATATATATATATATATATACATATATATATATCTTTTTCGTTCTACAGTGTAACCCGGATATAAGAGAGTTGTCGGGACCGGAGAAGAAGTCTCTTATATCCGGGTGTCTCATATCCGGGTTTGGTCTATTTTGTTTAGGTAAGTATGGCTCTAATTTGGAACCAGATAAAACCTCTCTTATATCAGGGTTTCTGTTATATCCGGGTTACACTGTATTTCTTTTTTTATTTTCAAATCCTTCTTAATTTTCTTTATTTCCTCCTCTCTAACGTTTCTTCTCCCTTTACGCATATATATTTTTCTTTCATTCCTTTACCTTTATCTGTCTTTCTTTATTCCATTATTTCATTTGTCTTTTACCTCTCTCTCTCTCTTTCTCTCTCTCTCTCTCTTTCTATATATATATATATATATATACATATATATATATATATATATATATATATATATATATATGTATATATATACATATATATATATATATACATATATATATATATATATATATATATATACATATACTCCTTTGTCTGTGTGTCTATTTATTTACCTATATATATATATATCTTTCATTCTGTTTATTTATTTCATTATTTTTCTCAATCTTTCTTTCTTTTCTTTATTTCTTTCTATCTTTTTGTCTTTGTTTCTGTCTATACTTGTGTTTACATTTTTTCTTTTTTATCTATATCTGTCTTTTTTTCTTTTATATCTATATCCAACTTCTTTTTGCTTTTTTCATTTATATCTATATATGTCTTCTTTTTACTTTTATATCTACACATATGTCTTTCTTTCTATTTTTCCTATCGATTTTTTCGTATCTGTGTTTCTATTTATCTATCAATCAATCTCGATATTGTTCACATTCTTTTTTATATTTCTTTCTTTCTCAATATTCTTTCTTTTCTTTATTTCAATCCATCTCTCTTTTTTTTGTCTTCCTTTCTATTAACATATGTATTTATATTTCTTTCCTTCTCTCTCTATTTTATGTGTGTGCGTGTATTTCGTTCTTTCTTTCTTTTTTCTTTTATATCTATCTATATGTAATTTTATATTTTACCTTTATAGCTATATATATATATATATATATATATATATCGTTCCTTTTTTATTTATTTCTTTTTCATTTCTTTCGCAATCTTTCTCTTTTTTCTTTATTTCATTCTATCTGTTCGCCTTACTTTCTTTCTATATTTGCATTCATATTCCTTTCTTTCTTTCCTTCTTTCTTTCTTTCTATCTTTCTTTCTTTCTTTTTTATGTCTATGCTTATGCATTCCTTTCTGTCTGTTTTTCCTTCATGTCTCTCTCTCTATCATCTCTTTTTCCTTTGAAAGTGGCCATTTGCCTATCGTCTCCCTTCCCGTTTCTTACTCATATCTATTCATTGAGAAATCATGAAAGCGAAAATCAGATACAAATTGCGCAAACAAATCTACATATATGCGTACAAGTTTGTAGATATAAATAAAGAGCTGCAAATATGAACCAATAATGAAATACTTACACACATACATTGGTACATAAATGCTGTATGCTTTCATATGTACATACATACATACATACATACGTGTTGTCTGCTTCCTCTTTTCCGAATACAGCTCAACGCTTGATAATGTATCAATGCATGGTTTCCACAGCGCACATCTACTAATATGATATTTGAACCCAGGCAGAGCCTTACTCTCCATTACTCTCCCTGTCATAAACATTTCAAATACGTTTGATTGCAGTACCGATGAAAATATAATCCTTGATTAATAAGTGACAAACCCAACAATACCGCAATTCATACCAAATATTAACAGCACACATTATACAGTCTATAATTATCTATGCTGTTGTCACTTTTGTTGATCATTTGGTTTATTTAGTGAATCAAGCATTATTGTTTGTCAAGACATTTTCGTACCATAATGTATTTGTAAATTTATTTACTTAACTGATTACCCCAGCGGTCTTTGCGAAAATTATTCATTCCTGCACATTTATAAATCTACCTTCCGCTGTGATTTGAATACTGTTGCCATATCCGTTCTGGTCCTCTGGCCGTAAATCTCGAGATTCATGACAAAATCCAGAGAAATACTGCAATTGGTCCTGACCAGGTATCTCGTCTCCAGTCGCTTTCTCACCGACGTGACGTGGATTTTCTCTGTCTTTTCTACAAATATTTTCACGGCAACTTCTCTGGTATGCTTCCTTCCCTAGTTGGCCGACCACATGAATTTAAGCGTGCTACTAAATTGGAAGCTAGCTCTCATTTTTTTTACCGTTGAACAAGCTAGATACAACCGCAACTTTTACTCTTTTCTCGCAACTCCAACCTGTGGAACTCCCTTCCGATTTCTTGCTTCCCTGATAACGGCACTTATCAAAAATTTGAATGCAACGTCAATCGCCATCTTCTGCCTTCTTGAACCACCTTCCTTTTTTTATTACCTCTCCTCAATCCTCTCTATACTCAGTGTTCTCATTCACTTTAACTCCATGTAAACTCCTGCGTTCTAGTGGCATATCCCGACATGCTTTGGATGAAACTATTAAAAAAATGTGAAAATATATACTTTAAATGTTACATTTTTAAATTATATTTAAAAGATATTTGTACATTTTAATTTCGCAATTCAGATTTAGTCAATGATAATGTCAAGGGTGTTTTCTCCTTCATATTAAAAAAAAATCTTTATTTATCTCTTATTTTTTTACATACATCACATAAAGTGGAGTGTTGTGGTGGGATCCACCTAATCTGCATAGGTGACTACCAACTATATAAATAATGGTTGATACCGGAAGACGGGGAAAAGGAATCACGAGATCCAACTAGAGACTCTGATCGACTGCGACTAGTCAACACATTCTCCAGGAACGTCTTCCCAGAAATATACAGAAATACTATATGTACTTATTGTGTACACTTTCTTGTTATAATACATTCTTTGTTCCAAGTACATTTTGTGTTGCATTATTATTCCATGCAATAGGCGAGATTCAACATTGAGTCAAGACTCAACATGGAGTGACACTATTGAATCAATTGCTAGTTCCACTGCTAGGAAATTTCGTTCACTGTGTCATACCAGAAATTTCCTCTTTAGAATCCATCTTGCACATTTATAAATCTATCATTTGTCTATGCATTGAATATTCCTGCCATATCTGGTCTGGTTCTCTTACTATATATCTTGAGATTCTTGAAAAAATTCAAAGAAGGTGTGTAATGTAATCAATCCTAACAATGAATCTTAACTTCAGTTACTTTCTCAATCACATGAGGTCTTTTCTTATCTACAAATATTTTCATGGCAATTGTTCTGATTAACTATCCTCCTTGGTGCCTCAACTGTATGAATTTAAGTGTACTACTAGATTGGCAATTAGATCTCGGCATTTTGCTGTTGGTTTGGTTGGGTTTGGTTTGTTTTGTTTTACGGCACATCAACCTCAATGGGTTATTTAATGCCCATAAAATTTTTATTGCTGGTAAATTCTTATTCTGCTTCAACTATGTGCAGTGTTTTCTCATGGTGTGGAAGATTATGGACATCATCAACTTCCTATTATTTGTGGTATCTGGTAATGCTTGACTTTTTACCGTACTTTATACGCCATGTTCTGTCAACCCTATACAGACAGTCGTTATGTAGTTTATTTGCCGTTTTTCTATGTCCCTATTGAATGTCAAATATTCTTAGTTTTCTTATGTCATCATATGCCCTAAAATCGCGGATATTATGTAGATGTGTCCTTTTTGTTTTCATGTTCCTTAATGTATTGTCGTTACCCGCCTGTTCAGTCTATGGTATTCTTAGAATCTTTTACAGAGCCACATGACTTTTGTGTCATGTTTCTCCTTCATTTCTAAATAGTTTCGTATTCACTGCCAGGAAGGGGGACCGACATTACGTGGGTTCTATTCAATATCATCACATCACAACCAATATAAAATTATCAACATAAGACAAATATTAGTAGATGATTATTTTTTCTTCTCTGTGTCATGCAACTTAAGGATATTGGCGATCATGGCTCTCCACAAAATCCACTCCTCTATAGCTCTGAGTAAATATTGTCTTCTTCACACCTCTCCTACCGGTTCTAGGACATTTGCGTACTGCAAATTTGTGTTCCGAACAATTCCTTACCAGACAATTGCGCCCCGGACAATTGTGTACCAGACAATTGAGTCCCTGAACAATTGTGTCCCTCGGTATTTGTGCCCCGTATAATTGCGTACCAGACAACTGAGTCCCTGGACATTTGCTCCCTGAACAATTGCGTACAAGACAATTGAGTCACTGGACATGTGTGTCCCGGACAATGGTGTACCAGAAAATTGCGTACCTGGACATTTGCACTCCTGAAAATTGCGTACCAGACAATTGAGTCCCTGGACATTTGCGTCCTGAACAATTGCGTACAAGACAATTGAGTCCCTGGACATTTGCCCCCAGGATAATTGCTTACCAGACAATTGAGTCCCTGGACATTTGCCCCCCGGATAATTGCTTACCAGACAATTGAGTCCCTGGACATTTGCCCCCAGGATAATTGCTTACCAGACAATTGAGTCCCTGGACATTTGCGTCCTGAACAATTGCGTACAAGACAATTGAATCACTGGACATGTGCGTCCCGGACAATTGCGTACCAGAAAATTACGTACCTGGACATTTGCATCACGGAAGATTGCGTACCAGACAATTGTGTCCCTGGACATCTGTGTCCCTAGACAAATGCGTCCCTGCATAATTGTTTGAAGAATTAACGGAAAGTAATAACAACTACTGGACTTCTTAAATTATTTTCAGTGAAAGATCTTAAGAATTTCAACCGACTTTAGAAAATCCGGCCTATCAGTCTCCTACAAATCTTCGGCAAAGTCTTTGAAGCTTTAATCAACGCCCGAAGTAATTAAGCAACTTACATCCCATGATCTGCTCTCTGACAAGCAATATGGTTTCCACTTTGTCCAATCTACAGCTGATGTGCTCATGGTCAACACTGAATTTGTTTACCAATCACTTCACAATGACGGAGAATCTCGTGCCGTGCCTCTAGATATCTCTAAATCATTTGATATAGTTTGGCATGCCAGCCTCCTTCGTTAGCTTCACGGATATGGTATTTCAGGACGATTATTTGCCTTAATACAATCATTCCTGTCAAACCGTGTAATGAAGGATGTTCTCACGAACGCCGGTGTGCCCCAATACTTTATCCTGGGCCCTACACTGTTCTTTATCCTCATTAGCGATCTTTCCGATATCATCAGTCCCTAAGTAGGCATCTGAGATGGAAAAAATACATGGAATCAATAGTTTCATCTACCGCAAGGAAAGTTGGTTCTCTGCGTCGCGTCAGAATGTTCTTCACGCCTGAGTCCATCCTTCAAATCTATAAATCAACCATTCCCCTTTGCATGGAATACTGCTGCCCTATATGGAGGCCCCGCTGTTCGTCTTATGTTTGTCGACAAAATCCAGAGACGGATATGCAATGTGATTGGTCCTGCTCTGGCATCTCACATACAGTCGCTCTCTCACGGACATGCCGTCGCAACCCTCTGTCTTTTCTACAAATTCTTTTTACGGTAACTACTCCGACGAGCTACTTTCGCTAGTTCCCAAACTACGTCAAATTAAACGTGCCGCTAGGCTGGCATCTCACTCCCGCCCTTTCACTGTCGAAACGGTTAAATGTAGCCGTCTCTACTACTCCAATAGCTTCATGTCTCGCACTTCCTGAATGTGGAACTCCCCTCTTCTTACTTGCTTCCCAGATAGCTATGATCTCCAACTATTCAAATGCAATGTCAATTGACATCTCCAGATGTCTTGATCTATTCCTCGTCCTTCTCTTCATCGTTTCCTCAATCACGTCTCTTTACACTTGCTCCCATTCTCTATAGCCCCATGCGTGCTCGTGGCATACCCGCCTTGCTTGGGGTGGAAAGCTGTCAAAAAATCATGAGGGAACATCATGACCGGGTATCAAGAGGTCTGTTCTATTTTTTCAATTTTGTAGGATGAGGCAGCCAATGCGACCTGGGTTTCAAATGTCTATATTTTGGGACACCCGCAACCAATGACCGTCTGGCCGGACTGGCTTACCTGAGTTGAATGTATTTTTTAACTCGGCCCCACTTGCAAGTTTATGGGTGGCTTTTTTTTAAGTAAAACATTTCAACATATCACGCATATCTGGCGATGACGTATGTGATTTGTCTAACTTTATTAGGCAACAACAACAACAACAATAATAATAATAGAGTGGGGCCATGAAATGTCTTCAGATGCGTATATATAGAGTAAAGTTGTGAAAAAATGAAAATCATTATGATACACCTTAATAATAATATTATTAACTAATCAACTAATGGAACATTTCAAGATGATCACGTTCCCTATCATGTTACTCACGTTTAAGTTGCATTCCATTCACGCTGGCTGCGTATCCTTCTTTTTGTCGTATTGATTACCAGTACAATCGTTTTTTTCTCAAAACACGCTACAGTTTTACAAAGACTTGTATTTTTAATGTTTTTTTTAATACTTGTATGAAATTTTTAAACATAACTTGAAGAAGACAGATATACCGTCTAAGTCTCGGTAAAGTCTATTTTCCTTTTTCTTTTCTTAAATCGCTCTCTTCCCTGTGTCGTGTAATAATAATAATAATAATAATAATAATAATAATAAAATACACAAGTCATTACTTAATTTTTATGTGTACATTAGTTATTTACACTATTTATCTGGACTGTTGTCCTCATCGTTGTTGTATTCCCAACGTTTCGGACAACAAAGATGAGCACAACAGCCTGAATAATGTAAATAGGGTAAATAATTACAATACCTCATCTGAGAAAAATAGACAAATATGATTTTTTTAATTTTTTTAAGCTTATCACCCCAAGCAAGGCTGGAAGCCACTAGCACGCAAGGGGTTACAGAAGGTTTGGAGGAAGAGCATATAGGAGTGGTAAAGGAGAGGATGTGGAGAAAGATAGTGGATCGATCAAGACAAGGGGGTTACAGAAGATTTGAAGCGAGAGCAGATAGGAATGAAAGGTGAAAGGATGTGGAGAAAGGAAGTGGATAGATCAAGGCAGCTGGAGATGTCGATTGACGTTACACTTAAATAGTTGGAGATTGTATTTCTCAGGGAAATAGGGAAAGGAGTTCCACAGGCGAGATGTGCGAGACATGAAGCAATTGGAATAGAAGAGACGTCTACATCTAACAGTTTCAACGGTGAAGTGGTGGGAACGGGATGCCAGCCTATCTATAAAATGAAAGTTCTCTTCGCGCACCTTATTATATATGTAAAATATGAATAATATAGAGATGTCAAATGCTAAAGCTTTGGGGTAAAGGTTTTCTTGTTCTTGTTTTTAAACAAGAAAGTCCACTTCCCGATGCAACACTTAAATGACGACAATAAGGTTTCTATCATGAAGACTTGAAAATATTGCAAACGTTTGGAATAACTGCAATCAAATCAATGCGGTAGAGACTTCAGTATTTCTACGTGTCCCTATGTGCTTAAGGTTTACCTGCAGGATCCCAGCGATTATTTGTTTGTGGATGAGCTTCTATCGCTGCCAGCAGTTATTCGTTCTTGCGTAAAAACATGCAAACACCATCAGGTACAGGGAGACCTCCGTTGCTAACTCCCACGCCGAAGGGCCTCAAATACTGAGTTAATCTCAGCGCAGCGGACGTGTTTGAATATTGAGAGCAGAATGGTGCAAACATCGCATATATTCATGCAAGCTTTAATCTTCTACGTTCGAAAACATGTCAAGACATAGGCGATCACGGCTCTCCATAAGTTCCTCTTTTTTGTTTGTGTCCCTTAACAGTTTTTGTTCCGTTGTCAAGGCTAACTTCCCTCGTTCTACCATCCATTCACACGACTGTCCTATCTAGAACACTATCTGAATACAAACAAAGGTGAATAAATTAGTCCGAAGAAAATCACACAATACGTGGTTGTCAGTATTAACATATTCTTTAGTTTCGGGTATGACGATAAACTACATCCAGCAGCTCGCCCTCTCATCAGGAGATTGGAGCTTTTGTGGAGCGTGGAACCACCTCTTAATTGCTGTAATTCCCAGGTCCACCCTGAGCCGGGGTGATAGCATCTGTTAGGGTTCCAGCTATGGGTAAATAGTAAACGCAGTTCCAATCAGGTTTGTTATATTCACATACATACTGATACCCTTGAGAAAGGTATGAATCCACATTTTCTTCCCCCAGCTTTGGGTTAATTAGAGAGAATTGTATCACTAAATCTAAAAATATTTTCTGGCTTTAAATGACCTGCAAAAGTATGATAAACTGTAAAATCCCAATCAATATAGAACATTGTCTAAAAACAAACAAAAGTAAAGAAATTAGTCCAAAGAATATCACACAGTAGGTGGTTGTCAATATTAACATATTCTTTAGTCTTGGGTATGACGATAAACTATATCCAGCAGCAAGCCCTCTTGTCGGAAGATGGGGTGATTTTGAGGTGAGTTGGAACGCATTTCCAATGATGTTCTTCACGACTCCACCTTGAGCCGAGGTGGTATCACCTGTTTAGGTCCCAGCTACGGGTAAATAGTAAATCCCCTATCAACGATCAACAGTACATTTTTATAATAAAATGACCAACAATAAAATTTTATAGCATACCGTCAATCAATGCAACACTAAAAAAGTATAAAATACGTTTTATAGTAAGATTATCAACAATACATTTTATAATCTACAAAATATATAACATAAAAAACATAACTTTATCCTGAAAGTATGAAATTATGTACAAAATATCTGTAGTTTAAAGTATAAATTTAGGTAAAATATTTAGATTATGACAATAAATAACACATAGAGTTTGATATAATTCTAAATACAATTAATCAACCAACAACAGATATTTATAATGAAGTTAGCAACAATATCTAGTTATAGTAACATTTTCAACAATGACTATTTAGAATGAAATTGCCAACAATGCCTATTTATTGTGAAATTACCAACAATGCCTATTTATAGGGAATTTACCAACAATGCCTATTTATTGTGAAATTACCAACAATGCCTATTTATAGGGAATTTACCAACAATGCCTATTTATTGTGAAATTACCAACAATGCCTATTTATAGGGAATTTACCAACAATGCCTATTTATTGTGAAATTACCAACAATGCCTATTTATAGGGAATTTACCAACAATGCCTATTTATTGTGAAATTACCAACAATGCCTATTTATAGGGAATTTACCAACAATGCCTATTTATTGTGAAATTACCAAAAATGCCTATTTATAGGGAATTTACCAACAATGCCTATTTATTGTGAAATTACCAACAATGCCTATTTATAGGGAATTTACCAACAATGCCTATTTATTGTGAAATTACCAACAATGCCTATTTATAGGGAATTTACCAACAATGCCTATTTATTGTGAAATTACCAACAATACCTATTTATAGGGAATTTACCAACAATGCCTATTTATTGTGAAATTACCAACAATGCCTATTTATAGGGAATTTACCAACAATGCCTATTTATTGTGAAATTACCAACAATGCCTATTTATAGGGAATTTACCAACAATGCCTATTTATTGTGAAATTACCAACAATGCCTATTTATAGGGAATTTACCAACAATGCCTATTTATTGTGAAATTACCAACAATGCCTATTTATAGGGAATTTACAAACAATGCCTATTTATTGTGAAATTACAAACAATAAAAATTTAAAGTAAAATGACCAACATTAATTTTATCTGTAGTATAAGGCATACAATTGAATCAAAAATACATTTAGTTGAAGCCATAAACTGTTATTCAAAATATTTAGATTCCGGCATTAAATAACCCATAGAGGTGCTAATATGCCGTTAAATAAAATCAACCAACCATTCATACGAGATTGTCATGTTCGTATCTCGCTGCCTTTATATTCGTCCTGGGTATGACGATAAACTACATCCGCGTCCAGGGTAAGACGATAAACAACTTCCAACAGGAAGGCCTCTGATCAGGATGTTTTGAGGAGCATGGAACCACCTCCTAATTGCTGGTGTTCACAGGTCCAAACTGACCTGGAGTGGTGGCACCTGTTAGGGTCCCAGCTATGGGCAAATATTTAACCACGAAACTAAGTTAAAAAGAATTATGAAAGTGTAAAAATAGGTTTTAATATCAGAAATACTTTGTAAAAATATTATTACCAGAAATACATTTTTGAAGATAAAACTATTACTAGCAATACGTTGTTGAAAAAAATTATTACCAGCTATACAATTTTTAGGGTATAAAAATATTACCAGAAATAAATTTTTGACAAACAAAAATATTATCAAGACAAAAAAAGTTGTCGGCATTAATTGACCCATATACCGTAAAACAAAAAACAAACCAAATTTCCCTATATTTCTTGATCAGTAGGCCCTGTGAGGGGAAACGTTTCGAAGCCTTCCTTTCTCGTTCTGCGTCCAAGTAATATCAGCTGCCTCTTTCTGATTCTTCGCTTAAGGGTTCTTTCTTTCGCAATTTTGTTTAAGACTTCCTTGTTCCATAGTTATCCGTCCATGGAGTTTTTAGAATCTTTCTGTTGAACCACATTTCTGCCTTCTCTAGCTTTCTCCTCATCCATGGGAGATTGTCCAGCATTCACTGCCCTATAAGAGGATAGATAACAGACAGCAATTCAACACTCCGTTTCTTTGCTTCTTGCTTAACTTTTCGGAATGCGTGTTCGGATCCCGAGGTCGCATTTTCCATCCTCAGTTATTTAAACTTCATCTGCTTGATACTGATAACTCTAGTTTGTAATTTTCATTTCGGTTTTTTTCTCTTGCTGATGACCATACTTTCTGCCTTGTTACAGTCAATTGCTAGTATGTTTTCTTGCTATCTTTTTCTAGCCTGTCTAGGAGATCCTGTAGTTTTTTTTTTCCTGAATTAGTGATCAACACAGTGTCACCTGCGTATGTTATACTGTTAAGTTTACGCCCACTGGTAGGATTTTCAATTACCTTAGTATAACTTAGCAGGTGAGTTTGAAGAAATCTAGCTTCAATAACCTACTTTAAAATACATATAAAATGAAATTAATCAAAAAGCGCTTGAAGAAGGGCGTTAGAAAGATATAAACGCAGAAGAAAAACAAGGTGATACTGGATTATGATCGCCATTTACACACTGATTTTACATACAATCAAATAAATGAAAACTAAAAAGAAAGATCAGTAAATGATGGCTATTCGTTTCTAAGTATGTCAATCTGCTAAGGCAGCGTTTCTCAACCAGTGGGCCCGGGGGCACTAATGCACCCTGAAAGGTAACCAGGTGTGCACCAAGTTAACAGAAGAGTAATTTATGAATTATTTTTATTAAAAAATTCTGTATTTTTAAAAAGCTCGAGATACAAAACATTGATTTCTTAAGAATAAATGCTCATTTCAGGAGACTTCCTTATTATTTTCCTATTTTCAAATTTCGGGACTAATTTTACCTTTGTAAAATTTAATGTGCGCCCCACAGATTTTGTTATTCGACACGTGCGTTCTGAAGTGAAAAAGGTTGAGAAACACTGTGCTGTCGAGTGGTTAGGCCCATTTGTGTCATTGATAGTTCCCTCTGTCCAAGGTTCGAGCCAAATCCCGTTGAAACAACGGTTCGGGTACGATCACCGAAGTTAAGCAACAAGCATGTTCAGTACTTACTTTGATGGCGGCTTGGGAATCACAGGTGCTGTAAGCTTGGATGTGCGGACGGTGAAATGGATAATGGCTCAGAAGGAGAAATCAGACAGCCGAGTTCGAATTCCAGTCGGGTTTTTTTATATTCACTTACATGAAAATACCCTTGGGAAGGGTATGAACCCACTTCTTTTTACCCAAGCCGTTGTTAATTAGTCGGACTTCTATCAGTAAATTATAATAATAGCCCCCACCTAAGTTCTTAAAAATGCAAAGAAAATGGCTTTAAATAACAAGAAAAAGGTTGATAAGCCTTAAAATACAAATCAATCAATCAATACCTCTGACCAACATACTTCCAGTGTTCTGTGAGGGTCAAAATCCCCAAGTTCTCGTTCCTCATAAACAGATTCTTTGAACAAAAATGGCAGATGCGCTGAACCGATAACGAAAATAATAAGCTTCGCACATTCAAACCGGTCTTAGGTGAATGGAAGCAAGTGACTAGAAAAGAAAGAAAGGATGAGGTAACTTTGATTCGGCTGCACATAAATTACAGACACATCTGTTTTTTTAGCCACAGTTTTTTTTATGTAATAATTTCCATTTTATCAACGGAAATTAACATATAAATGTCAGATGATTTGAATATACCGTATATATCCGAGTATCATGCGACATTTGAAAACCGAATTTTGAAGCTAAATTTAAGGCGGCCTCATCATACACGAGATATAAAATTAGCTTATGTACAGCTGGCCTTGTTTATTTCGTTGACTAAAATATATATCCATTTAAAGTAGTCAAAATACACAGCTGTATGTAAAATAAACATGATTTTGATAAAACTGATGTTTTAGTTAACTTTATACAATAATAATTCATGTAATATTCATATATTAGTATTATATTATAAAATACAAACATAGTGAATATGCAATTTTCCATTGTTTACACTTATAAGATGTTTAACTGTTTCTCATTCGGTTGTTTATGGCTGTACACATTTACACAACGAGTATAGGGTTACTCTCGATACTTCTATTATTCTGGGTTTTTTTTCTTTTTCTAACTTATTTAACAAGAAGATGGAATAAAGAGATAGAGCAAAAGAGATAAGTCTGTTGTATTTTGATCTCTCAAAAAAAGGAAATCGCATGATACACGAGATACAAGATAAAATCATTTTTATAAGTGAAAATTTAGGTGTCGCACGATACGCCAGATCGGAGTTACACGAATTTATACGGTATATTAATTACCGACTAGGATAGACTCAGGTTCATTTATAATTGAGGAAACTGACGATCTGCCTTACAGGAGATGATGTAGGCGTCCGTGTTGGGTCTGAGGTCCTCACCAACAAATTGGGGATTTCTTTTCTTATCGGAACGATCAGAGATAGTTTTCCCAGCTGCCGTACCTGCGTAATCTCTATTACACTCAAGCGACTCTTTTCGAATGCTCTGCACTATTCTCAGATTGACACCCAAGCACGGAAATATTTGTATTGGGGCTTCCAGCGCGAATGCCAAGCAGTACAGCATAACGTTTCCAAATTTCTGTCAGAGTGACTTGTATCATCGTGTACTTTTACGTACAGACGGTGCACAACTGACCGTCGACAAAATCAAAAACAAATGACGCGCAACTGCAAAATTAAAAATATAACATGGCGACAATTTACCCATCACACCCTGTCTATACTACTTTCATTAAGGACAACTTATTTATATATATATATATATATATGGAATTCGTGGGTGGATGTGATGCTTTAATTGGTAAGTAGGTATGGGTAATGACGACATTAAGGGATATTAGATAGCTCGTAGATAGCGGTTGTATCTGAAAATGATTCATTCTGTTCAGAAAAGAAAACACTTATTTGAACACAAGAAAAATTAAATAAAATATATATATATATATATATATATATATATATATATATATATATATATATATATATATTTGGTTGGATTGATGTGATTTTGTGAACCTGGGTTTCACGCTTTTGCGATCGTCAGACAAACTGATTAATTTTTTTTTTAAATTTGGAATTATGTAGATTATACAGACCCCACCACACGTATATACGTGCGTGCGAGGAAATATTATTCAGCGAAAGAATAGAAAAATGGTCTGATTGCTGACATATATACATTCACGAGACATTCACGAGAAATTTTCGCTACACTTCCGATCTTTGAATTTCAAAATACAAATGCGTATGTGTATAGACAACAGCACACATATACATACATACATATATCAAGTCCCATACTGTTCACATATGTTTATGTTTGTATGAGGCCCGGCCGGCGAGCGAGTGTGTATGTGGATCTGCGTACCTCAACGCGTGTACGGACATGCATCTATGTTTGCGTTAGAATGAGTGACATAACGACGACGATCCCCCACCCCACTTCCATAATAACACCAATACACGCAATCTACATAATTCCAAATTTTTAAAAAAATTAATCAGTTTGTCTGACGATCGCAAAAGCGTGAAACCCAGGTTCACAAACTCACATCAATCCAACCAAATTGAGTCACTGTCAGTCACTGTGTCTTTATCTAAATCTAAAAATAAACACGCTAAAATTCACCTTCACCTTAGTAGTAGAAGTTCCGACTGACGCCAATTCAGTCGGGTTTCGATCCTAGCTAGAGGCAACCGGACGTCTAGCCACACTGATGAGCTGTAAAACAGCGAAACAGTCTGTCTGTGGATGGCAAAAATATTGGCTCCTGAAATTAATTTCGGTTGAGCTCTTTGGTTTGAGGTATGAGTTTGTAAACAGTGACTATTTAAGCTAATATTGCATGACTCTTCGGCAGAATTGAGTCACTGTCAGTCACTGTGTGTTTATCTAAATCTAAAAATAAACACGCTAAAATTCACCTTCATCCCTGCCGTGAGCCAATTCAGTCGGGTTTCGAGTCAACCGGACGTCTAGCCACACTGATCAGCTCTGAAACAGCGAAATAGTCTGTCTGTGGATGATAAATATATATTTATATATATATATATATATATGTGTGTGTGTGTGTGTGTGTGCGTGTGTGTGTATGTTTCACTAAAGACGACAGAAGAGTTACTGAGATTAAGTATTTTATTTAATTTTTCTTGTGTTCAAACAAGTGTTTTCTTTTCTGAACAGAATGAATCATTTTGCAGAATCCAACCGCTATCTACTCGCTATCCAATTCCCTTAATGTCGTCATTACCCATACCTACCCACCAATTACTGCGTCACATCCACCCACGAATTCCTCCAAATTCTAAAATGTATAAAACCAACCCAATTTATTCACAAACGTCCCCGTCGATCAAAACATTGACATTACCCTTAATTCCGTGTACACAAATAATTCCATTCCACCTCCATCGATCAAATCAAATATCCTCAAGAAATCATTATATGCACGCACATCCAATGTCCCCTTCTACGACCGTAATGGCAACATCTACAACCAAACTAATGGTGCGAGTATGGGAAATCCGCTCGGCTCATGGTTCTTCAGTTACTACATGTCTATGTAGAAAACATGATATTTAAACAGGGCAGAAAAACCAGAATATATGTCCGCTACCTAGACGATAGATACTCTCAAAACCACATTTAAAAGAAAAAGCTGTCCTTAATTTTACCTACGAACTAAGTCAAGAAAATAAACTCCAATTCTTCGACGTTCTCGTAGAATACAGAAACAACACATTCGGCACCTCATTGTATAAAAAAATGCACTAGCAGAAACTTTTACCACCCTAACTTTAAGAGTGAATGCCCACTCAGATACAAAATAGCAGTGATTAAAACCTTCTTAAAGAGAGCACACAAGAATTCATCCTCTCGTTTACTCTTCCTTAAATACTTCAACAACGCAAATCAGACACTAGTTAACAGTTGTTATCCTAACCACCTCATCGAACACCAGATTAGACTATTTCTTCAAAAAGTAAATATTAGGTTGGTGCAAAAATAATGTCGTTTTTTGACGTTCAACTTCATGTGAGAAAACGACATTATTTTTGCACCAACCTAATAATAAGCATATTGAACACACAGACAAAACCAGTAACATAAATATCTTCTACAAAAGCCAAATGAACGTCATCTATAAGTAAGACGATTCTTCACTTAGAAATAAAATAAAGAAATAAACTATCCCAATTGACAGGAAAAAAAAATTAAATTAACTATCTATTACAAAAAATTTAAAACTTTATCCTCAAAAATAACAACACACCTTCAAAATCAAAAGTACAAAAAACTTCTTAAGGAACTGTGTTCCTGATCAAATCAAACTCATAAATAATTACATCAGTTAGACTACTACATGTCTATCCAGATAACTTACGTTACACCTATTCGACCACAGTTCTATCATAACTCATTTAAACATACGCACAAACCTATCAGACTCCATCCGAAACATTCTAGGATAAAATACAAACATAAAGTCATCAACATGTAAAAAAAAAAAAGATTAAAAATAATGGAAGAAAAAGAAAACACTCAATAATATTATCTACAAACACGGCTACAATGTGCTGACTGTGATTGGAAAATTGTTGTGACCAAGTAAATGGTTAAGAAATAACAAAAAGTAGTGTTGCATATATATCATATATTAAAGAGTAAGTACAACAGAATAGTATTACACGACTAGTGAGTGGGTGTCGGTTGACCATCGTTCAATCTATTCGACTGTTCCGCCAAGGCCTTCTCTCCTACTAATCTTATAGTAGGCGGAAGAGTCCAACATAGACTTTTTAGAGGGAGGACACCACAACAAAAAGTAATTCTAAAGTCTGGAAGTGCGAGAAGAGAAACGATTAAAATTTAACTTACGGTTACATCTAGCTAGTTAAACTGTAAAACGATGAGATCTGATAGTCAATCTAGTTTTATCTGTGTCGTGTCAGTTCAGAGGGTCAGCGATCATGGCCCTCCAAAATTTCCTGTCCGTTGTAATTCTTAATAACTCTTGTCTTTTGGCCATCACACTCAAACCCTGCTCTGCCATCCATTCGCTCAAGCACGACAGATAAGATGTGCGTTGTTTTCTCTGACCGTCTCTCCTCGTGAGTACCAAGTTTTGCTAGCCTTCTTTCCGCAGAATGTGCCTCATTAATTCCCACTGTTCCTAATTTAGTAATACGCTTAAATTCACGGGGTCGACGTACTAAGGAGAAGATCACATTATAACAAATGCCAGGAAAGTAATTGTAATTCGACTGTTCCCCCAACCCCTTCTCTCCTACTAATCTTATAGTTGGCGGAGGAGTCCAACATAGACTCTTTAGAGGGAGGACACCACAACAAAAATAAAACATCCTTGATATTTACACACAACCCATGCATCCAGTGGAAAATAAAATCATCCTTGATAATGGCTAAAATTATCGCCGAAACCGCTCGGAATTACAGAACGTTTGGACGGTTTTTAAACATTCTAATAATAATCTAATAGCAGTTATTAAGGATGTTTTTACTTTAATGAATATGTAGATTATTTTATATATAGGGTGTCCATAAAGTTAGCGTGCACTTTAAAAAAATTATAACTTTATTTGTATCTGCGATAGAAATAATCTGTAAAAAATGTCATAAAGCTTAATGTACCTAGTTTTAAGTATAGATAAAATAAGTAATGTGATTTCAGACATTACTCTAAATCAGTTGACAAATGTTTTCCATGAACTGCAAAATCGTATTACCCTTTGTATTGCTAATGATGGAGGACATGTGGAAACTTAAATATAATTTCAATAAAACCTTCAAAAATATAGATTTACTTCTTTCTAATCCTTTTTACAAGTTATTTCTATCGCAAATACAAATAAAGTTATAAATTTTTTAAAGTGCACACGAATTTTATGGACACACTGTATATAAAATAATCTACATATTCATTAAAAAAAAACTTAATAACCGCTATTAGATAGGCAGAGAAGCGCTCGAATCCCCAGAATATTTGAATCAGTTTACTCACTCTATGCCCAGAAAAATGTTATACAAAAGGTGATATAATGCATTGTCAGTCGCTTTCTTTGAGACTTTTATAAGAGTGATTGCTGCCTAAATTCACTATCATACACACACAACCACACACACACACACACACACACATATATATATATATATATATATATATATATATATATATATATATATATATATATATATAAGAATTATACACAAGAACCCTGCTTGACAGGGCAGATAAACATGAGGTTTGCTTAACCAATGAAAAATAAGAAAAACACGAAAATAAAAAAATACAAGTATGTCCTTTTCTCTGCCTTATTTTATTTTCTGATGAAGTTTAAATCGAAGCATAATTTGCTAAATTTGTAAATCTTTCCTTTCTTTTCCTTACTCTATTATATACGTATGGATGGCTGACTGGTGACCAATTTCACTGACAAAACATGGGTCAACCAGTGGTATTGTTTTCAGGGATTTTTCAAAGGTGCTGCACGCTGAGATAGCCTCCCCCAGGCTAAAAACGTCAGGACATTAACTTCCTGACAAATTGTCCATTGTGAAATTCAAAATCGGGTCTCATGGACGGAAAGCGAACGTTCTAAAAACTAGGACAATGTTATATATATATATATATATATATATATATATATATATATATATATATATATATATATATATATATATGTATATGTGTGTGTGTGTGTATATGTGTGTGTAAATATATATGTGTATACATAAGTGTGTGTAAATACATATATGTGTGTATGCATGTATATATATATATATATATATATATATATGCATATATAAGTGTGTCTGTGTGTGTGTGTATATATGCGTGTGGAGGTGTTGGCGTGTATATATGTGTGTATATATATATGTATGTGTGTATATATATATGTCAATCGTGTATATAAATATATGTGCATGTGTATATATATACATTTCTGTGTGTATATATATGTGTGTATATATATATATGTGTGTATATATACACACACAGACACACACACATACACACACACATACACACACACATACACACCCACACACACACACACATATATATATATGTATATATATATACTGGGTGTATTAAAATACCATTACAAACTTTGGTGGGGATTCGTCACACTAAAACAATGACAAATGTCCATATAATCATATGTCCGCAAATCCTTCGTTTTTGAGTTATTATGTTTAACGAAGGTTTGCTGTAGATGTCGCTGTGTTCCCTTTATAGACTTGGTTACATTTGTCATTCGTGTACATTTGTGGCTAGTCTGTCTTCAAAGTTTAACGTGTGTAGTAGTGGGTTAACTGAGAAGTGTTCTGTTTATAAAATGCAGGGTATTCATGTCTTGAGCAGGCCTATATGATTTTTGCATACGGCCGCGCGAACAGTCATAGATGCGAGGCTGCACGACTGTATCACATAGCGTTTCCAGACCGAAGCCAACTGGGTCATTCAACCTCTGCTGATGTTTATCGTGGCATTGTCGAGACAGAATGCAAGACACCACAAACTGTGAATCGAAGCAGTCCTAGGTCCCCTCGTACGCCTGACCACGAAGAACTCATTCTACAGGCTGTCAGAGACGATCCAATATCAGCATAAGTCATGTAGTCCTAGCATATCGTATATCTCATATTACCGCACGCAGGGTAATTCAAGAGCAGCTTCTGTATCCGTATAATTTAAAACGTGTGCAGAGTCTTTCCGCCGCTGATCACTCACGACGGGAGAACCTTTGAAGATTGCACAAACTGTCGAGTCAAGTCTTGTTTACGAATGAGGCAACATTTGGAAGAACATGGAATAACAAATCCACACAAACATGCAGATTGGAATCCCCATAGTGCAATACAAGCTAGAAACCAGCATTAATTTAAGATTAATTTGTGTGCTGGAATTGCAGGTGACTCTCTGGTAGGTTTATATGTTCTCCCAGCACGACTTACATGTGCTGTCTACACGGACTTTATTTAGAACACACTTCCAAACCTGCTAGATATACCCTGGCTAATACGAAGACGCATGTGGTTTATGCATGATGGGGCTCTATCACATTTTAGTCACATGATTCGCGATGTACTGGCTGACATCTGCCATGAAAACTGGATATGTAGCAGAGGACAGGTTCCATGGCCTGCACGTTCCCCCGACCTCAATCCTTGTTTTTTTTTTTTAATCTGTAGGTGACCTAAAACAATTGTTTGATGCAGCGGACATTAATAATGCAGAGACGCTTCATCAACGTGCAAGGGAGGTAACTTCTGTCGAAAATACATCTAGTTAATAATAATCAAAAACTTCTGGGAAACTGGAAGCCCTTTATATAAGAAAATTGCGACCAAAAAATAAACACATTCTACAGGCTGTCAGAGACGATCTAATAACAGCACACGTTAAGGGAATCTAGCATGTTGCACATCTCATAATACTGCATGGAGCGCGCTTCAAGAGCTGTTCCTATATCCGTAGTATAGCGACAAAGTTCATAAATGTTTGTAGCAGCAAAGTGTAATATAAAAAATACTAAATTATAATACTTCAAATAAAAAATATTTAAAAAATCTTTTTTTTTAAATATCAAATAAGTTACCTCCCTTGCATAGAGGTAAAATATTTTAAATTTACGGTGTTCAAGTATAACACATTCATAGATATACAACCCCTGAAGATGGTCACAAATGAGATGGGGAAAATAAAATAATTTGAAAGAAAATTTTAGAATATTTCTTAATCAATGTTCTACAGTCACCAAGAAATAAATTTGTGGACGTGGAAGGCTTAAAATTAAAAGTGAACATTGAACTCAACACTTAGAGGCGACAATCTGTTGCCTCTGAGTGTTGACTTCAGTGTTCACTCAAAAGCAACGCACATATATATATATATATATATATATATATATATATATATATATATATATATATATATATATATATACATATATATATATATATATATATATATATATATATGAGAGAGAGAGAGAGAAAGAGAGACAATGATTATATACAATGTGCATATATAGAATGATTTTATATATATATATATATATATATATATATATATATATATATATACATATATATATATATATATGCACACATGATCAGGAAAAAATCATTACGTTTCAGCTCTTCTAGGACAAAAGGTCATTTGTAAACAGTGACTATTACTACTGCTGATGCAAGACTCTTCGTCAAGACGAATCCAGTTTTCCGGTCACTGACGTGTTTATCTAAAAAATAAATACGTCTAAATTGACTTTCGTCCCTGCCGTATGTCAATGACTTAGGGGTAAAATCTCTGATTGATACCAAATGATTCCGGTTTCGTTTACGGCTTTAGGCAACCGGATGGCACTGATGATATGCGAAACAGCCTTTCTGTGGGTGACTAAATACATATATATATATATATATATATATATATATATATATATATTATCATTATTCTTTGAAACAAACTTAGTTAAAATAGATAGACTTTGTATGTCTTTTATACATCATCTGTCTTCTGCAAATACAAAAAAAAAATTAAGGCTGTGTCAAAGATTTCGACTCACATCACAATATTTTTTATTTTATTCCCTTCACATTAATGAAGATATCTCATGTAAATTGACATCAGTAGTTTATCGGCTAGCAAAATGATATTTGCTGTGGAAATAATGATGGCGAATTTCAAGAGATATATAATGTCTATCCTTTTCAACATATATATATATATATATATAAACATTTATATATATATATATACACACACACATATATATATATATATTTATATATATATATACATATATATATATATATATATATATATATATATATATATATATATATATATATATATATATATATATATATACTAGCAGCATGGTCCGGCGTTGCCCGTGCTTGATTCAAAAATCGTATGACTCATACAGCAATCGCTAGCACTTGACTTAAAATAATTTTGCCCTTCCTTGCCTTTAAAGGAGTGCCCTTTGCCGTGCTGATGTTGCTACATGCCTTAATTCTTGCCTATCTCACACAGCGAATTCTTTCTAAGCTCTATCCTAAACATTAAATCTGTTACGACAAAAGAACTAAACTAAATGAACAGAAAAAAATCAGCTTTAAAAAAGCACTCATAACTGGAAAAAACGAATGAAAAAAGAATGTTAAAAACATAAATTTTCACACCGAACCCAGTTCTGCGTAATCAGAATCAACGTTGAGTTTAAGCAAGCGAATGAGGCAATTGGAGTAAAGTGCCATGCAGATTTAAATTTTTCCCACTTGTGACGAATGCAGCTATCGATTTTTTATTGCATGCTAGCATGCTAGTTAACATTCGTGTCGTTCAGCTGTTGGCTCTCACGCTGGCCAATAGAATCTTCCTGCCTATTCGTGGCGGCCTGTTATAGGCACACACTCTTGCCAGTAGAAAATGGCCGCAAACTACATGAAAACTGCCGTAGAAGCATGAAAAATAGATTATTTCCACTATCGATGGGAGTTGGGAAATGCAAAGTCGGTCTTGGCCTTCCCGCTAACTTGGAATATGCATGTAAATTTTGGTGCAAATCCGTCGAAAATTGCGGCCATGCATTCGTTACACACACATCCTGCATTTTATAGATAGAGATTTAGATGGATGTTTGTATTTAGTGGAACAATTTCAAAGCATTGGATTGTCACAGATCTTGATCGGGTTTATTGCATAATATTCATTGCAAAAGGGTCAACAATAGAAATGAATTGCAAATATTCTAAATATGAAGAATAAGAAAGGAAGCCTTAGTGTGTAAAATGTAAAGGCAACATTTTCTGAAGAAACAGAACTAAGCTTAAAACACCAAACGTATTACGTGTGACTTAACGAATCGATACTATAGATAATTTATACTATTTGAATTGATCTGCAGAAGCTCTTACAGTAGAACTGAATAGCATACTGTTTTACCCTAGGTTAAGGTTACTGAACAGAATAATCAAACGAAGCTTTGTAATGAACGATAATAGTTAGAACAAGAACAACACATATAAGATCCCTCAGCGGCGCGTAGTAGTAGTCATCTACTAGAAGTGAGTCAAGATTATTTCCAATATCGATGTGAGTTGGGAAATGAAATATCGGTCTTGGCCTTCCCTCTAACTTGGAGCATGTGCATGTAAATTTTGTTGCAAATCCGTCGAAAATTGCGGCCGTGCATTCGTTACACACACACACATCCTGCATTATATATATATATATATATATATATATATATATATATATATATATATATATATATATGTATGTATGTATGTATGTATGTGTGTGAGTGTGTGTGTGTGTTTGTGGAAGAGTCCAGATCGTGTGTTCAAGATGGAACTCGATTTCTCATTGCAAACACAAGTAAAACAGCAAACAATAATTTCTCGCACCCTAATGGTAAATTTTAAATAACGCGCTACATCAATATAACGAAAATGCAGTGCAATTCTACAGGGCATTTAATGTAATTTTGACTCCGTATATTCGACCATATTAATGGAGTGATCATTTCAATGTGTGTATTTTTTGTGTGTTAGATGATAAATTTGACCGTATATCATTAACCTTCCTGTATTACCTTAGGATGTTTGAACACCCAACAAAATGTTTTTTTCGTCGTATTTAAAAAGATGGCGGAGCAAGTTTTTATAATTTATAAACCAAGTTTCTGAATACTTGTGTCAAGTGACTACAAATATTTTCATGTTTAAGTCGTAATATTTGGATAAATTATAAGCAGTTTTATTTTTTTAGGAGAGCGAATGTCTCTCATAGTATTAATGGAGATACTTCGATATTTTTTTCAAATTTTGAAGCACATGTTTTACCCAATAATGAGAGAGAATATCGTTTTAATTTGTCGTGTAAATAGAATAGAAACATCCATACATATTTATGAACATTTCTTAAATTTACAAATGTTGAAAAATTAACGACATTCTTAATTTGTTTTGTGAGTGCATGTTGCAAAATAAAATCTTAACATTATTTACATTAGTCGGACTATTGTCCTCATCTTTGTCGCCATATTTGTCACAAAGTTTCGGCCGTTGTACGCTCCGGCCTTCTTCAGGTGGTTGGAATTTCGAACTGAACCCTTTATTTCGATAACTGGGGTAGACTGTTCTAGTTCCACATGCCATGTTTGATGGATGTCAGTTATCAGTTATCTCCTGCTAATTTTCCCTCAGAAAGTTCTCCAATGCCTTAAACGGGTGTTGAACTCACACTCTTTGGGTCTGTCACTGGATCTAACCAACGCCTTTATCCACTGTGCCATGTGTCCTTGAGGACATCTGGCTATGAATTTCTTGGTATTATAAATCTAATGTTTTCAATCGATTTTTTACCAGTACTCATATTGCAATTTTCTGTCACCATCATGTTTTTACCAGAGCTCATATTGCAACTTTGTTATCATTGCTTTTCTCTGGCACTCCTTATTACTGGTTCCTATATTATATTTATTTCTATACTTGGTCGACTCAGGAGATTTTTGTGGCCTAGCATATGTGCTGATTCCTTAAGTTTACGAATTTTCCAATGGTGTTCCCTGTCTATGGTCTCAACATGATCCCACAGGGGACGGTGATCTCTCTTCTCTCTCCATATGTGGTCAGCCACACCTGATTTTTCTACTTCCCCACGCGTTACAGCTTTCTGGTGTTCTTGAAGACTTACCTTGAGGGGGCGGCCTGTCATTCCTTTATATTCCTTTCCGCAGCTGCACGGGATAGCGTACACACAGTCTTTAGTCATGTTCTCCTCTATGGGGGGTCTCACTCGAGAGAGATATCTGCGAAGTGTTGTCACGCTTTTGAAGGTTGTCCTGATGTTATATGGACCGCAGATCCTTTGTATTTTCTCTGATAACTCCTTCACATAAGGCAGGCAGACTGTTTTCTGATATATATTCGCCATTGCTGGTGATAATGGCGAGCCCATTGCTAAGCCCTCATCCTGTCGATATATGTGTGATCCCATTCCGAAGTGTGTTGTTTGTGTACAGAATGTCGCACCCAAAATGTATAGGCAGTTATCGCAGCGTTACACCAAGCTACCTCACATATAAGGTCTCCCTAAGATTCACAAAGAAGGTATACCGCTGAGGCCGATTGTGAGTTGCCAAGGCTCTGTTTGCCACCCTCTGAGTCACTTCCTTGTAGATATAATTGACCCATTGATCGGAAAGTCGCCTTCATATGTCCGAAACTCCGCCCACTTTGTGTAAATAATCAAAGATGCTCCCATCCTATCCAACCAGATGGTGAGCTTGGACGTGGTGAGTTTGTTCACCAAGGTACACACGGACGAGGCAGAGACAGATTGACCTCTGACTCTTCCCTAGAAGAACGGACCAGTATTCCAATAGATAATCCGATGGAGATGTTGACTTTCTGTACACAAACAACACACTTCGGAATGACATCACACATATATCGACAGAATGAGGGCTTAGCAATGGGCTCGCAATTATCACCAGCAATGGCGAATATATATCAGAAAACAGTCTGCCTGCCTTATGTGAAGGGGTTATCAGAGAAAATAAAAAGGATCTGCTGTCCATATAACATCAGGACAACCTTCAAAAGCGTGACAACACTTCGCAGATATCTCTCTCGAGTGAGACCCCCCATAGAGGATAACATGACTAAAGACTGTGTGTACGCTATCCCCTGCAGCTGCGGAAAGGAATATAAAGGAGAGACAGGCCGCCCCCTCAAGGTAAGGCTTCAAGAACACCAGAAAGGTGTAACGCGAGTGGAAGTAGAAAAATCAGGCGTGGCTGACCACATATGGAGAGAGAAGAGAGATCACCGTCCCCTGTGGGATCATGTTGAGATCATAGACAGGGAACACCATTGGAAAATTCGTAAACTTAAGGAATCAGCACATATGCTAGGCCACAAAAATTTCCTGAGTCGACCAAGCATAGAAATAAATACAATATGGGAAACCAGTAATAAGGAGTGCCAGAGAAAAGCAATGATAACAAAGTTGCAATATGAGCTCTGGTAAAAACATGGAAGGATAACAGCAAAATTGCAATATGAGCACTGGTAAAAAAAATGTTTGCTGAAAACATTAGATTTATAATACCAAGAAATTCATACCCAGATGTCCTCAAGGACACATGGCGAAGTGGATAAAGGCGTTGGTTAGATCCAGTGACAGACCCAAAGAGTGTGGTTAAAGCAGTGGATATCTTTCAGAGGGAAAATTAGGAGGAGATAACTGATAACTGACATCCATTAAACATGGCACGTGGAACTAGAACAGTCTACCCCAGTGATCGAAATAAAGGGTTCAGTTCGAAATTCCAACCACCTGAAGAAGGCCGGAGCGTACAACGGCCGAAACCTTGTGACAAATATGGCGACAAAGATGAGGACAATAGTCCGACTAATGTAAATAATGTACATAATACCTCATCTCAGAAATATAGAAAAAATCTTAACAATTGCCTTGATAAAGTCAACTAGAGGAAAAAACGCTTCGGCTAAAATAGGTTTTCCTTCTCTCTTTATTCATATATATATATATATATATATATATATATATATATATATATATATATATATATATATATACACACACATATATATATGCACACACGCGCGTGCGCACACACACACACACACACACACACACACACATATATATATATATATATATATATATATATATATATATATATATGCACATTTCATTAAAAACGACTGACAAGGTGCTTTTATTTAGTTTTTTATATAATTTCCCCTGCGATATAATAATGTTTTTCTTTTCAGATAATAAATTATATAAAAACTGTCCGAATGTTCTTTTTATCCGAGAAGAAAGGATTGCTGCCTAAATACACAAATATATATATATATATATATATATCCAAGTTTGGGATTGGTATATACGGAGTAAATTCCAATAACCAACAATTATTATTCTTTAAAGAGTGCTCAATACAGAGTAGAGCAGATATACATTTTTGTCTGGGGCTCTGAACATCCTTTTTAACATAATTTCAATGAAAATATAAATTAAATAGCATATATATCTTTTATTTTTATATTTTTTCTCCTCGGTAATTCTACAATTTAAAACTTAATAGAGATTTGATTTAGATTTCTAAATAGATAATTTTTTATTTTTTACTTTTAATTTTAACTTCAAATTTTATAAATCTTTTAATATCTATGATAACCTTGCTTAGTTGTCAAATTTTTCGAATTACCCTATACTTGTATTTTGATTGGTCACTCTATCTTATGTAACAGTGTTTACTCCTAGCTAAGGATCGTTAATTAATTTGAAACTTTTAAAACCGTTTATTCTATATTATACATCATCACTTGATAAGACACCAGAAGTGTTGAAACAAAATGGCTATTTTTGTAGTGATTTTATAACATATTTATGTTGTAATATTCAAATAAATGATTATATATATATATATATATATATATATATATATATATATATATATATATTATTAATAAATAATGAAATCCAAAATCACCTGATATGAGGAATAGCATATTTCGGCAGACGAAGATATCGGTCGTCTGTCTTATCAACCCCGGTGTGGAATGAGTTTGTGTCAGAAATAGAAATTTAACTGTTAAAGCTAAAAAAATAAAAAAATAAAAAACTGTACAAAAACAAAAAACTAAGATAGAATTTATCTATTTCAATGTTTCAGTCAAACGAAAGGCTCGAGGCAGGGGTCAGAGGAAGGTGGAATACATTTGTCTTAAAGGGAAGAAGTTTTATAAAACTAAACCTCAATATTAACCTTATGACATTAATTCGGGGTTATATAAGAATGAAATATTAATTTAAAAATAAAAAGTGTTTTAAAAATGACTTTAAAATATATAGATAAAATGATGTAAGGGATTAATTGAAAGAGAGTTAGGGAGATCTTAGAATAGGGGAAGTTTAAAAATTATAATTAATATAGGTAAAGAGGTTATAGAGGGGGTGGAAATAGAAATTAGAATTAGTTATATATTCGACATTTGAAGAGTTAGAGGGGGGGATATTATGGAAATATAGTAGCTAATTACGATAAACCTATATTATGGAAATTTGAATTTCTTTTTATGTCGACACTTTAACACTAAAATATAAATATATCCTGATATATTCAGTACAGTTTAGTTGTGGCACAAGGCCGAAACTAAGTAGCACTTAGTGATGATCGAACTCACAACCCAATCGGAATTGTTCTAGCGAGACAAGCTTGTTTCCCCTTACACCGCCCTGAACTTCCTAATATGCTTATTTATATTTTATCTGAACACACACACACACACACACATACACACACACACACACACACACACATATATATATATATATATATATATATATATATATATACATATATGTAATATACATATTAGATATATATAATATATATGTGTGTGTGTGTGTGTTATTAATGTGTATATTATATAGTGTATATATATGTGTGTGTAGTATTCTTCATATTCAGTATGCCTATGATGCTTATGAATGTGTATCTGCGTATATATGTAATAGATTACAATATGATTGTGTTCATTTCTATGGATGCTTCTTTGTGCATATAAAAACATTCTTTGTACTTCTTACTTTTTATGCTTATTACTTATCCGCTGCATTTCCCTCGGGTATATTTTGGCATAAAACACAAGATAACTTCTGTTTACATCATTCATTTTCTAACCATTTTTCTATTCTGATCATTCTTTTTTTTAAGTTCGATTTTGCTTTCCGTAAAATGTTATGCCTATGGACTTCCATATTTTTTCAGTTTAATTTTTTTTCGTTCTCTTTTTTCTTTAGCAATGTTTTTTTTTTCTCTCGGTTATTTTTTTTTCTACTGAACTTTCTTTTTATTTTCCGTTACTAAATTTCTGTCTTGTTTCTTTTGTTTTTTTCTAACTGCTCAGACATATGACTGCAGTTCTTGTCTTATTTCCAAGATATAACTTGTATATAGACCCACCTGATCTTAGGAAACGTCGGCAGAGGAGGGATTTTTTTTAATATACTGGAGAATTGGAATACACAGTAGAGATGCTGTAGGGTCAAACTAAATAGGTGTCGCCAAAAATATGACTATGATACACACACACACATATATATACCGGCAAATATATATACAAACATAACCGAATACCTCGATGCCAAAAGAAAAGATCCAAAAAACCAGAAACGTAAATAAATTAAAACAACACGAATCTATCGATAATCCTTCACGTAAGCGGCGTAAAATAATCTGTAAGTGTTCTACGCTCTCATTCTATATATTTAAATACTTTAATTTTATAAATATTCTTTGCTTAAGATAATCACCGTAGCCAATGTAGCCCTGGTCATTGTATATTCGGTAGTATCGAGAAAGCGTTTCTTAGCTAACGTGCCGGATCGGCGAGGAGAGACACTGAAAGAGTCGATTGTGCGGTACATTAAACCAGGAAGCCATATTGTTTCTGATGGCTGGGCTTCTTATGCTAGAATCGAGGTAATCACTCATGGGACTTGATCAAATGATGTCGTTCTACATCATCGGCATTTTGTGAACCCTGAGAATGACGCCATCCTTACTCAAAACGTGGAAGATATTTCGATGCGCGTCAAAACGTGGCGAACGGACAGTTTCGCCCGGAACATTTACCACCCGGATAATTGCGTACCAGAGAATTGCGTACGTGGACATTTGCGTCCCTGGATATTTGCGTACTCATAATAATTTTTTGAAGTTGACATACTTTCTTTTCTTAAGAGTTGCTAATTGCAAATAAACTTTTAATTATTCTAAACAAGTTAAAAACTAGTTAACATAAATCTTGAAAGAAAAAAAAACATTTTTTAAGAGTTGTTTAATATAAAAATTTGCACACCAATACTTTTAATTACGCTAAACTAGCAGAAAGTTATTTACCATGAATAAAGAAAATAGAGAAAATTTCTTTTGTAAAGCAAGGGAAAAATTAAGCTATCAGTTTCAGTTCACTCCGGCTGTGCGTACCATAAACATCCAAATAGATTCTGGACTTTATAGATTATACTTTTATTTGGTACCCAAAAAATTAAACACTGGTGGAAAAATATTTGTAGACGAGGAAAATTACAGATACCACTATCAAAAAAAAAATGCCGATGAAACAATTTTATTCGTTTTTTACCTATGCTTTTTCAAACTTTATGGCAATTGCCTTTAGAAGCTTCCAAAAATTATCAGAGGTACGCAATTATACAGGGACGCAGATGTCAATGGACACAATTGCCTGATACAAATTGTTCGAGACTCAAATGTCTAGTATGCAACTGTCCTAGAAACGGCAAACTTAAACTGCGTCAAAAATATTTGGAACTCTTAGGCGTTGTTCACGTTGCATCTTCACGAATTCGTGTGACGTCAGCAGTACGTATTTTTAGGATTTATTTACTGGATTTTTTGTTTTT
>OZ038515.1:11196400-11233900 GCA_964036315.1 Acanthosepion esculentum
TTCTTGTTTCTAGATATTACAAAGCTTGAATACACATGTCAATATTGTTGTTTCTAAATATTATAAAGCGTGGATAAACATGTCTGTATTTTTTGTGGTTTCTAAATATTACAAAACGTGCATAAACATGTCTATATTATTGTTAGTTCTAAATATTACAAGGCCTGGATAAACATGTCTGTATTTCTAAGTTGAGGTATTCTACCTGTTTACATTATTTACATCGTTTCGGCCATTGTTCTCTCAGTTCTTATTCAAGTTATTGGAATTTCAAACTGAACCATTTATTTCGTCTAACTAGGTATACTTTTCATGTTCCACGTTCCATCTCTCCCTGACGTCTCAGGTATCTCCCTTTAACACTACTCTCCAAGATTTTCTTCACCACTGCAGTAGCCGGTGAACGAAGAAAAGGGTTCAGTTCGAAATTACAATGAACTGAAAAAGGCCGGAACGTACATCGACTAAAACATCGTGAATATTTCAATAAAAATACAGACAACAGTCCTAACATTATAAATAAAATAAATAATTACAATGCTTCATCACAGATATATGGACAGATATTGAAGGATCGGCACGGACCAGATATACCGAAAAGACGGAGACTAGAAAAATCTACCCCGGTGGACAATTAAAAGGTTCAGTTCGAAATTCCAAATACCTGAAGAAGGCCGGATCGTACAACGGCTGAAACGTCCTAAATATGGAATAAAGACGAGGACAACAGTCCGAACAATGTAAATAGTGTTTAGCAGTTACAATACCTCATCTCAGAAAAATAGATAGATCCTGAAGAAGGTCGGTGCGTACCATGGCCGAAACTTCGTCAATATCATGTAACGTAGACAACATTCCGAACAATGTAAACAATGTAAATGGATAAACTTGCCAGCAATAATAACTGCCTTCACTCCTCGGCTATGTTTATTGTTTTAACAAAAATGAAACCCGAAAAAAAGAACAAAGTTGTCCAATTGTTAAATTAATCTCTGAACAGTTGTATCTTAGAAATGATTAAAGATATGTTTCTGGAATTCTCTGAGATTTTTATATCACTATTGTACTCTGCTTTGAGGAATAAGAATGTACTCTCCAAGCCGAACAGAAAAATCATGATGAAATCGATCATAAACAAAAATGACATGTTCATCATTAAGGATGGGAAGCTCATGAAGCATTGGAATAAAGTTCACACACGCACGCGCGCACACACACACACACACACACACACACACACACACACACATATATATATATATATATATATATATATATATATAATTCCAGGAAGCTTTCCCAACTTATTAACGATGATTTTCACCCTCTCTAATCTTCTAACTTACTTTCCTTGAGTAACAAGTTGCCACACAGGTTTCACGTACGATTTCATTTTCAAATCTTTGTCACTGCCCCTTGTACTGTCACAGCTGAAACTCTTCTCTCATGTGCCAAACGATTTATGAATTCAGTTGAATCTTTTCTAGTTGATGTATTTAACTCTCCTGTTGCAGTTTTCCTCTCCACTGTTCTCTCTTTTTTAAACTTATTCACCATTCTTTTGATGGCGTTCGAATAGACTTTGAAGATGGAAACCAGAGTATGAATGTTGGTACCATTATTGAAGGCCTGAATCATCTGTTCCCTCTCACCATTGCTCAGCTGAGATGACAAGTGGGTGACACAAAACAAGTTTAACCGTTATCCTTCAACCCCGTTGTAGGCTGCTTGCCAGAATTTACGCCAAATTGAATACGGGAATTTGCGCTTGAGTAAACCAATCTCTCATAACTGGCTTAGCATACAGGCAGATGTACAAGTCGGCTTAACAGGCATGGAATCCGAATCGATTAATCGTGCTTGAAATTCTTCCCAGTAAGTTCTTGGTCATCTCTTAATAATACCCATATGAGTGAAATGAGACGATGGCACCACCCGCTATATTCCGATTTCAACTTCAAGAGAATTGAAACGGTAGAGTCAAAATATTGTGAGACAAACTGCTAGCCTTGTCTGGTACCAGTTAAAAAGTACAAACCTTTAGATGTCTCGAAATCTTCAAACTCACCATCTAACCTTTTATCGTAGTAAGACTATCTTAATAAAATTTATCTATACACAGACATCACCATCATCATCATCCCCTTGACTTTTGTAATCGTAAAGTCTAAGCCTCCTCCTTGTTTGCATCCTCTCTAAGAGCTAATCGTTGCTCACACGCCCTGTCCATGATATCTTCTACAGACCAGTTAATAACTATAAACCTTTATAAATCATCACACTCATCATCTGAACTTATATTGTAGTGAGATAATCTTAATAAAATTTATCGATACACAGTCATCATCATCATCATCATCATCTCATTGACTTTTGGGATCGTAGCGGGATCCGAATGAAGATGCCATATTGAATCTACTCCACAATGGTTCATCCGCGGCAAACCATCAGCAATTCTGGTATCGCCATACTTGTCCATTATCCGACATTTTCCAACAAGTTCTTGCGTTGGTGTCCTCTCCTACGCTTATTTTCAACGTTGCCTTTCATGCTGGTTGTTCACAGACTGTCGTAGCTTGTAACAGTTCCAAACAACACAATTTTCCTCTTTTTGGACATAGCGAGATGTTCCTGGTGGCCCAGAAAACATTCGACCCATTTCTGCGCAAACTCAATAGAAGATGTCAAGAAGTTTTCACTAGCATTTGTCCTCAAACACTTGCATGACACAGACACACAAAACAGAAGTAAAATCATCACTTACAACAAGGCTTTAGAAACTTTTGGCGTCATCACCCATTCATATGAACACATTTTAAATCACCCACCTGTATAGTAAATATTCAAAACATTCCAAAATTTTAGTGAAAGTTTGTTATTAGTTCGTAAACTGAATTTATGATGTAGAAAAATTATCCAAGTGAGGTAACAAATAACGCTGAACTACTACTACTACTACCGTAGTAAAGAACAAACGAAAGCAAACTTAACCATTGAAAACTATATATATATAATTTAGTTATTGTCAAGGTTAATTTTATGATTAGGGATAGATTTCTATGTTTTATTAACGTGGTAAAAATGGGGAGGGTTGCTTAGGCCGCTTATTATACTTATTTATGTTTATTTTATTAGTTCTAACGGTTATTTTAGCGGAATCTATTTGTAATTCGTTTATTTATTTATTTTGGATTAATTTTACTTGTTTTTTTTCTTATTTATTTGATTATTTTTTTCTTTTTCTTTCTTTTTTTAGTTGTATATTTTTATATACTCTATTCGATTTTCGAGTTTTGAGTAACGTAGTTATTTTTTATCGTATTATAGCAGTTATAGCTGTTTTTTCGTCCAATTTTTGGATTGAGTGTTGAAGTTTATTTTAACGGTTATTTTGGCGGGATTGGTTTGTTGATTTGTTAATTGGTTACTTTGTTTATTCGGGTTAATTATTTTTACTTGTATTTAAAAAAAAAATAAAATAAATTCATAATTTTTTTTACCAAACATAGAAAACCGAAAAGAATAAACTAATAAAAAATGAAAATAAAAAAAAGTAAAATAATTAACTCAAGTAAATAAATAAACAAGCCACTCCCTACAAAATAACCGCCAGAATTGATTACCCACAATGCACCGCTGACCCATATATATATAAATAGTCGCGGATATATCCAAAACTCGCGGCCTCTCGATTGCGTCTAGCATGAAAAAGCCTCTCGTCGATGACTTCAATGTTCCCTTTTATATTTATAATTACATACGCTCTATCTCTCTTATTGAGCATTTTATCCCGTAGATATAGCACAACTTAAAACTATATTTCTTAATATATATATATATATATATATATATATATATATATATATATGGAAGCTCCATTAAATAAGTTTTTTATATATTTTTTCATATGATCGTATATTTTTTTCTTTACCATAGATCAATTATACAAAATCTGTCCAAATGTTTTATTTTTCCATGCGCTTTCGGCTATACATTTAGCCATTATCAAGGGTGAATTATATTTACTATTAACTGAAAATTGATAGTTGTATTTATTTAACATTATAGAATTTCTTATAATATCTATTTTGTACCTGAGAGGGCATTCACTAGAGAAATTAAGATGGCAAGAATCTTTACTAGTGTTCTTTTATAAACTGAAGTTGTAAATGTATTGTTACTAAATTCACCAATAATATCTATTTTCTTCACTAAGTTCATATGTAAAATTAAGAACGGTGTTTTGTTGAAATGTAGTTTTAAGATTGTCAATTTCTTTTTCGTTATCAGCTAAAATAAATATATCGTTTACATAATGAAAAAATATTTTGGTTTTAATAATTTTAGTAAAAACGTTGTTTTCAACGTAGGACATATACTTATTGGAGAAGCACCGCCCTAGAGGGTTTCCAATACTTACTCCACCAGATTGTGTGTAAATAGTACCACTCTGGCTATAAAAAGGAAATCTAGCGGTGCAAGCGAACAATAGTTGTTTTTTAAATATTGGGTTGGATTGATGGTGGTGGAATTAAATTATTTTTATACACAGAATTAAGGATAATGTCAATAGTTTCTGGAACAAAAACGTAAGGGAATAAATGCTCTACATCAAGCGCCACAAGAATACCATGGTTTGATTTTACTTCTGTAATTTTTATTATTTGGAGAAATTCATGGGTGGATGGGTGTAATAATATCATTGAGAAATTTCGATAATTGGTCTATGCATGTTGGAACTTGATAAAGGATAGGTCGTAATGAGTATCCCGGTTTGTGTATTTTAACGTTACCATATAAATATCTAGTTTGATAATCTACCGTAATTTTATTTAGTTTTAGGGATCCTACAACAATATTGTTGGATGTTATAAGTTTATTAACGTATTTATTTAGAGTTTTTGTGGTGTTCTTAAAAATAATATAAGATTATATGAGAAATTATATAAAAAATCTTAATCAAAGCACCATGTCTGTCATATCTAATGAAGCTTACATGAAAGAAGGTTTGCTGTCTGGATATATTTCAGGGGTATAATTTATTTCATTGGAATCGTAATAACGACCCATTTCCTCAGACCTACAAATCCAAAAATATATCTCCGGGTTTAAATAACAAAATTTCTGTGACAGTGTATATGTGATAGTGAGAAACAAGGGTTGGAAAATGTATGGAAAAATGTAGAGAGAGGTGTAAAGAAAGACGAATAACAGGAAAGAAGCTAATGTGAGGGTGACGAATAAAATTTAAGAGAAAAGAGAACGTTTTTAAGGAGAGAGCGATAAATACGAGTTATTAATCAGTTGCATAAATTAACTTGCGTTTCGTTGAACAAAATTAAAAAAAACACATACAACAAAAAAGTATGAATATATTTGTGGTGGCATTAGATACACAGAAGTGGGGAAAGTGAAATCGTTGAACGATGCAAATTTATTGTCTAGCTAATTTACGATGACAATGTATGAATGAAATTTTGTCGTCTGGTTTGCATTTACTAATCTTATGTAAACATGAAAGGAGAAGATGAGAGAGAGAAAGAGAGACAACGAAAAAGTTTGGAAGGAAAAGAAAGAAAGAAAGAAAGAATGAAAGACAGATAAAAGGACAAAAGAAAACAGGGGCATTTAAAAGAGAAATAATGTGCCATCAAAATCATTTTGAAAAAGCATGTAATTTTCCCTAACAGATTACAAATTTAAACTAAACATATGAAAAAAATAATCCAGTAAAAACACTAGCTGAATTATATCCTCTTATATATATATATATATATATATATATATATATATATATATATATATGAAAATTAGTTTTCATTTTTTAATAGCTTCTTGATAGTTCCTTTGAACTTATGTGTTTCAGCGTTTATTGTATGTTCATTGGCTTTACTGTAGATGTTGTCGTTATTTAGGAAGGATTCTAATTTTTTAATGTCGATGTTGGTGTCCATATCTCTGCCGACTCCTTTTTCATCCTGATTATATCTCCGATAGTTTTGAAGGTGGTTATGACAAGCCTCGTATTAGATACGACTATGAGTATATTTTCATATTATTTTCCCTTTAAAGGGTGATGTTCTTCTTTTGATAAAGCTGGCATTGATAACGTTGAAGTTACGTCCTACGTCGTTGGGAGAGAAGCCGAGAGAATTTGAATGTTTATCTAAACGAATAATGAATAAATTAAATCCAAGGATAAGCTTGCTATACCTATCCACAAAATCATAAAAATACGTCAATTAATTAATAAACACTGTTTCTTTTCTTTCGATAACATATACTACAAACAAAAATTCGGTTTAGTCATGGGGTCTCATATCAGTGGTTTTTCTCGCTCGCCTGTTTCTTGAATTTTTAGAATTCACCACATTTAAACATATCCTACCTAAAATCTCTTTTTACCTAAAGGGTTATGATTATGCTTTCGTTCCTTTTTTTAGTGCTTGTATATATCTCGTGGGTAATGTAGTTTCAATGGTATTTGTGAAGATGGATGCTAATATGTCATGTACGAAACCTTTTTCTTATTCAATGTGGATGCAAGTATGGTTGTTAGTTAAGGTAGGGATCGAGTCCTCTTCAGACCAGTGTCGTTTATTAAACATAAAATTAAAGCTTCCCTTTCAGTGGCAGAGAGTTTGAATGTAAGGATTTTTCGGATAAGACTCGGTTTACCAATCATCTTCCATCTGCTCTTTGTACAGAGGTTGTGGAGTTTATTTTTTGTGTTTTGTTTTTAAACGAGAGTGGCATATACAGACATTAACGTTACTGTCCGACATACACCTAGACACATAAGCGTTTCTTTACATACACACTCTTACACTATCACACATTTTTACGGATTTTTGTGACGGCTCTAGTTAACTTGTGGGGTGCACTATTATTTCCGAACTCAATGGATCTGTGGGGTACGTTGGGTTTATGTGTCTTGAGTAAGCAATAAAGTTTGTTTTTCGTGGGGTGGTTCTCTAACAATCTAGACCAAGATTTGTTTTCATTTTTTAATAGTTTCTTGATAGTTCTGTTGAACCTATGTGTTTCAGTGTGTATTGTATGTTCATTGGTTTTAGGTTAGGTGATAACATTTAGGAGTGATTCTAATTTTTCAATGTAGATGTTGGCGTCAATAATAACTATAGCGCCTCCTTTGTCAGATGTAGTTATTAACAAAGACAAAAATCTATTAAAATTCAAACTCCATAACCTATGTACCAGCAAATAGAAGATGATTTGTAATCCAAATCTTATTCACACTTTCTACCACAGAAACGGAAGCTTTACGTTTGGGCTCAATATTCGCCACCGGTCTAAAAATAGAGATGACACAATGAGTTACGAAGAACCACAATTTCAACCACACACTGGTTATGAAAAAGGATTCATACATGGCAAATGAACGGCCTCTATCCAATGACAACCGAGACTAAAGTAACCAGAAGATACATACAAGCACCGAAATACATTATTATACCCCATTTGGACCCAGTTTATTTTTATGTGCCATGTTCTTTCGGAATATAGGCTATCACAGCTCTCCATCTCCCTCTATCCCTTGCAGCTCTCAACAAGTTCTTTCACTCTGGTACCTTCGCCATACCACGTTCTGTCGTCCACTTGATTAATGCCGCTAGATATGTAATGCGTTGTTTTCCCTTGTCTCTCTTTCCCTCTATTCGTCGCGTGTGTATCAGATTCTCCAGGCCCTCCTTCTTCATTACACATCCCAGGAACATCAGCTTCCTCTTCCTGATGTTAAGAATAAGCCCCTTCCTTTTTTGCAATCTCTCTAAGATCTAATCGTTGCTCACACCCTTGGTCCATGATATCCTTAGCATCCTTCTGTAGAACCACGTCTCTGTCGCCTCAAGTCTGTGAGAAAATCGTCTACTATTCCCTGCTGTATAGAAGGACAGATGCCACGTAACAGTTCAGTATTCTTTATGAAATATAAAAATGAAAAATACAGAACGTATATTTGTCTATGTGCCGTGTACTTTCAAGACATAGGCGATCATGGTTCTGCACCTCCGTCTATGCCCTGCAACTCTCAACAAGTTCCTCATCTTTGCTAACTCCCCTAGACCACGTTCTGTCATCCACTTACTTAAGCCCGCTATGCGTTGTTTTCCCTTGTCTCTATCACCCTTTATTCGACCCGTGAGTATCAGATTCTCCAGGCACCCCTTCCTCATTATATGTTATGGTAATTTACCCACGCACGCATGGACTCTACCATCTATAAATAGAAGCAAGTACTGCCTTTTGGAGAGGGAAGTTTCCAGCAGCCAGCTCTGACAGTCGTACCGAACATTTTTGCTGTAACACTCTCGTTTGTATATGTTTGTATTAATGATTCTGTTAATATATTTGTTTAACACAATTCCTCTCTTTGGGTCATTATTTCTGGCCCCTAACAAGGGCACAACATTATGTGTCCCAGAATATTTTGCCACCTCTTCCCGGGGTTAAATATAACCCCCCCTTTTGTTTCATCCTCTCTAAGTCTTCACCATTGCTCACATGCTCAGCCCATGATATAATTAGCATCCTTCTATAGAGGATATTATAGACCGGCCGTGTGAGCAATCATGAGGTCTTATAGAGCATGCAAACAAGGTGGGGGCTTAGATTTTACGATTACAAAAGTCAAAGGGATGATGATGATCGTGATGTCTGTGTATAGATAAATTTTATTAAGATATTCTCACTACGATAAAAGGTTAGATGGTGAGTCGGAAGATTTCGCGACATCTAAAGGTTTATACTTAATAACTGGTCCCAGACAAGGCTAGCAGTAGGTCTCCCGATATTTTGTCTCTACTGTTTCAATTCTCTTGGCGTTGGAATCGGAATATAGCGGGCAGTGCCATCGTCTCATTTCACTGATTTGGGTATTATTAAGAGATGGCCAAGAACTTACTTGGACAAATTTCAAACACGGTTAATCGATTAGGGATTTCAGGCCTGTTAAGCCGACTGGCACATTTGCCTGTATGCAAAGCCAGTTATGAGAGATTGGTTTACCCAAGCGCAAATTCCCGTATTCAATTTGGCGTAAATTCTGGCAAGCAGCCTACCATATAAAGTTAAAGGGTTGAAGGAGAAATTGCATTGGGATGTGGATTCATGCCTCTTTTAAGGGTGGGAATGCAACGTGAAAATAAGTCACATGATAACTGAATTATTTATGTGACATCTGTTTCCTGTGCCATGTCAGCCTGTAATGAGTTAAAATAATAATAACTCCCTTTATCCACTCCCTTCATATTCTGAGGACTGAAAAAAAAGCCCGAAAAGGAATTCGCGGGCCCATGTGAAATTGTCTTTGGACCAGTGAAAATCCTGCCTTCCCAAAAATTGACAGGTGCGCTAAAAAGAAGGAGGAATAAATTCGCAAGCTTGTGTTAAATTGTTTTTGGACCAATAAAACCTTGTCTTCACAAAATTTGACCGGTGAGCTGAAAAGGACGAAATAAATTCGCAAGCCTATGTTAAATTGCTTTTGGACCAATAAAACCTTGTCTTCACAATAATTATACGTTGAGGTAAGAAGATGAAAGAAAAGAAAGTAGCGAGCCTATTCGAAATTCATTTTGATATAAAATGAACAGAAGAATTAACTTAATCACAGAAGAGTGTCTGAAGTCATGTAAAAGTTTTGTTTCTGTTCATCGCACCCAGAAAGCAATATTGAAGTTCTTGCCAGTGTAAAATTATTCGCCAATAATCGACTTTTAACAGTCACGTAAAACTTCAATGAATTTTCTCTCAACAATCCAAGAAAGCAAAGTAATTCAAACAGTCATCTACTTTTGAAACTATTTATAAATGTAAAAGACAATAGGAAAACTGTAATAGTTGCCGACGCGTTTCGTCCAATGTGGACTTTCTCAAGGCAAAAAACGAAATGAATTTATTTAAACAAAGTAACTAATAATAACAAAAACAAAATATCCTTAGTAACTGGAAGAACTTAGAGAACGCTATTTTCATACTGTTAACTGAAAATTACGTCAATTACTGTCACGTGTGGAGATATTGTTGCTGTGTTGACGGATTCAACCATTTTCTTTTGATTTCTTGATACTATTCTATACGTGTATTTGGGAGAGTAGTTATTCTGCTAAGAAAGGGGAAATAGGGAAAAATCCTGGTCGTAGATTAATATTTGGGTAATATTCAATGGCGGCACTCTCTAGGATTTTCCTTCTGAGTGAGTTATTTTCTTTTTTTTATGAGTGTAGCATTATTTAAATCAAAATTTTGGTTGAATTTATTTCTATGTATCACTAGTGCATTAGCTAAGCTGTTTTTTGTGAGGTCTCTTTTGTGGTTATAAATGCTGTTTTGTTTTTTAATTTTATTTTGAAAGTATTCAAACATATACTCCTTCGGTGAGCAACGAACTCTCTTAACTTTCTTTTAAACATTTTAAATAATTATTTTGTGTCAGATTATTTAATCTGATTCTTTTAAATTGACAATTTATTAAAACTATGGACTTAAAAAATTCTTGATTTATTTTCCTGAAAACGATATACTGGCATAACTTCTAACATGTAAATTCTAAAATAAATTTTTGTTTTCTTTAAAAAAAAAAACGGTGTGTTTTCTCGTCTTTATCATCCTTCATTAATCATCTTGTCAGCTATACTTTCAAAGAAATTTTTTCGAAGATCTGTAGAATGCGTGTTCGATAGTCGCACATTGGATGTGACAAATCGTGAAGACGGAACCCAAATTTATGTAAAATATTATATGTGGCTGAAATTATTTTGTGGTGGAAAACACGAATGGCCAAGCACTTGTGCAAATTCAACAAATTTGCCTATATTTTAAAATATTGATAAAAAATGTAGTATATTTTTAAAACCTTTTCACCAAAAGGAAGGCGTTAATGCCACTAAGACGAAAGGAATTACTAAGCCTGAAAGCGAAGAATACTTTAGAAGGAACCGGAAAAACAATCCTAAAGAGAAGAAAAGAAATGAACCCTTATTCCTGCTCAAAAGACGAAGAAGGAATGTGAAACGGACGATAGTATATTTACAAATATGAAAATACCTTCAATTATCTGTTTTCTGTGCAATGTCAGATAAACCAAATAGGCCAGCCAAACTTTCGAAGCATTTCTTTGAACAATGCTTGTTCCAAAGTGGTACATTGGATGTTACAAGTCCAGAAGATGGAAACCAAATTTATGTAAAATATTTATGCATTTGACACTTTAACAAATTCATTTAATTTTATTTTAAATTAATCATAAAATAGCAATATAGCTACAGATATTAGTATAAGGTGATATAGTATAAGGTGATATAGTATAAAGTGATATAGTATAAAGTGAAACAAATATAGCTACTAATATTAGTATAAGGTGATACAGTATAAGGTGATACAGTATAAAGTGATATAGTATAAAGTGAAACAAATATAGCTGCAAATATGAGTATAAGATGATATAGCATGAGGTGATACATTATAAAGTTATATAGTATAAAGTGGTATATTATAAAGTGATATAGTATAAGGCGCTATAGTATAAAGTGATATAGTATAACTACAAATATTAGTATGAGGTGATATAGTTTAAGGTGATATAGTATAAAGTGATATAGTATAAGGTGAAACAAATATAGCTACAAATGTTAGTATAAGGTGATATAGTATGAGGTGATACATTATAAAGTGATATAGTATAAAGTGGTATATTGTAAAGTGATATAGTATAAGGTGTTATAGTATAAAGTGATATAGTATAAGGTGAAACAAATATAACTACAAATATTAGTATCAGGTGATATAGTATCAGGTGATATAGTATAAAGTGATATAGTATAAGGTGAAACAAATATAGCTACAAATATGAGTATATGGTGATATAGTATGAGGTGATACATTATAAAGTTATATAGTATAAAGTGATATATTATAAAGTGATATAATATAAGGTGATATAGTATAAAGTGATATAGTATAAGTTGAAACAAATATAGCTACAAATATTAGTATAAGGCATAAAAAATATCTTCATCCGCTTTCTGTGAATTGTCAACCTAGAAATCAGCCATACTGTCGAAACAATTTTTCAAAGACCCACAGAAGGCCTGTGCCGCAAATATTAGATGTGATGCCACAAATTCTATAATCGTAGCCCAATGATTGTAGAAGATATAAGTGGCTGAAAAACGAAAGGTTAAATACTTCGAGAAATTCCACAAATGTATTTATATTTTAATTTACTCATAAAAATGCGTTGTATTTAAAACTATTGATATATGCCATGGAAGTACCCCTGATATCGGTAACTGCTGAGAGTCACGGGAGAATTAGCCAATAGAAATTCTTCGCAATTTCTAACTAGTTTTCGTATGGGAAATGTTAATTGAGTTACGCATTCTTCGTCTGACAAAACGAAGTAGTATGCCGATCAGTTTTTTAGAGAGCCTAAAGTGATTTGTTTCGTGTTAAAAAAAGTTTAAAGGATGTTAAAAATAAATATAAAAATACTACATGAGAGTCTCTTGAGGAAGAGTCGCCGTTGTTGGCATTCGATTTTTATGTTTTTTAAGTTTATTATACGTGGCTTGTTTTATTATGTCTTTAACGCTTCATTCAAATTCAGTTACCGATATGTGCGTTGTACTCCGTCAGAACGTGCATAAAACTTGGCTGAGTCTGGCACAAGGATTCATAATTCATGCAAAGAATTTCCACTGAGAACAATCTACGCAACTAGTCTGACAACATTTACATGTATTTACCCGATTTTTCTTTTGTTCAAGGGTGCTAAGAAACCTTTTTCCGCCTTCCATCATCATAACCTACAGGAGAGTGTCTCGTTGCGCCTTCTCAAATTAAAATTCTCAGGTGGATATCTACCAACCGCCCCACGCGGTCAGATGTGACACAAGGCCGAATTTAATGTGGGGTATCCGAGCCGGTAGGCTCAGCTAAAAATTCCCCGTAGATCCCGTATAAAACGGGGTCGGTTAGCTGTTTCCCGAGACGATATTCTGCTCTTTGACATAGCCTCGTCTGGGCATCCTTTCCTTGAATCCATTGCTAGGTCAGCTGCTAGGAAAGTTGTTTCACTGTAGTTTGGTTTGGTTTGGTTTGTTTTACAGCATATCAACGTCAATGGGTTATTTAACGCCGACAATTTTTATTACTGATATTTTTTTTCAAAAATGTACTTCTGGTAATAAATTAAAAAAATGTATTGCTGGTAATAATATTTTACAAAACATTACTGGAATTAAAACCTATTTTTTCACTTTCATAGTGTTTTGAGCCCAGTTTGGGGGTTAACTATTTGCCCATAGCTGGGACCCTAACAGATGCTAGCAACCCAGGTCACTATGGTACCGAGAATTTATGAATGTAATTGCAGTGCTAGATTAGCAACAATATGTCATCAATTTACAGTTGGATTGGCTACATGTAACCGTACGTTTTATGGTACCAATTTATTTTCTCCCTTCTCCATACTTTGCTGCCAATTTTGATCTTCAAAATATTACATGTGATATTGATAGGAATATCAATTGTTATCTACTGTCTTCATGCTTACTCCCCTATCGTTCCCACACTTTAATAATGGTTCTGCTTTCTAAGTCTTTCACACACAGTAACGCTTTGTGTCTTATTGGCAAGGCAGTCTTGTTAGCAAGGCAGTAACGCCTTGCTTGGTATAAATTCGATTAAAAAATAGCACTATTATCTATAAATGCCAAGTTAATCGGTGCGCTAATGTAGTGAATGTATAATCAAGTTACGTGTTATTTGAATTATTATTAGAACGGCATTTTCAATGTGGTAAAGCAAATACATAACCAACTTCGGTTTGTTGGATTGTTTTAAATATGTTTAGAAATGATCATATTAGTTATTTGAATATTTTTGTAGCATTTAAACAATATTCTTTTCTTTTTGTGTGCGTACGGGAAAATATGTTTGTGCGTTAGGAAGGGAATTCTAGCTCATTATGACATCACAAAGGGATGGTGATTAAGAAGATTTCTACACATATGTAATGATAGGTTGGCGCCTGACAATATTTCAAATGTGTATCACGTTATTTTTTGTAGAATTTTAAAAGAGTGCTCAGGTGTGTTTACAAAAATCCCCATCATAACCATCACAGTTACATTAAGTTTGTCATCACAATTCACCCTTGAGGATGATCTGGCAGAAGATCGAAAATACTTGGCTTAACAAAAACTACGGCACCGTCCTTGATGAATTTCAACTCAACATCAAGATGCTAATTGGAGAAGTGGAAAGGAATATTATAAAAATAAATAGGCATAATACATCTATATTATTCAATGAAAGATGCTTGAACATTACATACATATTTAAATAATTCATCGAGTCTGAAACTTGAACAAAATGCAGAAAGCACTGGACGGCCGTTTCGTCCTATATTTGGGACTCATCAGCAGTGCAAATCCACTACCGAGAATTGAAACCCTGACAGCTAGGGTGTCAAGCAAACATCATACCAACTGTTCCAACGGGCCTCGGTGACGAAAAGGTAGCAAATCAGACTCAATATAGCGCCGCTCGCTCACATATTCCGTGGTGGAACTCTACTGAGATTCTCTTTAAACATAGGACTGTGTCCCCAAGAGCCACGACTACTATCACCAAGCCGCTCACTCTAGAGCATTAGAAGCCGGTTCAAGCATAATATACATATGAAATTATTAGGAGAATTTGATAATTTTATTTATGTAATTCATCGAGTCTGAAACCTCAACATAATGCAGAAAGCACTGGATGGCCGTTTCGTCCTATATTTGGGACTCATCAGCAGTGCGCATCCATTACCGAGAATTGAAACCCTGACAGTAAGGTTGTCAAGCAAACACCATACCAACTGTTCCTCGGTGACGAAGAGGTAGCAAATCAGACTCAATATAGTGCCGCTCGCTCACATATCTGTTGAGGTTTGAGACTCGATGAATTACTTAAATATAATTATCAAATTCTCCTAATAATTTCATATATATATATATATATATATATATATATATATATATATATATATATATATATATATATATATATATATATATATATATATATATATATATATGGTGGTACTTACAGACACATGGCATGATACACTGGTTGTCGTATGATCACGGAAGTTAACGCTAGGATGTGTGGGTGCTGTAATAGATAACGGTACGGAATTGGAAGTCAAACAGAGGAGTTCCAATTCCAGTCGGTTTCATTGTATTCACTTACGTGCAAATATCTTTGAGAAAGATATGAATCCGACTCTTCTCACCACATCTATTGGTTAATTATTAAGACATATATTAGTACTCATTAAAATCTAAAATAGTTTTTGCTTTAAATAACACGCAATACATTGATAATTCATATAAAGATCAATCACTGAATCAATATAGATAGATAGATAGATAGAGAGAGAGAGGGAGACCGAGAGAACGAGATAGGTAGATAGATAAAGACGTGAGATAGATAGATAGATAGATAGATAGAGAGACAGAGAGAGACCGAGAGAACGAGATAGGTAGATAGATAAAGACGTGAGATATATATATATATATATATATATATATATATATATATATATATATATATATATATATATATATATATACATAGATAGATAGATAGATAGAAAGTGAATTAGATAGACATGGACAGAAATATATATATATGGCTGTGTGTATGTATGTATGTATGTATAGCTGGTCACTCGTAATTGAGGAAACCCATCTACTAGGGCGGCTAGCCAATCCCTATTGCAGGCGCTTGATCAGGCGCATTTGTGTTTGTACAACACCCGCAGAGCCCAACTGTGGTTTATAAAGCAACGATACGGAACAGACCTTACTTGCAGTTACTGGGAAGAACATGTTACCTAGCGTAATCAACAATTTGAACAAGGCCAGAACGCTGAAGCCCTCGACTAAGATGACTTGTGAGTTCGAGCTAGCACAGCTATCGATGCCACCCAAGTGTTCCGTCTACACAATTTCACTCACAAGGCTTGAGTCAGCCCGTGGTATGGCCTTCATGCACTTTCCAAAGGTGCCCTACGCTGGGATCGATACCTCCAGTCCGATAACATGAGGAAGTCTCCTTCCTGACAAATCAACCATGGCGAGATCAGAATGCAAACGTTTTAACCACTCGGACACGTGCCCATTATATATATATATATATATATATATATATATATATATATATATATATATATATATATATATATATATATCAACTAAAAATAAAAACAGACCACTTTAAGGTTCCATGTAATAAATTATTTCACCACTGCCTTAAATTATTAGCTCTGATTTACGTTGAGCTCTCTGGATTTTATCCTCCTTGGGTCTACCCATACGGATTACCTAGTTTTTCGTAAACTATATATATATATATATATATATATATATATATATATATATATATATATATATATATATATATATACAACTACTGTGTTGGTACACAGTGAATATAATTCCAATAACCAAAAACACTATTCTTAAAAGAGTGTTCAGTATCGAGAAGAGCTAATAAAATTTATTCAACTTATATAACATATGCATGTTATAATATCACTACAAAAGTTGCAATATTGTTTCAACCCCCCTGGTGACTTGTCAAGCCATGAGGCCGAATCAAGAGTGATTTTCACCATCATCACTTGACAAGACACCAGGAGTGTCGAAACAAAATTGCAACATTTTTAGTGATATTATAACATGCATATGTTATAAAGTTGAATAAATATTATACACAGACATATATATATATATATATATATATATATATATATAGAGAGAGAGAGAGAGAGAGAGAGAGAGAGGGAGAGAGATAGATAGATAGATAGATAGATAGATAGATAGATAGATAGATAGATAGATAGATCGCAAAAAATGTTGACTAGGGTATTTCTGGAATCTGTTTTCAGGAAAGCAGACTTTGTAATTTAGTGCTAGAATTCAAGATACATAGTTTTCATTGTTATAAATAAAATGAAATGTTCATTTACCATTTCTCTATTTTGAGTTTTGCGGACATTATATTTCCTCGTCAGGAGATTTCATTGTAAAATATAAATTAGTAGCATATATTATATATTTGATAATATTAAACTCTTAAATAAAAAGTGTTTTGCATCGAATCAGTTATTAGATTATTTACAACTATAGAAGATGAAACTATTCGATCGAGTTTTCTGAAAATTTCAAAATAATCCGTATATTTGAACTAATGATCTCTGGAGTAATTTTGAAGCCACCGGGCTTGAAATCACAAGAAAAACTATTATGTGGGGTCTGGACTTTTTGCGAGTAGGCAGGCATGCAAATTTACTAAGACTGCTTTCCTAAAATTTAAAGACTCATTTAGAAATTGCAAGGGGGTAATAATAATAATTGAGGTGATAATTAAATATGTCTGCCGATGGGAAAGTAATGGTTTCTATCTAAAATATTTCTCTTTAAAATCTCCATAAAGAAAATTTGGAAGAAGTAATATTATTATTTTGGGGATATTTCTCTGCGAAAGGAAAAACATTATACACAGAATTTAATGTGGCAGTTCAACGTGAGTAACGTTTTTAAATATTGTATGGCAACGTGAAAATATAGTGCTGTTGAATTATCCAATGTGACAATGATCGAAAACAATTTGGCCCGGATAGATTTTTTTAGGATATGAATATAAATTTTTGATTTGAATCCATTCAGGCAAATTCAATGATGAATTGAAAAGAGGGGTGAAAAAGAAAATATATGAATCTGCAATATCCTGTGGATGATGCACATGAAAAATGGAGAAATATTTCTGTAGGTATTTGCGCTATCTTCTTAAAAGCTTAACGGAAATTTTCTTTTTTTTCTTACTTTTTTTATTATTTATCGTTTTTAATCATTTCAATCCAAACAAGACAATAAAGCCGCTAAGACACAAGCGGTTACTAAGTATATGTCTATATTTCTGAGATGAGGTATTATGTACACTATTTACATTTTCGGACTATTGTCCTCATCTTTGTCGCCATGTTTATTACAACGTTTCGACCATTGTACGCTCCGACCTTCTTCAGGTGGTTGGAATGACGAACTGAACTACGGTCGAAACGTTGTGATAAACATGGCGACAAAGCTCAGGACAATAGTCCGAATGATGTAAATAGTGGTTACTTAATCTTAGAAAATATGAGAAAAATATACTACTAACGTGAAAGGACAATAAAAGAACAAGTTGTAAGAAAACAGAAGATAGCGATTGACATTACATTTGCATTTTTGAAGATTTTGGAAGCAAGAAGTCGCATGAGAGTTCCAAAAGCGTGAAGTGGGATAAAAGAAATGTTAGCATAGACCTTCCGGTTACATCTCGCCATTTTAACTGTAAAATGATGAGAACTTGCCACCAATCAAGTACTGCACTTAAATTCCTGAAGTTTGAAAAAGAGACTCCAGAACTAATAATATTGCTGATTATATTTGGATAAGGTAAGGACGAATAATATTACTGATTTTTCTTCTTGGAAATTCTTATATATACAAATTAAATTATGTTGTCAGATACCTTTGTTTGGTTTTGCTAATGTTATTTGAATTAACCCACAAAATATTTACTGTCTATATTTCTGAGATGAGGTATTATGTACACTATTTACATTATTCGGACTATTGTCCTCATCTTTGTCGCCATTTCTATTACAACGTTTCGGCCGTTGTACGCTCCGGCATTCTCCAGGTGGTTAGAATGTCGAACTGAACCCTTTATTTCGCTGCCTGGGGTAGACTCTTCTAGTTCAGTGACAGGACCCAAATAATGTCAGTTCAATACCCGGTAAAGGCAGTGGTGAACTTTCAGAGAGGAAAAAATTAACAGGAGATAACTGATAACTGACATCCATTAAACATGGCACGTGGAACAAGAACAGTCTACCCCAGTGAGCGAAATAAAGGGTTCAGTTCGACATTCCAACCACCTGAAGAAGGCCGGAGCCTACAACGGGAGAAACGTAGCAATAAAAATGACGACAAAGATGAGGACAATAGTCCGAATAATGTAACTAATGAAAATATTTACTGTAATGTTTTATTGCTTTTTGTCGAAATATTCTACGTCTACAATGTTTTTTCTACTCATTACACTTCAGGCAGGGTAATAAAGCTAATAATCTTGTCAGTTATGTGCCATGCGGGATATACGCTTAGGCGATCATGTACTATATATATATATATATATATATATATATATATATATATATATATATATATAGTACAGCAAAAGTTGGATAATTCCGGAGAGTTCAAATTAAGGGAATACTTATGACATTCTTAGTAATGCTTAATTAATTAATACTAATAACATTCTTATCCTTTTTTATTTTATTTAAATGCCATACGTGATACATGCTTAGGCGATCATGTATCTTTTCGATACATGACTGACGAAGTAGATTTTTTCCCGCAGTAGTTTGCCATATCTTTCTGCGGTAGATCAGTTGCCATCCAATGCTATAGAACCCGGTCTGTCCTGCTATTTACCAATAAATGGGCGGGAGGATAAGTAGAGGATTCATACCTTTTCCAAGGGTAGCACGTAAGTGAATGAAATGGATCTGACTGGAATTCGAACTCGGCTCTCCGATTCCTGAATCCGAGCACTTATCCATTAATACACCGTGTCCATTTATTACAATATTCTTTAGTAATTTCTTCATTCCTTCATGAAATTAAGAAAATTTTTAATTGAAATTATTAACAGTTTTTTTTTTCTGTCGAACTTCGAGTTTATGAAACTCTTACCCGGCTTCTTGCTTTCCAGTCAATGTTGATCGTGAAAAATTTAATTGCAAACCTCATCTTCTGTCGTCTTCAATCCAGTTCTTTTGTCGTTCTCTCTCTTCCCAAATATTTTTCTTTTACTCATTCTTTTACACATGGTAAAGAATAGCAAGAAGACAAGTAAAAGAGGATATATATATATATATATATATATATATATATATATATATATATATATATATGAAGAAATATAGTCTTAAAGTGTGCTATATTTATAGGATAAAGTGTTCAATATCAGAGATAGAGCGTGTGTAAATATAAAAGTGAACATAGAAGTCAACACTTAGAGGCGACAGTCTGTTTCATGCTAGATGCAATCATGTGGCCCGATGATTGCATCTAGCATGAAACAGACTGTCGCCTCTAAGTGTTGACTTCTATGTTCACTTTTACATATATACATACATATATATATATATATATATATATATATATAGTACAGCAAAAGGTGGATAATTCCGGAAGAGTTGAAATTAAGGCAATACTTATGACATTCTTATTGATGCTTAATTAATTAATACTAATAACATTCTTATCCATTTTTCTTTCTTTAAATGCCATACGTGATATACGCTTAGGCCCTCATGTATCTATCGATACATGACCGACGAAGCAGATTTTTTCCCGTAGTATGTTGCCATTTCTTTCTGCGATAGACCAGTTGCCATCCAAGGCTATAGAACCCGGTCTGTCCTGCTACTCACCCATAGCAGTGTAAGGAGTTACTGAATGTTAGAGAATATGAGAAAAACTATTATTCATGCGACACGAAAATAAAAGAGCAGGAATTAATAAAACAAACCATAACAATTGACATTGTGTTCAAATTTTTGAAGACCAAAGTCGACTGGTAAGTGAGGAACCGGAGTTCCATAAGCGAGAAGTGGGATAGAAGAAACTGTTAACATAGAACTTGCGGTAACGTCTCTCCATTTCAACTATAAATTGAAGAGGCCTAGCTGATAATCTAGTACTCCGCTTAAGTTCATAAAATCTAGTCACCATAACGGAAAGTTCATCACAACACTTAACATGAACGTATTTATAGAAAAGGCGATGGGAAAGTTAAAGTTATAGCTAAAAATATAAAATAAAATGAAATAAAATGAAAAAAATTGAAATAAAACAAAATGAAATTAAAATAAAAATGAAATAAAATAAAAATAAAATAAAAAATATAAAATAAAATAAAATAAAAATAAAATTAAAAAAATGAAATAAAACAAAATGAAAATAAAATAAAATAAAAATGAAATAAAATAAAAATAAAATAAAAAATATAAAATAAAATGAAATAAAATAAAAATTAAATAAAAAAAATGAAATAAAACAAAATGAAAATAAAATAAAATAAAAATGAAATAAAATAAAAATAAAATAAAACAAAAAATATAAAATAAAAAAAAATGAAATAAAACAAAATAAAATTAAAATAAAATAAAAATGAAATAAAATAAAAAATATAAAATAAAATAAAATAAAATAAAAATAAAACAAAATGAAATAAAACAAAATGAAAATAAAATAAAATAAAAATGAAATAAAATAAAAATAAAATAAAATAAAAAATGTAAAATAAAATAAATGCTAAAAAAAGAAAATTTGTTAAATAATTTCCTCAAACCATAAATGCTGACGTTATATTAGGTTTTAGGTCGCTTGAAATTGAGAAGATGTCACGTGTTGACCAACCTCAAAAGATACAAGCATTGCATTGATTGGAAAAAAATGGCAGACAAGGGAAGAGAATATAATATGATTAAAAAAACATTTATTCTATCGAGAACTTTATTGAGTAGATAATTTACGAGGGTCGTTACCTGACGAAAGTGTAAATTCAAGGAATGCTCATATGATAGTCTCTGTAAATAAACATAGAAATAGTTGAAAATATTCTATTGGTCAGTAAAAGTGTGAATGAGAAGTTTGTTAGAAAGAAAGAATGCTGAACTGCTGTCTAATATAAATCTGTATGGCAATAAATGCTGGACGGTTTCTTTAAAAGCTGACTTCAGGCAACATATAAATAGTTCTACAGGAGGATGTTGAGAATAACAGTTTAAAGGTGATTGGAAAAAATACGGACACTTATTATTAGAACCAGAAACGTCTGCGACACATAATTACGAAGGTGGTATTTTGACACTCACGGGACATAACGAAGGGAAAAAGAAACGAAAGTGGTAGCGGGGCTTCTACGTGATGCTATTATGTCAGAATGGCAGAAGAAGGAGGAGGAGGCATAGTAATAAAACGAAAGTTGCTAAGAGCTATAATCGATAGGAAGTTTTGAAAGCCATCATCGCCCACGTCATGACATTACACTGCAGATAGAAGAAGAAGAAGAAGAAGAAGAAGAAGAAGAAGAAGAAGAAGAAGAAGAAGAAGAAGAAGAAGACGTCATGAAATTACACAGCAGATAGAGGAAGAAGAAGAAGAAGAAGCCATCATGAAATTACACAGCAGATAGAAGAGGAAGAAGAAGACGTCATGAATTTACACAGCAGAGAGAAGAGGAAGAAGACGAAAAAAAGAAGACGTCATGAAATTACACAGCAGATAGAAGAAGAAGACTAAGAAGAAGAGAAGACGTCATGAAATTATACAGCTGATAGAAGTAAAAGAAGAAGAAGAAGACGACGTCATGAAATTACACAGCAGAGAGAAGAAGAAGACGAAGAAGAAGAAGAAGAGAAGACCTCATGAAATTACACAGCTGATAGAAGAAGAAGAAGAAGAAGAAGAAGAAGAAGAAGAAGAAGAAGAAGAAGAAGAAGAAGAAAATCAGCTTAGTGAATATCTATAGTGCCTTCTCCATGACCCGCTTTCAGTAATTGCCCAGGGCTTCTTTTTTTTTCATTTCTTCAGTTAACTCTGCAAAGGATATTTTTCTCTTTGGAAAATGTCACAATTATTGCTGTTCCGTCTTTCTAATCGAATCAAGTCCGCCATGTTTGCTTTATTTTTTTTTTCTATGCACCTGATGAATCTAATTTAAGAGTTTATTTCTTCAATCAAACTTTCGTTTCTTTCCGCAAGACATTAACATTTTTAGCACGAACAGATTCAACTCTCGGAACGCTTTGCCCCTTCTTCAAAGAATGAGGTCAGTATATTTACATTATTATTATTATTATTATTATTATTATTATTATTATTATTATTATTATTATTATTGAGTGAAAGCAGAGCCTACCAAAGAAGACTAATATACCTATCCTGACACTTACTACGTGAGATTTTTAAAGATTTTTGTAAAACATGAGTACAATCTTTTATGTGGTCTCAGTTCGACATATTTTCAACAGATCACGTGGCCTCTTAAAATTGCAACTGTCTGTTACTGACTCCATAACTGTAATTTTAGTCTTCATTTTCTTTAAAACTTCCGTATTACTCACATTCTTAGTCCATGGTAATCTCAGCATCCTTCTGTAGAACCACATTTCTGTTGCCTTAAGTCGTTCCTTCGACTGTGATGAGATTGTACAGCATTTATTGCCATATAGCGATATCGCATGAGGCATGGTGGAGTAATGGATATCGGTTCGGATTGAGGAATCGGAGAGCCGGGTTCGAATTCCAGTCGAATCCATAACATTCACTTACGTGCCAATAACCTTGGGAAAGGTATGAATACACTTCTCCGCCCCCGTCAACAATGGGTAAATAGCAGGACAGAACTTGGATGGCAGCTGGTCTACCACAGAAAGAAATGGCAAGCTATAAAATCTGCCTTGTTAGTCATGTATCGAAAGATAAATGATCGCCTAAAGGTGTATCACGGATGGCACATAACTGATATTACATGACAGTTCAGTACACTTTTCTTTGTACCGAACACATTTCTTTCTACCTAATAAAATTTTCCTTCTTCTTAATACTTTCCTCAGTTTTTGGAAGGCATATTTCGCTAATTTAATACGCTTTCAGGTATGAGTGCTGTCTTTTATTAAAACATAGGTTGATTGATTAATTGCTTGATTCGTTTTCTTCGGCTCATTTTCTTTGGGTTATCTAATGTTAGAAAGATTTTTTTTTCGATTTCATGATTTTTTTAGAGGTATAATATTTTATTAATACAAGTCTTATTAATTAACCTATAGCTGGGGGATGAAGAGGTGGATTCATACTTTCGCAGCGATATTTGCGCGTAAATGAACATAACGAACCGAGCGCGAATTGAAAGTTGGTTCTTCGTGACTGAATACCGTCTTAGGTAAGGTAAGAATTAACATTTCTCAATAAATCAAGCCACATTTACTACCTCCTTCACATAACCCAATACAATTTGTCGTATGTTACGCTGAGAATTATCCATGCCAAATACCTCCATTACAGTCACACCAGGAATGACCCAATATGGTACCCCAGATCATTCCGATTTTTTTGGATAATTTGACAAAACTGAAGAGTAAGGAACACAGAGAGAAAAGCAATATTAAAGAAATCGGCATTAGTGTTAATGTATATATTTTCTTCATTTACATAATTTACATTATTCTGACTGTTATCCTCATCTCTTTTGCCATATTGACAACGTTTCGGCCGTTGTACGCTATGGCTTTATTGAGATGATTGGAATTTCCATCCGAACCCTTTATTTCGTCCATTGAGGTAGATTGTTCTAGTTAAACGTATCAAGCCTCTTCCGGGTGTCTCGAACAATCTACCCAGATGTACGAAATAAGGGGTTCAATTCGAAATTCCAATCACATGAAGAAGACCGGAGAGCATAACAGCCGAAACTTCGTAAATATGGCAAAGAAGATGATGACAATAGTCCGAACAATGTAAATAGTCTAAATAATCACAATACCTCATCTCAGAAATATAGACAGATAGTTATTTACTGTTTTCTAACGGTGCGCACTTTCAATTCTCTCTCTCGCTCTCTCTCTCTCTCTCTCTAGATATATATATATATATATATATATATATATATATATATATATATATATATATATATACACATACGAAGGTCATTCAATAAATAAGGTGAATTTTGCGGTATAAGGACTTCTAATAGAGATAGAAGGTTACTTTTTCTTTTTTTTCTTTTTTCAACGTAGTCTCCCAGCCTGTCTTCATCCTCAATACTGCTCAGTCTTTCTTTAAACAATTTAGCCCACTAGTAGACATTTTTTGGTTGAAACATGTGGCAACATACACAGTTGACATTCTCCTATGAATTTCAACTGGTTTGCACCCTTCAGCAACCAAAAACTTGATAACTGACCGCTGTTCAATTTTGGAGCATCCTTCTTGGTCGGCCATCTTTGTTAATCGCCAAAACTCTCAAAGATTTTTTTTTAATCTGCAAAAGAAATTAAATTCATGCGAAAAAGAAGTGAAGCAAAAAAAAGAAAAAAGAGTAAACTTCTATCTGTATTAGAAGTCCTTATACCGAAAAATTCAACTTATTTATTGAATGACCCTCGTGTATGTATATATATATATATATATATATATATATATATATATATTTAAAGACATTTATATTATGTTTAACCTTCTTTTTATAGATACATGTATTTAAGCAAATGCTCTGTTTTATAATAAACAGTATTGCTTAAATACATGTATCTATAAAAAAGAACGTTAAACATAATATAAATGTCTTTAAATAAATTGCCGGGCTATGTCCAATTCAAAAATATATATATATATATGTATGTATAAAGAGAGATAGAGAGAGAGAGAGAGAGAGTTCCAGTGCTATGCCTCCTCCGGATGTCTCAGTTATTTCCCTTTAACTCAACTCTCTAAGTTTTTTGGGTTCACCACTGCTGTCGCCTGGTATTGAACCCACTAGTCTAGTTTGGATCTAACCATCCGCATATATCCCTGTGGATAAAGGCAAATGGTGTACATCATGGTTATAATCATAATACCTCATCTCATAGACAGATATTTTTCTTCCACGTGACATGTGCTTTCAGGACGTTGGTGATCACGGCTCTCCACAATTTCCTGTCCTTTATAATTCTTTGTAATTTGAAACTTTTCGCTATCTTTTCCAAAACCTGTCCTGCCAACTGTTTACACAAGCTCGTCGGGTATGTTGCGTCTTGTTTTCCTCTTTCCTTCTTGCCATCAATATGTCTTGTGAGTGTCACATTTTCTAAGCCCTCCTTCCTCTTAGTGTGCCTAAACTTTCAGCTGTTACTTTCTAATGTTTTGTTTCCATTTTCTCTTGAACTTACTCGTTACACACATGTTCAGTTCAATGTGATCCTACCAGCCCGGGACAGCCCGGGACAGAGTGCATCTGAGAACACCAGCAATTAAGAGGTGGTTCCTCGCTCCTGAAAACCTACTTTCTAATTTTTATTTTTTTCATTTTCTCCTGAACTTACTTGTTACTTACATGTTCAGTTAATAATAATCCTACCAACCCGGGTCAGGGTGGACCTGTGAACATCATCAATTAAGAGGTGCTTCCTGGCAACTCCAAACACCCTGATCAGAGGCCTTGCTGTCAGATGTAGTTTATCATCTTACCCAGGACGCGAATATAGTTTATCGTCCTATCAAGGAAGGTTACGACAATGGTCTCCAATCTTCAGACCAGCATCATGCCGGACAATCATTCCGCAGACCACTAGTGGCAATTTAAGTGCATTTCTATAAAGAGAGCAATCATAAAATTAGCAATTTATTAAAGGGAAGAAAAAGAGTATAATTTTTTGACTCTCACGTTTGGGGTCCAGCCCGACCAAAACATTGCGTGATTAGTTTCCCTAAATCAATACGTATTACACTATGATCACATCAATACCAACTCACCATAATAAAGAATCAATATTGAATCTGAAAATTAGTTTGGATTAGAAAATTAATTGAAAATTATTACAACTAAATAAAAATATACATCAGTTGTAAAATGCATGTACATTTATGAAAGATAGTAAAGATAGACGTAAAATATACTTTGATTATCAAAATATACATGAATTATAAAATGTACCTACAGTTATGATAGATGAATATTGAATATTAAAACAAATATTTTTAAATTAAAGTCTAATATATCTATCATATAATTTTAAACCAATTAATTCTTTCTTTGCAGTTCGATAGCAAATGATCTGCGTCTGGTGTTTGGGGACCTCTGCTTTGACGGTTTCTGTTAGTTTTCTTATTGTTTGTACGACGGGTGATGTAGTCGATAGCGGCTCCGAATCGAAGAGTCTTGTTTGAATTCTAGTCGGGTTCGTTACCTACACTTATGCACAAATCACCTTTGGAAAGGTATTAATCCATCTAATCCTAACAAATATGGGTTAAATATTTCGATACTGTATCTTGAAAAATCATTGGTTTTCTGAAAAAGAAAAAAAAATCACTCACCGGCAAAAAAAAAATTCCCGCAATCCAAAATATGTTTGGAATTTTAATAACCCACGAATGATTGATAAGTCGTAAAAAAACAATCAATCTATTCCCATCTCTGTTGACTGTGTCATCTGCATATGTTATTTTGTTCCGGTTGTGGACGTTAATAAGGAAGCATTTTCTTCTTCTATGTGTCGTGTCCCTTCAGATCGTTGGCTATCAGGTCTTACCAAAATTTCCTGTCTTTTGTTCCTCTAAGGAGAGTATATAAAGAGTGTTTCAAGAACTTGAACTGATTTTAAAGATGAATTAAGTTTACGCGTTTATTTTTTTTTTTTTTCATATTTGGCGGACATTTGGGTGATATTATTTTTCTCACATAATTGACATGATTTAAATAATATTATCCAATAGAGAAATAAATAAATTTTCACAAATAACACTGAGTTATTTACTGCTGATTTTGATCCCTCTTAATGAAACAGCCTTATATATAATCCGTCTTAATGAAACAGCCTTTATATTTACTAAGCAGAGAAAGATACAAAAGGGTGTAAGAAAAAAAGACATCACTCATTGGATTTATTCAACCTGCACAGCTTGGTATTTCCAAGAGAACTAGAAGTTCTACAAAAATTTAATATCGGTTGGCACACTGTTAATAAAATAAGTTTACCATTCGTCCGTGCATTGAATACAGCAGTCATAGCTGCTCTGATGCTTCTGCTATCTATTTAGGGATTCTGGAGAAATTACAAAGTAGAATCTGCAATTTTATTGGTCGTGGCCTAGTATTTCGGCTTCATACATGTCCCTACTCTCGCCATAACGCACCTTTCCTCTTCTATAAATAATGTCATGACCTGGAACTAACTAGAATCTATTGACTGAAGCGCAGTACTAGATTTGTGGCAATGGCTCATCGTTTTATAGTTGAAATGGCAAGATATAACCGTAAGTTCTATGCTAATAGTTTCTTCTCGCGCACTTCTCCAACCTGGTAATCTTTTAACCATCGAGTGGGTGTGTACCACCGAAGCCTTGGCTGACATTTGGGCGATATTGTTTTTCACGCATAATTGCCATGACTTAAATAACATGATCCGATGGAGAAATAAATAAATTTTCACCAGTAACACTGATTTATTTCCTGCTGAATTTGATCCGTCTTAATGATACACCCTTATATATAATCCTTCTTAATATTTTTATTTTTTTTATCTCTCCTAATCCCTGTTGTGTCAGTCATTTACATAACCTCATTACGTAGATTATGAACTGTTTTCCTCTGTTCCTCTTGCCTTCAATATGTCCTGTGAGTTTCAAATATTCTAAGCGCTGTTTTCTCGTTATGCATTCTAGAAATTTTACCTCTCTTTTTCTAATGCTAAGTGTCTTTTGTGGAGGATCATGATCGCTCATTCCCTGAAGGGATACTACATTTTGAAGTAGTAGTAGTAGTAGTAGTAGTAGCAGAAGTAGTAACCAAAAATTGAAGGACTATGGAAGTTAGAGAATGAAAGGTACTATATGAACATGTAAGATAATAAAAAGTATTTATTATGGTACCAATCCTCCTATAGAGCTGTGAATGCTGAACAATCTTCTTGCAGATGAAGACGATACTTGAGGCGATAGAAATTTGGTTCTACACAAAGATGCTGAGAATACAATGAACCGAACATGGGTTTTAGACAAAAATGGAAATAAAAACAGGACACATCTATTTGGCATCAACAAGAGACAGTTGAAATTTCTAGACCTCAAAACGAGGAAAGCGGGTTTGGAAAATTAAAAAATTAAAGAATATATAGAGGAAAAGAGGGACAGAGCAAAACAACACAGAACCTACATAGGGAACTTTTGTAAATAGGATAGTAGGACATAATTTAGGAGGTATAAGAAAAAGTCAAAATTTATTAAGAGATACAAACTATAGGAAATTGTGGAGGGTCATGAGCGCCTACTAAGGGAGACGGCACATAAAAGAAGAAGAAGAAGAAGAAGAAGAAGAAGAAGAAGAAGAAGAAGAAGAAGAAGAATGCATCCGTCCTCCTATATGGCAATGGATACTAGACAATCTCCTCACAGATTAAGAATAGACTTAAAGCAACAGAAATATAGTTCTACAGCCATGATCGCCAACGTCCTGAAGGGACTCGGCATATAAAATAATAATAATAATAATAATAATAATTAACAAAATAAATAAATAAATAAAAGACTGTTGAAATTGGAGAATGAAGGCATCCATATGAACATGTAAAATAAAATGATTTATTCAGGTATACGAGATATTGCCACAATATTTTTTGATTTAGATTAGCTAAATTCTTTTCTGCTTTGTGTACATAAGTGTTGTGGTAGGATCCACCTAATCTGCATAGGTGACTACCAACTATATAAATAGTGGTTGGTACCGGAAGACAGGTGGAGAAATCACGAGATCCAACTAGAGACTGATCGACTGCGACTAGTCAACACATTCTCCAGGAACGTCTTCCCAGAAATATACAGAAATACTATATGTACTTATTGTGTACACTTTCTTGTTATAATACATTCTTGTTCTAAGTACATTTTGTGTTGCATTATTATTCCATGCATTAGGCGAGATTCAACAATGAGTCAAGACTCAACAATAAGGATGACCAATAACAATCAGGGACGCTGGATAGAAGTAGTACCTTTGATGTCTGACACGCTGCAGCTTCGGATTGACCGGCATCCCTGGTCCTCAACCATCTCCTAAATCTCTCACGCAATGGATCCAAGTTTCGATGCTCCGGTAATTAAAAGTCCTGGGTGACAGATGATAGTCCGATGGCACCAAATGAGGAGAATATGGAGGTACAGCCACCATTGAAACTAAGTATTTGTCTGCTGGATTATTGTTCTGATGAAAGAAGACCCCTTTCGCCAGTTTTCCCAACCGTTTAATCATAATAGCCTTTTGCAACTGCCTCAGCAAGTTAGCAGAGTACTCTCTATTGATGATGTAGCCCTTTTGAAGATAGTCAATAGACACAATGCCTTTTGTATTTAAAAAACTGAGGCAGTCATCTTCCCTGCAGATGAAACGCACGTGTTGCAGATGATGAGGGGCGTTTCTACATGAATTGTCTTTTTGTCAAAGTCATGAATCCAACACCTATTTGGGGTTAGGAAATATTCAAGGGGAACCAGCTGGATCTGACTCAGATAATGTCAGATTTTCCCGTAATGTGAGCAGCCTAACTTGCTTTTGATCAGCTGTCAGACGATGTGACAGCCGATGAGCAGAAACCTTCGTCATGCCACGTTCATTGTGCAGAATATTCTTAAATCTCTCACGAGATATGCTAATAGCATTGGCTATTTAAATTTGTCGTAGTAATAGGTGTTGTGACGAAAGAGATGACTTACTCCGGAGATCGAAACGAACACGGGCGTGCCTTGCGTGCAAAGTGCTGAAAAGAATATTTATTTCTGTAAAATAAAGAAAAATGTGACACAAGGCTTACAAATGGGGGTGGGAAAAGGACGGCCATCATCTGTCTTAATTTTTAAACTTAGCTAGCAACAACCACTGACCCCAATACATTCATACTTACCTTTCTTACTACATCCACCAAAATACCTCATTGTCTCAAAGAAAATCCTAAATAGTCCCCATATGTACAAATCGTTGTCTGCGGAGGGGGGGTAAAACAACAAGTTAAAAAATCCCCAATGATTATATACAATATGGTTATAAATTATTTACATGCAACTAAACAAAAACCATGTTAGTAATAAAATCCCCCATAAACCTTAAATGTGTCAGAAATATCAATTAACTGGACGAAACCGATGCGGGGCTATGAAAATATACAAAACATTCATCCATCCCAAGCACTCACACAGCCACGCACTCATTCTGACACAACAACAAATACGAAAAACACACGCGAAACGAAAGGCGTCCCGCATCCACCAGAGAACTGACATCACTGACCACCTAACAAGGGAGGGGATGGGGAATTAAAGAAGAAAGCAAAGTGCAGCAAAGTGCAGCAAAGTGCAGCAAAGTGCAGCAAAGTGCAGCAAAGAAAATATGGCTGCTCTGGGAGCGCAATTTATGAGTGCTTGTCTCGTCTCCACGAGACGCGAGTTACACATATTCTGGCCTGCTAGTGAGTGAGTGAAGAAGAAGAAGAAGAAGAAGAAGAAGAAGAAGAAGAAGAAGAAGAAGAAGAAGAAGAAGGGGGAGAAGGAGAAAGAGAAGAAGAAGAAGAAGAAGAAGAAGAAGAAGAAGAAGAAGAAGAAGAAGAAGAAGAAGAAGAAGAAGAAGAAGAAGAGTCAATCTGCCGGCGATCGCTGTATTTTTAACCCCTCCCCCTCGCCTTTATTTTTTCTACAGAATTTTTAGTCAATCGAAACTCACCATCGAATTTCCCTTCGCTGGTGACAGTTGCAGGATGCCCAGGCATTGGATCATCTTCAAGACCCTCCCTTCGCCTCCTAAATTAATCTGCCCATATTTGCACTATTGATAAAGCTGGAGTGGCAACCATGGCAGCATGAACGTCCTTAGGGATTAAACCCTTTCTATGTCGGTAAGATATAACACAGCGATGTCAGATTTGTCGATTTTAAGAGTAGTCTCTACTAGTTACATTTCGAGTCTTCTTTGAACAGTCAGATGCCAGTTTATCTGGAAATAATCAATGCTGTTACTAAGAAGAAGAGATCAAAGTAACTTTTCAAATCTATACGCAGAGTTAAAGTGCGAATTACGCTTTGTCAACTTAGAAAATATTAGCTAATGTTTTAAGGAAACTTTATATCATAAAGGGTTAATTTTGTTACCATTATTATTATGATTATTGAACATATCATAAAAACCCCTCTAGAAGATAAGTAAACTAGTAAATAGTAAAAAAGAGAGGCGCACTTCAATTGTTGTGATTTTTTCGAAATCCGTTGGTTGTTCAAACCTCTATCCAATATATACGAGGGTCATTCAATAAATAAGTTGAAATTTTCGGTATAAGGACTTCTAATTCAGATAGAAGCTTACTCTTTTTTTTTTGTTTTACTTATTTTCACATGGATTTAATTTCTTTTGCAGATTAAAAAAAAAACTTTCAGTTTTGGCGATTAACAAAGATGGCTGACCAAGAAGCATGCTCCAGGATTGAAAAGCGGTCAGTTATCAAGATTTTGGTTGCTGAAGGGTGCAAACCAGTTGAAATTCATAGGTGAATTTCAACTGTGTATGGTGCCACATGTTTCGGCCAAAAAATGTCTACTAGTGGGCTAAATTGTTTAAAGAAAGACGGAGCAGTGTTGAGGATGAAGACAGGCCTGGGAGGCCTAAAGAAGTGAGGTCTCCTGAGGTGATCGTATCAGTTAATGACCTCATTCAGTCTGACAGAAGCATGACAGTGGATGACATTGCAAGGACTTTCAGCTTATCTGTTGGGCCAAACGCAGGGGTCATCAGTCAGAAGGAGTCATCTTGCATCATGAAAACGCAAGGCCTCACACAGCAGCCCAAACGGTGTAGACCATCAACGAGCTGGGCTGGGAACTGCTCCCTCATCCCCCTTACAGCCCAGATCTTGCCCATTCAGACTTTCACCTGTTTGATCCCTTGAAAACGTTCACGAGAGGCACGAAGTTTAAAAGTGACGATGAAGTCAAAAGTGTTGTGAGCGACTGGCTGAGACATCAGTCCAAAGATTTTTACGCTGAGGGAATACGGAAGCTTGGGCACAGATAGGAAAAGTGTGTGACAGTGCTCGGAGACTACGTTGAAAAAAAAAAAGCTTCTATCTCTATTAGAAGTCCTTATACCGAAAGATTCACCTTATTTATTGAATGACGCTTATATATATATATATATATATATATATATATATATATATATATATATAATTTCGGACATGTATTTTCAAAAGATTGTATCGTGAATTTTTCAATATATAGCTGAAGACAGTTTCATAAATATGTTTTACTTTCTGGCCTCTGTGAAAAACGCACACACTAAAAGAATCTAATGAAAATTAAACGAATGGCAAAATACAAAAAGCCATGCATATATTCGTTGCAGATCAAACGGGCAAAGGATCAAATGCATAGATGGGGGAAGACATAAAAGGAAAGATACAGCGTCCTTGATAAGCAATCATTGACAGTAACAGCTTCCAGTCATTATTATCCCTACACGCTAGCCAGCAATCTGCTACTGTGTGGCATGCCACTTGCGTTTACCACTGACCGCCCGCTGACGGACCGCCGGAGTGTTCGTTACGGCAATATCACCACTAGCGGACCGCTAGATGCCCAGCTGAAGTTGCTAGCGGCGGGCCACTAGCGGCTTGCGTGTAGGGATATTAAGGCGTATAGTCATTTGTTGGTGTATTTTACTGCTGTAAATTATGAGCAAAGAAAACAAGGTAAGTGGAAAGAGACTTCTGCGAGAATAAGTTTATCGTCTCTTCGTTTTGACAGCGTGTCCTTTGTAGTGCCTTTCTGAGTTTAATTGGTTAAAAAAAAATGACTAAGAGGGAATTTGGGTCCATTATGATCTTTCGCTCGAAGACCGAATACATCATTCTGCCATTTCTCAACAGCCGTTTAAAAATGAATAATAACCTCGCATATTTTTCGTTACATTCTTACACGGGATGAAAAATGGCTTCGGCATTTCAACAGAAAGATAAAACGGCTGTGGTTATCACAGCAAGAGAAAAAATCCCAAGATGCAAGAAACGAATTGGGGACATAAACATCAAGCAATTGCATGCAGAATTTCAAATATCTGGCAAGCGTTTTAACCAAAGATGTAAAATGCGACAGTGAGATCCGAACACGCATTGGGCTAGCGTTAGATATATTCCAAGTGCTGTACATATATATATATATATATATATATATATATATATAATATCACACATTGATTGGTGGTGTAAATAAATTACTGCTCGATGTAAAATAACGGAGCTATTAATTATATATTAATAATAAATAGTTTGATATAATGAGTTTCCTGCAAAACGCAATCTTAAGAGTCTTAACTGAACAACTAAAGATTGCGTTATAAGTTATAAAAGAGCAAGGAAGTTTCTGGTGGCATATATATATATATATAGATAGATAGATAGATAGATAGATAGATAGATAGATAGATAGATAGATAGATAGATATAGTGTGAGAGAGAGAGTATATATATATATATATATATATATGTATATATATATATAGATATATATATATTTATATATTTATATATGAACATTGAAGTTAACACTCAGACGCGACAGGCTGTTTCATGCTAGACGCAGTCGTCAGGTCGCTGACGATTGCGTCTAGCATGAAACAGCCTGTCGCCTCTGAGTGTTGACTTCAATGTTCACTTTTATAATTATATTTACATACGCGCTATCTCTGATATTGAGCACTTTATCCCATAAATATAGCACACCTTTAAACTATGTTTATATATATATATATATATATATATATATATATATATATATATATATATATATATATAAAAATGTAAAAGTGGACATGGAAGTCAGCACTTAGAGGCGACAGTCTGTTTCATGCTAGTGCAATCGTCAGGCCTGACGATTGCACTAGCATGAAACAGACTGTCTCTGATATTGAGCACTTTATCCCATAAATATAGCACACTTTAAGACTATATTTCTTCATATATATATATATATATATATATATATATATATATATATATATATATATATATATATATATATACTTAATAGCTCTGCTATATTACATGAAGCACTCTTTTATTAACACTTTCACTATATGTGCGATATATTATATTCATATATATATATATATATATGTGTGTGTTTGTGTGTGTGTGTGTGTGTGTGTGTGTGTGTGTGTGTGTGTGTGTGTCGGTGTGTGTTTGTGTGTATGTTAAAATATGATGCAATGTCGCTTTCGAATTTTTAGGAAATATATGTGTAATGCTACAAAAATCTAATTGTTTTTTGCTAATTCATTACTTTTTATTTTTATTTTAACGAAGCCGTATGTTCTCTATGGTGAGAGGTAAAAAACACGACTAAAATTATTGTTTCTTTTGAAGTTGCCGCTAACTAACTTAGACATGAATCTGACATCGGAAAACAAAGGTGAAAGCACTAAATGAACGGAAGGCGAATAAAAATATTCCATTGTGCGGATGTGACAAATACAAAAAACAAAAAAAGAACGCTCTCGTTCAACTGACGGTCGCCTTTTCCCTTCATTTTTCTACAGCAAATTCCAATCAACTTCGAAAATTTTTCTGTGCGGGTCTCCTGCAAATGCCGAGAAAATTAGTCTCTGCCTGTATCAATCGAGTTAAACTTGGCACAATGTGTTTAAAATAAGATTAAGAATGGCCAGGAAGATCATATGATTTACTGAGTTATATTTTGGGGGTGAGGGTATAACGATATTTTTTTTTTGTTTAAATTCATATATTTCTTCTAAATATTGATTCCAACGGGGATTTCCTCATGCGAATCCATTTTAGATTTTGTGTGAAGATTTTACTGGAGATTGTATCGTCGAATCTACTGCGCGTGCGCAACGCATTTCAGTTACATCAAATGAAAAACAAAAAAGATTTTTGTTATATTGTTGAATTTTATCGTTACGACTGGTTTTCAGCACAAAGATATTAAGAATTTTTTTTAGCAAAGTGCTTCCTGTTTTTTTGTTGTTTTATTTTTCTGTACGCGGCGTCAAATGATTGTTTAACTGGATCAAAATACAAGCATCATAAATTTTATGAACGATAATATTTCCTAAAATTGAATTTTGAATTGAAAAATTACTTTTGCTCAGTATTTACCTGATTCCTCTTGCTATCATACACGTTTCCAAGAGCCAGATAAGACCGAGAAAGGAATACTGCTGCCATATCAGGAGTGGAGCTGCACATTCTTCTCTTTTCAGTACACGCTGCCAAGTGAACCATGAAGTATTTCCCACCTTTCCCACAGACGGAAATCCTTCGCTGCTTTATCGCTATTTAAATGTAAACTGTTCAGGCGAGATGCCGGTAATAAGAGTCGATTTGGTTCTCATGACAATTGCTTTTGATTTCTTAGACTTCACGGGATCTGTTATTGGTTTTCTAATGTTCGATGACACTGCATAACTTACCTTGACATCTGCAAAAGATCTATTGATATAAGTTCTGAATGTGATGATAGATATGCGACACCTTTCACCATGATAGAAATGGCAGTAATGTTTGCGTTGAGCTATAGATACAGCATATTTAGTCGTGAACATTTGTTGCTCGATAACAAATATTGTATATATTAATAATTGCTACCTAAATGCGCCCAGTAACACACACTCAGAGTCACGCACACACAGAAACACACAAACACCCGCGTGCCCGCACAAACACACATACACACACAGACAAACACACACACACAAACTCACACACGCAAACACACACATAAGGCAACGAGGAAAGTTAAATTATAAGAACACAAGAAAAATGAAATAAAAAAATGTAACCGTAGTTACTTGTAAGCCGTTTTTAATTAAACATGTATAAAAGAGGGATTACTGCCGAAATGATACAATTATTAAATTACATGACCCGGCAGGCAACAAGGAAATTTCAATTATAAGAACACAAGAAAAATTAAATTAAAAAAATAACCATAGTTCCATGTAAGTTATTTTAATTAAATTTGTATAAAAGAGCGATTCCTCCCCATATATACAATTATTAAATTCCATTGCCCGGCAGACAACGAAGGATGTAAAATTATAAGAACAAATGAAAAATTAAATAAAAGAAAACACTGTTCCTTGTCAGTCGTTTTATACATACATTACATATATATATATATATATATATATATATATATATATATTTAAAATTTTTGATTGCAATATTATTAATGCTTTGACAAGAGAAAAAGAATAATATTGTTTTATTTGAATTTTATTCAAGCAATTTTACTTACAAGCAACAATTTTCGTTTCCGCCGAAGGGCAAATCTCATGAGGGCGGTTTGAGTTCGAGCCTCTCATATTTCCAACAAGACGGTTTTAATTAAAATTTCTTGCTCGTCATTAACTGGTTGTTATTTGTTTAATTTTTTATGAAGGCAAATAACAAGCAAATATTCATGGATTTTATTTATTGCTTCAATTGAAAAGCAAATATTGGTACTAATGGAAATATTAAAATTTTGAGATAAATTATTTCTGTACCCCAATATACATTTGGGCAATACAATAAAATCAATCATTTACGACATCTGTAAAAGAAAC
>OZ038515.1:11236400-11268900 GCA_964036315.1 Acanthosepion esculentum
ACATAGAATATTAAAAATGGCTAAATGTATATCCGAAAGCACTCGAATAAAATGAACATTGGAACAGTTTTTATATAATTTATCATCCGTAAAGAAAAAAAGAATATTAGATCGCATGAGAAATTGTATAAAAGATAAATAACAGCACCTAGTCTGTCGTATTCAATGAAATGTGCATGAAAGAAGGATTGCTGTCTAAATACATATATATATATATATATATATATATATATATATATATATATATATATATATATATATATATATTACTTCAAACATTATCTTTACTGATTACTCGTGAATATAGCGTCACGTTTTTTAAATAGTTTTAATATTGTCTACTGGACTGCACTTCCGAGAAAATTTATTAAATAATATGTGCACGCCGGCCTGATTCAAAAGTCCGTTCCCCTTCGTAGCAGGAAACACCATTTTAACCGTCATATTTTAATCCAGTAGGCAGAAGAGGAGCGTCAAGCAAGATTCTATTTAGGTTACGGAGAGACTTTGTCCAGAGGAATCAACACTGCATGATGTCTTTCAGTTTCACGGCTTAAGAAATCTCCAATCACCATGGAACCAGAGGCGACCATATCGATCGCGAACATCAGACATCATGTGATCATCTGCTACCATGTCATATGCTATCATAAGTCATTCTGCAGTGTTAATACTTGTTCACATCTGTAAATTTGTTATCTGTGGTGATCAAACGGAAATAAGAAAAAATCAACGCATTGAGAGCCAACACGTGAAATAAGATGTTAAAAAATAAAACTGTTGATATTGCAATAAAAAATTGTCTTTGAAAATGGATAGAAGAAATAGTCGAAAGGATTTCGAAGACATGGAAAATTTCATATCCGAACCGGATATCGAAATATTACGAGGAATAGAGAGTCAACACGCAAACTGTGATATTTAAACCTGCTTTAATTATATGGGTTATTTTTTAACCCCCAAATGTTTAAAGTACACGTAATTCCTAGTTAGGAACTTGTTTCTTTTGGTCTCTCCCACTACTCTCCTGACTCAGTGAAGGTGTGTGGCGCAGTTGCAGGTAATTTTTCTTGGGAGACAGACGTCCTTTTGTCTTCTACGGGATGAACTGTCACTCCACCTGAGTAATGAAAGTACGTTTTATTTTTTATATTTTTTTTAATTTCTCTAGCGTTCTTTCTCTCCGCTCATATATATATATATATATATATATATATATATATATATATATATATATATATATATATATATGAATTACATATAAAAGAAATTGAATTATACCCTATTTAGATGGCCATTTCGCTCCTCGAGAAATTGCTTGGAGCGTGTTAATACCAAAACGTTTGATAAAAACTGAACCGTAACGGGTTTTTTTTTAAATTAAATGAGAAAGGAAGAAAGAGGAAAACAAACTGCAAAGATATATATATATATATATATATATATATATATATATATATATATATATATATATATATATATATATATATATATATATTATAAATGTAATATATAGCTCATATTTATATAATATATATATATTATATTTATATATTACATGTATAGAATATGTATTATATAAATATAACATACATATATATATAATATAATCTTTCAGTTGATATATATATATATATATAAACTGAAAGATCTGTGCCAAGCGGCTTCACGTATTTTAGCTCGTTACCATAGCAACATTCCCGATACTTTTGATCAGATCTCGTACACACACAAATCTTTCTCTCCCGCTCCCTCTCTCTCTCTCTCTCTCTCTCTCTCTCTATATATATATATATATATATATATATATATATATATATATATTTGTATCTAACATATATATATATATATTTATATCTAATATATATATATATATACATATACATATATATATATATATATATATATATATATATATATATATATATATACACACACACACACACACAGAGAAAATTGAAAGAGCGCTACTTGAGAAAATAATCTGCATCTGTGTTTATTTCTGAGATGAGGTATTGTAATTATTTACACTATTTACATTGTTCGGACTGTTGTCATCATCTTCGTTGCCATATTCAGAACGTTTATGCCGTTATACACTCCGGTTTTCTTCGTGTCATTGGAATTTCGATCTGAATTCCTCGTTTCTTACATCTGGGTAGATTGTTCGAGACATCCGGAAGAGGCATTGTTCATTGAACTAGGACAATCTAACCCAATGGACATACTATAGGGTTCAGTTCGAAACCACAATCATTTGAAGACGGCTGGAGTGTACAACAGCCGAATCCTCGGTAATATGGCAACGAAGATGAAGATAACAATCCCAAACAATGTAAATAGTGTAAATAGTAAATCTCAATATAAAAATTCTTAATGTCAAATTTTGTAAAATTTTGAGATGTAAGCAATATGGATCTCCACACGTACCTTTTCATTATTATCTGTGAATTGCATCTTGTGGTTAATAGCGGAAGGTTTTCTCGCTGTCTTATTCAGGCATTTGAATTGCATTCTTTAAAACGTATTTGGAATTAGTAAGAATTTTGAGGTCATATTTTTTAAAATTTAATTATGAAAAAAAATTTAATCCCCTCAGTCGATTCTATTTTCTCTTCACGGTTTAAAACTTGAAAATATGCAGCAAAAATATACGGACTGCTGGATAGCATTTCAAGCTTCATTTCAAGAGTATAGAAAACCTGATATTTGCATATCACAAATATGGATTATGCTTTTTGGCAAGTTTTGTAGTTGCAGTGGTAAATGTGGACATCAAATCTTTACCAGCGGGAGCCTTTTCCCTACTTTTTCTCTCTAGATAATGCGCAGTTAAAATGAAATACGAGAAAATATAAGACTACGCCACATCGTTAACCGCAAACCTATACGAAGGTGAAAATATAAAAATGAAACGAAGGTTTTACATATAGAGTGAGCGGCGGGAAATTTCCTTTAAGAATGAATTGCCACCGGTTGCTTAAATAAAGTCAGTTGCATCTTTTTTTTTTAGATCCCGTTACCTATGCAAGACGTAGGTAATCATGGCCATCCACATCTTCATGTGCCTTGTAGCTCTTAATAAGTTTTGTCTCGTTGCTATTTCTGCCAAACGCTGTTCTTCAATCCATTTGCCCATCAAGTATCTCACGCGTTGCTTTCCCCTATCCCTCTTTCGTTCGATCCATCCTTCGTCATTACGCGCCCCAGAAATTACGACTACGTCTTCCTGATGTTAAGCATAAGTTTAATTTTGTTTCAATTCTCTCCATGATATCCTCAGCATTCTTCTGTAGAACTTTTTTTTTTTATTTCGAGTTTCTTCATCTTTGAGGACTTTCTCCAGCATTCGCTGCCATACAGTAGAACAGCTAACATGTAACAGTTTAGTACTCTTGGCTTCCAGAACCACATATATATATATATATATATATATATATATATATATATATATATATATATATATATATATATATATATAGTGTTAGAGAGAAATGGGTATGATAAAAAATATACATATACTTGCATGTACTTATATATTTCTTTCTAGGGTGTTATAAATACAGTGCTCAAGGTTATGTAATGTAACAGAGCTATTATGTATATTCCCTAATATATATATATATATATATTCAAACAGAGAGTCGAGTATATATATATATATATATATATATGTACTCAACTCTCCCGTTGAATTCGACGGGTCAAGCAGATCAGTTCCTAGGAAAATCACATGAGATTTGATTATAGGGATGAAGGTTTTGCGCAGAACCACCCACATTTTTGAAGGGCCGAATACAGAAACTTGCTGCACTACAGTGTCCCCAAAGGACCCTCCGCAGGTTTTGAATTCAGATTTGTTCTCGTAGACCAGTTGCTATCCAAGGCTATAGAACCCAGTCTGTCCTGCTATTTACTCATAGCTGGAGGGAGAAGAAGAGGATTCACAACTTTCCCAATGTAAGTGAATGTAAAGGATTCAAGTGGAATTCGAACTCGGCTCTCCAATTCCTCAATCCAAGCCGATTGTTTGAATAAGAAAAGTATTGTCGCCAGTTTATATTTTTAATTTCGAGCATGCGCGTCGTTTGTTTCTGATTTTGCTGACTGTACAGTATAATACGGTCGTCTGTGAGAAAAACAGCACTATGTTGCTATTAACTCCGCTAAATATTTGGTAACGGCATGCTCTACTGCTTGACATTCGCGACGGAAGCGCTAAAACGAACATTTCAGAGTGTTTGAGTGCCAATCTGAGGACAGTGCAGATGATTCGGAATAATTGGATGAGCCTAATGGGGATTATGGAGGTATGGCAGCTCGGAAAACACATTGTTATTGCTCTGATAACAAAAGAAATCCCAATTTTTTTTATGATGGCCTCAGACTCAACACAGAGGCTTACATCAATACCTTAAGGGGGTGGTACTGCCCTGGGTCAAGAGGGTGGCTGCTGGACGAGCCTATGTCTGACAAGAATCGGCACCATGTCATACAAACAGGAGAACCCAATCATGGCTGTCAGAGAATTTCTGCGACAACATAACCCATTCAATCTGGCCACTGTGCTTAGACTCCAACCGTCTTCATTATTATGTGTGAGCGCAGTTGAGCGAGAAAACAACGAAACTCCTTCTAACACCGAAGATGACCTGAGGGCAAGGATTCTGTCAGCATTGCCTAACTTGAACAAGAAGTCCGCCCAGAAGAGTTGCAGGAGATTCCGAAATATTCTGAAGGCCGTCGTTGAAGACAATCGCGATTTTACTGAATAAATTTACTCTTTAGTATTTGCAGATATTTATATATATATATATATATATATATATATATATATATATATATATATATACATATATATATATATATATATATATATATATATATATATATATATATATATAAATATTATACATATATAATATTTTTAACTATAAATATTATGATATTATGCTCTGCAATGTATCGAGTCCTTTTTAAGAAAATAAATGCTAAAGAATTGTGGATAAATAATCTAACTGTTCTTTGTCTTTATTTGTGTACATATATATAATTGTTGAGTCTTGACTCATTGTTGAATCTCGACTAATGCATGGAATAATAATGCAACACAAAATGTTCTTAGAACAAGAGTGTATTATAACAAGAAAGTGTACACAATATTTACATATAGTATTTCTGTATATTTCTGGGAAGACGTTCCTGGAGAATGTGTTGACTAAGTCGCAGTCGGGCAGAGTCTCTAGCTGGATCTCTGTATTCGCTCCTCTGTCTTCCGGTACCAACCATTATTTATATAGTCGGTAGTCACCTATGCAGATTAGGTGGATCCTACCACAACAATAATACATTTGGTAATTGGTAGGGAAAAGTCCAAGGAAGACATTAATCCCATAGAGAGTTCGATGAAAGAAACAGAGCAAATATCATAATCATAATAAGCCCAGAAAATCCTTAAAAAAATCATCTCGGTTATAATTTATTTCATCAACATATTTGAATATTTATCTCTTCATTTCTAAGATTTTTTTAGAAAAAAACATTCATATTTAATTAATATTAATATTTAATATTTAATATTAATATTTAACATTAATTAATATTAATATTTAAGCTTACCTATTTTCTTTTTTCTTTTCTCAAACCTTGTGTCTGAATAAATATATTCATGAAATAAATTATAACCTATATGAATTGTTAAGGTTTTTCTTGACCTACTAACTTTTTTTCGTTTAAACATGATAATTTATTTCGTGAATACCGAGAAATTCTTTCCATTTGTCTTTATTGACACACACACAAACACACACAAACACACACAAACACACACAAACAAACGCACACACACACACACAAACACACACAAACAAACGCACACACACACACACACAAACACTCACACATATATATATATATATATATATATATATATATATATATATATATATATATATATATATATATACGTCTTATCTTTTTCTGACTGGAAGGGATAATTCCGAGGGGGATATAAATATAGGGAGTGCTCACCGAGAGAGATTTCGATCTGAAGAGTTGAACACCTCAGTATTCACGAAATGAATTATCATATCTAAAAGATTTTATTTCTTTTAGACATGGTAATTTATTTCGTGAATACCTAGAAATTGTTCTTTATATATATATATATATATATATATATATATATATATATATATATATATATATATATATATATACGTTTTACCAGTTTGCGACTGGAATCGATAATTCCGAGGAGCATCTAAATCCAGGGAGATTTCGATGTAGACTACAGAGCGTTAAAATGGTAATTAGACGGTAACTTTAATTATCCATTTCGTTTATAATTTTTATTTCTTAAACATCGAGATATTCAACTCATCAGAATGAAATCTCCTCGGCAAATGGAGAAAGTAAACCGGACACATTAAATTGGTAGTTGCGAGGGAAGGTGCGAGAGAAGGAATGTGTAAAGACATTGCTAAGAGATTAGTGGTTAGTAGTAGTCGTTTCACCCAGCCGAGAATTTACTCTATACATTTGAGATTTTAATATTGGGTTCTATTTTACATTGACCGATACCGTTTGCTGTTTTTAGGCAGGACCGATTAGGTCGATTCAAATTAATTTAATGAAAGTGATCTTACTCAAAATAAAGGTCGGTATTAATATAGTAATACTTAAGCATTTGTTGTTTTTTTTTAGGTCGAAGATCGAATAGTCAGTGGAGACATTAAGTTGAAGAGAACGCAACAGTGAGATATAGAAGAAGTAAAAGGTGGGGTAATGGTTGCTTTAGCAGCCTGACCGGCCTAAATATTTCTTACCTTTTGGAACTATGTAAATTGGTTTATGCATTGGGTTGACTGGTGGTAGCTACGATGAAGTTGTCCCTAGTACAAATAATACTTAGAAATCCTCAATAATATTGTCAGATACTATTTACAGAATTACGAGGCGAATAGAAATACAAAACAAATACCAAAATATAAAGGAAAAACAGTAAAAGTTATGAAGTATTAAAACGATATGTTAGATGTGTTACTTTGGAAACATGGGTAAGTTTTCGGCAACACAGTCTCAAGACCCACCATTTGTGTAGAAGCTCTCAAAAAATTAACCTAGGCGTGTAATATTCAATACCACGTACGCACATACCCACATACACACACATACACACATACATTGTGTCCAAATCTACATGCACACACATGATTTTACACACATATGTGCTACTATCATTTCCAATGAATCACCACTTCACGTGTCATCCTCCCATATATATATATATATATATATATATATATATATATATATATATATATATATATATATATATAGGGTGTTTTACGATAGTCGAGATTGTGTTATTAACAGTGATGCTATGTCCTTGCCTGCACATTCTTAACTCACGATGTATCAGACAGAATGAAAATATACCTTCAAAATTTCTTTGCTCAGGATCGGTACATTAGGAAACTCTGCGAGGACAACAGATTAAGAACACAAAAATATGGCGTCCGTGTAACGATAACTCCAGAATACACGGTAATCAAACTGCCAAGAAGAACCGAAATTTTTCCGTACATTTATTTTGCGCGTTGTTAAGTTCTCAAAATGGTGAAGGTTTTTTTTTGGGGGGGGGAGTATTTTCCCTCGCCAAAAGATATTTTCTTTGGATCTGAAGATATTGTTTATTTTATATTTCCTTGTATCCATCGACATAACGATATGTTTCACAGCTGGTTTTTACAATGGTAAACGTACGTCAGGAATACTGGGTTTATCATTCGTTTTACGAACTAAGAGAAATAAGAAAAAGACCGTAAATACATTTGGTTTGCCTGAACGTTTCGTGTTTTTGAGGCTAGAAATCATCAAAAGCATTTATATTAAAAGTAACTCTTAATAATTCCGACTGTGGAGAAAGGCAGACTTTTTAAAAAGGAAGCATTAATCACAGTTTTCGTATGGAATTAAATAAAATCTTTTAATTTTAACTTAAATAGATTCGCAGTTCAGACACAAAAACAGGCATTTTAAGGAGTTTATTCAAATGGGAATGTGACTTTTAAAAATGGTAGGGTCGATTGTTAATATTAAAACAAATAAAATATCTATATCAAACCATATAATAATTATCAATTTGTAATAATTCCTGATGAATTTATTTACATTTTTCTGTCCCATTTGTAGTGACAAGGGAGGTAAATCAACTTGTTAGTAATTTTATTAGTGGTTGCCTCCCTTAGTCGTTTAAAGGAATGTTATATACCGTACCTATGAACACTATTGTGTATGTACCAATCCTCATAAATACGTTGGACACTATTGTAAGTGGGGGTAATATGCTGTCTAAGTAATTCACTACTAGAGTTGTTTACCTATTTCACGCCGTTGACGAGTAATTTATTTTGTTTATGTTATAATGATTACCATTTCATTTCCAACCTCCGTTTTGGTTATCCCTCATTCAGTAACCCTTTCTAATTTACAACAATAAACTAAATAAATAAAATATTTATCAACAATTAGATAAAATTAATTCCCGAGAAACATAAACCGTTTAATTCATCAGTTTCTTTATTCGTACGTTTCTTAGATTTCCGTCTTATTTGTTCAAGCCTTTCATGGGAAGCACTCAGATACCTTTGTCTATAAAGTGATCGTCTTGCTTAAAATTGGTTTTGAAATAGGCTTGTTGTTACCGGTTTGTCGTTCTGTTCCTAGTCTTTTTCTTCCGAGAGATATTTCGATTTCACTCCTAAATTAAACACATCAGAATGTTAACTATCAATTTTAAATATCAAACATTATAAAAATTATCAATGTGGATTTATTCATATATTTCCTGCCCAATCTGTATTGGCAAGGTAAGTAAATCAACTTAAGTTAGTGCATTTATGCGTGATTACTTGCTGGGGTTGTTTTAATAATCTACACAAATGATATATTCATCTGCATTTAGACAGAATTAGTTTCCAAGTAAAATGAACCGTTATTTTATTCGTACGTTCCTAAGATTGCAGTCTCATGTGTTCAATTCTTTCACGATTTGATTTAATTAATTTGCTTTTTTACGGTTTATCAACACTTTACAGGTTTAAATATTTTCAGATTGTAAGAATTTGTTTGTGGTGATGGTGGAGGGATATACTAATAGGTTAGCGATACAAGTCTTACTAATTAAGCTATAGCCAGTGGGGTGAAGAGCTGGATTAACACCTTTTCTGCGACTAAGTAAATACAGTGTAACCCGGATATAAGAGAGTTGTCGGGACCGGAGAAGAAGTCTCTTATATCCGGGTTTCTCTTATATCAGGGTTTGGTCTATTATATATACATTAACACAGGCTCTAATTTGGGACCAGAGAAAATATCTATTATATCCAGGTTTCTCTTATATCCGGGTTACACTGTATAACAAACTGGGACTCGGCTCTCCCATTAACAGTTCCGAGCTATTATCCATTACACTACCCGCATATCAAAGTTTACTGAACTTGGTATTCTCAAGCAGTCACCCATCTAGGTTATTGACCAGGCTTGACGTTGCTTATCCATAGTGGTCGTACAGGAATCGGTGTTCAACCTGATGTGACTGTATGCCAAGCCTTTCATGTTAGGCACTCAGGTACTTTTGTCTATTACGTGATCGTGTTGGTTCAATTTGGTCTTTAAATAGGCTTTGTCATCATTCTGTTGTCATCTCTTTCTTCCGAGAGGTATTTCCATTTCACTGTTATATTAAACACACGAAATGTTTAACATGAAAAGATATTAAGCCAAAATCTATTTATATAATAGCAAGAGTAATCAATGAATCAGATCACATTGAAGGTCTAAAAATATAGAAAGGGAACGGATTAATTAAACGGTGGATTGGCGTCTATTTTAGCTGTGAGTTCTTTATATCCGCTTTACTGAATCCAAATAAGCTGTTTCAAGTCCTTCGTTTCATCGTTTATCACTAAATTTTGCTAATAGTTTCAGTCATTTCTGAGGGAACGGTCATACTAGTTATTTAAGAATTATAAACATCGAGTAACGTTTTAAACCAGTCTATTAAATAGACGAAAAACGCGAGCTCTTTCAAAATCCTTTTGTCCCTTCTCGGTGATACCGCATACCTTGATGCGTGCTTCTGATATAAACGAAAAACAATGCTTTATTTAAATATTCTTTTCTGGGATTAATTCTAACATGCAATGAAAACTTTTTCATTTACTAAAACATGGACGAAAAGATATTGTCAAGCAAGCGACGAGCATCATCAATATCCGCGACCAAAAGAAATATTTCACTCTAGTATCAAGTACAAACATGACTGATATTTACATATAGACACAAGTGTAAACCCTAAAAATATTTACCTACTGTCTTAAGTATAAAGCCGACCAATGCTAACCTATCAATGTAAGTCTGCCCAGTGTTTATCCATGGATTGAAGAACAAGCACAAACAATATTTCTTTGTAATATTGTAACTGAATTCTCAAATAATAACGTGACGAATGTTTACATATAGCCTCAAGTATAAATACGACCAAAGTTTACTATCTACATAAGTATTTATAACACCCTAGAAAGAAATATATTAGTAGGTGCAAGTATATGTATATTTTTTATCATACCCATAATAACACTATATATACATATATATATATATATATATATATATATATATATATATATATATATATATATATATATATATATATATATATATATATATATATATACAAACACACTACAGATAAAGAGTCAAACACGCATAAGCCAACAAGGAAACTTAAATTATTAGAACACAAGAAAAATTAAATAAAATAATTTAACCGGATTTACTTGTAAGTCATTTTTAATTAAACTTGTATGAAAGAAGGATTACTGCCGAAATGTTACAATTATTAAATTACATGACCCGGCAGCCAACAAGGAAAGTTCAATTATAAGAACACAAGAAAAATTAAATAAAAAAAATAACCATAGTTCCATGTAAGTTATTTTAATTAAATTTGTATAAAAGAGCGATTTCTGCCCAAATATAAATTATTAAATTCCATTGCCCCGCAGACAAAGAAGGATGTAAAATTATAAGAACAAATGAAAAATTAAATAGAAAAAAACACTGTTCCTTGTCAGTCGTTTTATACATACATATATATATATATATATATATATATATTTAAAAAATTTAATTGCAATATTATTAATGCTTTGACAAGAGAAAACATTGTTCCTTGTTAGTCGTCATATATATATATATATATATATATATATATATGTGTGTGTGTGTGTGTGTGTGTGTGTGTGTGTGTGTGTGTGTGTGTGTGCGTGCGTTTGTGTGTGTATGTGTGTAAATCCCACAAATATATACTTCGGACTCACTGTAAACCTAACAAATATTTACTTGCCGGCCCATGAATAACAATAACAGATTTCGACACTAAATATCATCAAACAGTTATTGAATCTTATGATTAGTCTTTATTCTCGTCATTAAAGAATTTGCTTTATAAAAGATTTAATGTCTTTGGATAACGGCAAATAGGATTGCTGTCATATATGGTCTGGTGCTCCTGCTGTACGTCTCGAGGTCTTCGACAAAATCCAGAAACGAATATGCAAGATGATAGGTTCTGACCTGACATCTAGTCTACAGTCATTATCCCACTGACGTAGCGTGGCCTCAATTCTGTCTCTTCTACAAGTATTTTCAAGAGAACTGTTCCGACGAGTTACATTCGCTGGTTCCCAGACTGCATGAACTTAAGCGAGCTACGAGGCTGGTATCTCGGTCCCACCCTTTCACTATCAAAATGGTTAAATGTAATCATCTCTTCTTCTCAAACAGCTTCTTCTCCCGCACTTCCCGTCTGTTGAACTCCCTTCCCCTTAGTTGCTTCCAACGGTGACTATAATCTTCAAATATTCAAGTCTTATATCAATCAACATCTAACACTCTGAGCTTGTTTTCCTTCCTTCTCTGTACCCTTTTCCCAAACATGGCTCTTTACTCTTGTTCTCAATCCTCTGTAACCCCTTGCGTGCTAGTGGCACTCCCGCCTTGCGTGGGGTGAATTGCTTTAAAAATAAAAGGAAGAGTATTTTGTCATGAAATGTCATTGAAGAATCTAGAGAAAGAGAACAGGATTTTTGTGTCGAAATTGAATAAAATAATTTACATTTACAAAATGTGCCCCGGAAGACTCTAGCGATGTAAAAGTCTTGTACATTTTTTTTTATTATTCAAAAAACATTTTTATACAGAATAGATATTTACGCATTGGATATATTTCCATTTTAATAATGACAAAATAGCCAACGTAAATATTCTCCATTTTTTACTTCGCCCACACGCGCATTTTTCAGTATCATTTTCTCTAACATTGATTCATAACACCGGCTGTAGCCTTGAAATTTTGGGAGAGGTATTATCCTTGAATTAAGAATTGTCTGTAATATGCACGCATTCCTTAACGTATCCCCTCCAAAAACAATGTAACCATGAGGTATCAGGAGAAAGACGTGGCCATGAAATCTTTTTAATTTCAGGAAATTAGTTGGATTAGTGAAATCCAAAATAAAATTCCATGATTTCTGTTCTTTGTTCTGTTGTGAATTTTTTTCAGCGGTAATTTCCCTGTGTTAATATAAGTTCAGAAAAAAATAACATAGAAATTATGATAAATCTGACATGTTACGTCATTTTTAAATGATTAATGGGATATCGAAAAGTAGAACGTTACACTAATTCTGAAAGATATATGCTACCATTACATGTGCAATTAGTAAATAGTAAACACTTTAAATACCTCTTCGTATCGATCAGTCGTGGCTAATTTAGTAAAGTAGAAACGGAAATTGAACATAGAATACGCTGTACCAGGTACAGCTTCCTCACCCAACACCGCAAATCGAGATAAAAAAACATCAACATGAAAACACGAACCATGCTGGTAAAGACCGAGACTATGGTTGTCATGCATGGCACCAAACTCGTTAATATCTAAACTATCAGTATATAACCATTTTTAAAAAGATCAATGGTTAAACATGCTTTGAGAGAGTGTGGCCTAAGAGCCTTGCCAAAGATCATTCTTCTTTGAAAGTTGTGGACTGCCGCTAGAGATTCACAAATCTAGAGATGTACAAACTAACAGAAATCACATAACTCGTGGATAATCAACAGCGGCAACAACTAAAATTGATAGCACATGTAACGCGAAAAGAAAATAATGACTTAATCAAGATGTTACCATCCACACAACATCAACTAAAATGTTAGGAATTAAACACCTATCAATACTGGAAAGAGTGATAACAGCTAATGGACTTGTAAAGTGTATCTTTCTGGAAAATTATTTTTAAACAGAGATTTTGTAAATTTTAACCAAAGGTAGTAGTAACTGCTTGGTCAATGAATACCAAATGTTTCCTTATAGGGAAACGGCTAATATTACCATTACCATTACTATTCATATTTCTCTTCACTTTTAGCCTTTTTACTTTTGAAGTTAATAAAGTTTAAACTTAAGTAAAAAAAAATAAGTTAGAAAAAATGTGTACATTAATTATGGCCGATTTCACGATATTGCACAGTGTAATTTCTACCGTAAACACAACCCAAGGCATTTGAATAAAAAAAAATATTCTAATGTGCTTAAGAGTTCAATTATGTTTTTAAGTAGAGATATTTGTGGCTTAGTTTTCGTGAACAGCGGTTGGAGTTTCTTCTCGCTTCTTTAGTTCAAGGAATGATAAGACTATGTCAGATTGTAGCCGACGGACAACATGTTAATTATAGACGCTTTATAAAAAATGGCGGCGCCCATTCAATCACAAATAAAGAAGAAATATTCGAAGCAATTATAAGAAAATTTGTTTTTCGGCAAAAACCAATAATTTGTAAAAAAAAAAAAAAAAAAAAAAAAAAGTGGGTTAAAATTAATCATAGAAGTGACTTTGCTTGATAGAAAACTCCCAGTTGGTATTTAAGCTTTAAGCAATAAGGTAGACTTACTATGATCACGGTTTTCGACGCGGCAAAGTAAACCGACGAGGCGTGTTCAAATTAGTGTCTCGTTTGTTGCGTTCATTTTCTCACGAATACCCTTGAGAAAGACATTGAGGCTATGTATTCTCACCGTATACTTGGGTCTCTATCTTGATTGGCAGCTGTCTTGAAGAAGGAATGCCCTGAATTCAGGATCATAGAGAAGGCAACGGGAAAACGTACCAAAATGTTTCTCAAGAATACATAGATAAAAAATATACTTGTGGAGTAGTATGAACGCTTACTTACTGAATGAACATGGCATGAAATATGTGTAAATTTGAAAATATTTTTTATTCTTTAGATTAAAAATTTAACTGAGATCCGATACTCTTCTCTATTCTTTATACTCATTTCTTGGGCATAAATTAAAACCTATAAAATACATCCTTAAAACCCAACACTCCTCTTAATTACTATTGTCCTCAGCTCCAGGTGGTAGTACATGTTAGGCTCACAGACATCGGTAAATAGTGAACCCCCAAACAAAACACAGAAAAGTATAAAAATACATTTTTTTTGTAAAAAAAAAAAAGTCAATTCATTTGCATATAAATATTACCAACAATACATATTTATAGTAAAATTGCCAATAATATATTTTATAAAGAAAAAACAAACTATTAATACGTTTTATCTGTAGTTGAAGGCCTACAAGTTCGTTCAACATATATTTAGTTGAAACTCTAAAATAGTATTAAAATACTTAGATTTCGGAATTTAAATAACCAATAGATGTTGATATCCCACCAAAAATCAACAAACTAACCAACATGAAAGAGCTCTTTCATGACATTAATCCATATAATATCCTACAATTTCTTAAAGAAATCAAACTGTATTCCAAAATATAACATCAACAAGAGAAAACACACACATCACCGCCTCTAGTCATCATGTTCACGCAAACATCTGCATGCACAAAAGCTGAGTATCATCTACCATGTATTCAAATGTGAAAGCAGAATAACATATATCTTAATTTTATTGCTTCAAAGCTCCCAAGAAAATTAAATTTCGGCATTAAATGTTTCATAAATGATTTGATATGCCACTAAACAAACAAATCATTTAATCTTAAAAACGGAAGTAAATTTTGTAAAATATTTTTCACTGGAGTCGTTGATGATTTAAGAGAGACTGCTTTGGATAAAGAAATTTAAACAGTTTCAGAGCGACATCCCGTCAAATATCTTCATCGTTTAGCTGCCGAAGATAGAGCATTTTCTTTCACTAACATTAAATCGGATAATGATTCAAGACAATGTATTGAAAGTATTGAAACGATCAATTTTCTTGGAACGATTGAAATTAAATTTCGAAAAAGTATTTGTTTGTCGGAATTTTTATGACAATAAATATGATATAAATGCGTAGACATTTGTGCTGACAACACATTGAATACGTGGGTAGAATTTCCGACATGTTGGTTCCTTTAATATCGATTTTTACGTGTTTATGATAAGCGCCATATCAACTTCTATGTGTTATTTAATGCCGAAATCTAGATATTTTGAACGAAATTTTATGGCTTCAACTACAGATAAAATGTATCGTTGTTCATTTTGTTACATATATGTATTATTAGTAGTTTCATTATAAATATGTATTGTTGGTTGGTTGTTTTGTTAGTGGCATACGAACATCTATGGGTTATTTAATGCCAAAATCTAAATATTTTGAACAAAATTTTATAGCTTCAGCTACAGAAAAAAATGTATCGTTGTTCATTTTGCTTTAAATATGTATATTGTTTGTACTTTCACTATAAATACGTATTGTTGGCTGGTTGCTTAGCGGCATATCAACCTCTTTGGGTGATTTAATGCCGAAATCTAAATATTTCGGACGCAGTTTTATTTTTTCGAGAGTTGGAGGTGGATAGAAAATGGTTTTCGGGATACAAGTCTTGATAATTAATCTTTAGCTGGGGACGGAGAGAAGTGGTGCATTTATAATTTATATTTTTTATAGGGTATTTTGCGTGTAAGAGAATATGAAGAACCCAACTGGAATTGGAACTTAACAATTCCGAACATTATCCATTACACCAGCTTCGCATCCAAGCTTACAGCACCTGACATTCCAAAACGGTCACCCATCTATGTATTGGCCAGGAACGAGGTTGATTAACTTCGGTGATCGTACGGGAACCGGTGTTTCAACGTGATGTAGCTGTAAGGTGTCGTGGCTTTAATATCGAAATTATTTTTATTCTAAAATTGAACCCATAAGTAACGAGTAAACAAAATTTACTTCGGGCTTTAAGACTGATTGATTGATTCAGTTTGTTTTGTTTGTTGTGTTTTATGGCATATCAACTTCAATGGGTTATTTGCTGCCGTCATTTTTTTTTTATTACTGGTAATATTTTGTTTTGTCAAAAATTTATTTCCTTCAAAAATGTATTACGGGTAATATTCATTTCCTCAAAAATGTATTGCTGGAAATTTTTTTTTTCAAAAATCTATTGCTGGTAATAGTTTTTTTCTTCCAAAATTTATTGCTGATAATAATTTTTTTTACAAAGTATTTCTGGTATTAAAACCCATTTTATCCCAGTATCGGGGTTAACTATTTGCCCATAGCTGGGACCCTAACAGGTGCTACCACCCCCGGTTAGGGTGGACCTGGGAACACCAGTAATTAAGAGGTGGTTCCACGTTCCTCAAAACCTCCTGATCAGAAGTCTTGCTGCTGGATGTAGTTTATCGTCATACCCAGGACGCGGATGTAGTTTATCTTGTTACCCAGGACGGGACTGATTGATTGATTTGATAGCAATGTCTTACGATCTGAGAAGTGTCTAAAGATAAGTATGTGATCACCGACGTTTAGCAACCTCGAGCATGGTCAGTACCTAGATGGGTGACCATTTGGGAATACTAGTTTCTGTAAACTTGTTAGTACAGCTGATGTAATGGATAACGACTCGGAATTCGAAATCGGAGAGCCGGGTTCCAATTCCAGTTGGGTTCGTTATATTCACTTACGCGCCAACACCCCATTAATATCACTCGGCTTGAAAATCAAGGCTTATAGGACTCAGTCCGCCCTGCTATCCACTCAGTAAATGGGTGGCTGGAAGAATAGATGCATTCATACATTTCCCAAATATATTTGCGCCTAAGTGTTTTCGACACAGCCTACTGGGATTCGAAATCAGTTCCCCGAGCGTTGTGGCGTATATAACGCCACAACGCATCTGCGTAACGTTTAATATAATGTATTTGAGATTTGATTTTCAGAACATTCATATGGTTCCTTACTTGGAAAACCTTAGATACCAAGCGTATTGAAAGCGTTCTGTTATTTTCATTCAATGTAATCTTGAGCCATATGAAGTTAATTCTCTACCGCCCATAGAGACATTATATAATCTGTTTGTGTCCTCAGCTGGACGCTGACATCGAAGAAGCCTGCCTTTGATCATCGATTCGAAAATTCCATGCCGAATACTAATCCTTTTTAAACCGGAAACTCATTTTTTGAGGTTCACCGGATTTCCGTTTTATCATCCGACGAATATGACGCTGTAATTTGATTCCATAACTGAATATCTTTCCTGGAAACTTTATCAGCACAAGCGTAATCGACGCTGGAAACAATTATACAAGCCAGAAGCGATAGAAGAGTGTGTGGGGTACGAGTCTGGGCGGACTGGTATTATAGTTATGATAAAGCTGACATAACAGAATTTCCTCATTGGATCGCATTTCTAGGTGACTCTCTCAAATAATATGGTTACGCTGAAACTAATGCTTCCTGTTTAATTATGTAGGACACAAATTACAGAAGTTGATGCTGTTGGTACGGGAGTAGGCACTGAAACTTCTCGCTAATCATATTAGAATCCTGCAGAGTATTGCGTGACAGGAGGATTACTTTGGGAACAAAGAGGAGAGTACTGAACTACCCCGTGACATCTGTCCTCTTTTACGGCAACGAATGTTGGACGGTCTCTTCAAAGATGAAGAGACTCGAGACAACGGAGGTATGGTCCCGGAGAATGATGCTAGGGATATCATGGACCGAGCGTGTGAGCAACGATGAGGTCTTAGAGAGGATGCAAACAAGGAGGAAGCTGAAATTTCTAGAAAACGTAATGAGAAAGAAGGGCCTGGAGAATCTGATACACACAGGTCGAATAGAGGGAAAGAGAGACAAGGGAAAGCCAAGCATGATATACCTGGCGGGCCTAAGCAAATGGATGACAGAACGTGGTCTGGGGGAGGTGGCACAGGGACGAAGTTTATTGAGAATAACAAGGGATAGGGGGAGTTGAATGCCCTGATCGCCTACGTCCTGACGGAACACAGCACATGAAAAGAAAGAAGATTGTAACCCCGTTAGTTCTTCTTCTTCTTCTTGCTGTGTCCCTTCAGGACGTTGGTGAGCATGGCTCTCCACAATTTCCTGTCTTTTGTAGCTCTTAATAATTTTTTTTTTGTTATGCCGCCTAAACGTACTTCTAACATCAGTTTGCTTAAGCTTGATTGGTAGGTTATGCGTTGTTTTCTTTCTGTCCCTCTCCCCTGTGAATGCCAAATTTTCCAAGTTTTCATTCTTTATTCTGACCCCTGCAAATTTCAACTGTCTTTTCCTGACGTGTCATTTTGTGTCCATTTTCTCTAAAACTACGTCGGTTCTCACATGTTCCCTCCATTGTATTCTCAGTATCCTTCTGTAGAACGACATTTATTTTTGCTTCAAGGCTCTTCTTCATATTTGAGAAGATTATCCAGAATTCTCTGACATATAGGAAGACTTATATTTTGGTATTTAATCGACAACCCCAGGGAGTCGCGTTGTGACACAAGGTCGGTTTAATTTGGGGAGCACAAGTGCATACACCCTGGCTAGGAACAAAAATTGGCCGCAACCGTCGGTTGCGCAAGAATCGATACGAGTACCAATCCCTCTCCTTGATGCAATGAGAGGGCGTGGCCTCGGGCAGCAGTTCCCCGGGGCTGGGGACCTCTGAGTACAATTTTCCTCAGTCCGCCACTGATTGCACTCTGTCCGAAGACAGACACGCAACTGTGAGATGATAAGTAATGTGTTAGATCCACCTCGAGAGAGAGGAATTTACACTGTATTTACTTACCCCCCCCCTACTGTCAGATTGTGACACAAGGTCGGTTTTTAACGTGGAAACCTGAGTGTCTTCACTCGGGCCGCTGGTCTTAGCTGGTCAAAGCCTGTCCAAGCTGGTCAGAGCTGGTTTAAGCTAGTCAGAGCTGTGATACCACGAGCGCAGGGACAGATCCCTGTGATCGGTAAGTATCAGAATGCGTAGAGAGAGAGGAATTTACACACTAGGTATTTACTCTGTCTTCCCAAGTTGTGACACAAGGTCTCTTTTAAGGTGGGCAGCTGAGAGTGTACGCCCAGACCAGGAACAAAAATTGCCAGCAACCTTCGCAACCGTCGGTTGGGCTGGCCTCGGTGAGAGCACTGATCCCTATCTCTGGTGCAATGAGGGGGTGCGGCCTCTGGCAACTTTTCCCCAGGGCTGGGCACCTTTCATTATAGTTTTCCTCAGATGCAACTCTGTCCTCTGAAGGAGTCGCCCCAGATCGCACTGCACCCAAAGACAGTGTGTTAGAAATTATTCCACGGAGTAATTTTCACGCGGTATTTATACTGTGCCCCCACCAGGAAGCGATGTGACACAAGGTCTATTTTTAGGTGGGGACCCGAGGGAGTACGCCCGGGACAGAAACAAAAATGCCCCTCAGCCCACGCAACAGTCAGTTGTGCTGGCTTCGGTGCGAGAACCGATCCCTCCCTCTGGTGCAATAGGAGGGCATCTCTTCAGTATTATTTTCCCAGTTGCCCCTCTGTCCTTTGACAGAGAACCCCCTGAGCGCGCTCTGCCCAAAAACAGAGACGCAACTGAGAGATGATAAGTTAACGTGAAATTACTCAAAAAGCGTAATTTTCAGCGCTTACACGTTCACCCACCAGAACGAGATGTGACACAAGGTCGTTATAAAGTGGGTACCCAAGCGCGTACATTCGGGCAAGGGACAAAAATTCCCCACAGCATCCGCAACAGTCGGTTGCGCTGGCTTCGGTGAGAGCACCGATCCATCCCTCTGATGCAATGGGAGGGCGCTGCCCCGGGAGCTGTTCCCCAAGGCTGGGCACGTCTCAGTATTATTTTCTCAGTTGAGGCAATTTGAAAGAGAAAAGCCCCTTATAACACACTCTGTCCAAAGACAGAGACGCAACTGAGAGATGATGAGTTGACGTAAAATTACTCAAAAAGTGTAATTTACACACTAAGATCTGTATTATATATTATCTACTTCTCAGCAATATCCTTTTTCAGGTTTAACTAATTTGCATATTGTTTTTAAAAATTAACTCATTAACTGTTTTTCATTATGCTCTTTTATTTGAGGATTGTCATATAAAAAATTGTTCAGTTCAGGAATATTGTCTTATATAGTGCAGAAAATGTTATAATAGGACGTGCACTGCAATTTTGGATAAAAAAGAGCAATAAGAGTTACTCCCCTTGAACCATGAAAGCAACGATAATGGCTAATAAATATATTAATATATATTTTTAACCTCGCATTATATGGCAACCCTGAATCTGGGCGGAACGAAAATCGTTACCTGCACCTAACTTATCTACAGCTTTTGAATGAGCTACGAATCCTTGAAATTGGATGATTGTGAAGCGGAGGAGTTGTTTAGAAAAACACAAACACAGACATATACACTTTATTTTATATATAGGATTACCATTACAATATTTCATAAAGTTGTTAAGCTAAATATTTATCTATTTATTATTTAGTTATGTGTGTGTGTGTGTGTGTGTGTGCGTGTGTGTGTCGGAGTATGAAACGAAAGATGTCTACTTAACACGTTAGATCGACAGTGTCGCCATATTTACTGTGTGAGAGAAATGGTTAATGTGTTTCCTTCTTTTTTTTATAAAAAAGCAAAGAAACTGGCGAACCGGAAGTTGTTCCTTATTCGACTATAATATTGTTAGAGGAGTTGCAGTGGCAGCATGTTGCGCGCATTATGAGAACAGAAAAGAAGGCTTATGATGCTGATGGACCCGAAACCCATAATGATCCTCGGCGGCTAAAATCGACACTGACGATATGTACCAGTGCATCAAACCGATGTGGTCCACGAAAAAAAGCTGAAATATTTAATGGCACAATAGGGGAATCTTTACGGATATTCTATTGTCGTGGAACTTGAACGGAGCTTATACCATCATCAAATTATGTGTAATAACAAAAGAGATTAAGTGTAGGCCTAAGGAAAGTTTATTCTGCTTAGAATAATTGATACCACACGCAGTGACTATTTATAGTCCTCTACAAACAAAACAGTTCTCCAAAGGGAGATTACTCCTGATTACTTTATCACATTAAGAATTTGTAGAAATTAAAATAGGAAAACAATGAATTGTTTTACGTGTTGTGGGAGGAAATCATGTTTTTTTTAATTTAATAAAGACAGAATATAGATATTTTTTTGAAAGAATTAAATGCAGGAATGGTTCGTTATATTACTCCATATCAAGGGTAAAAATAGCCCTTCCAAGCAAGAAACTTTCCGTATTCATTGAGCGAACAATTAGTGTTACAGTTTGTTGAAATTCGTAAAACCTTTTTTATTAAAACACTTGTTCATTGAATCCGACTTCTTCATTTAATAATGCCGATTAAATTCTCCTTCCAATTTATTGTGTCTATTTTCAGCAGATTGAAAATGCGACAAAGGTAATTGAACACGCATTGAAATTAACGAAAGAACGATTCCAATAGATTCGCAAGCTTATGGGGATTTTCCATGTGTGGTTTAGATGTAGCACAAGACCAAAATCATAAATCCATCTTTTATACCCCCCTTTTCCTCGATAATTCCGAGAGAAGAATAGTTTGTGTTTAACTTTCTACACCCAAAAGTAGAAGAGTAAAATCGCCATGAAAAAAAAAAACCTGACAAACTATTGTAAAAATACAGCAGGTGATTATCTTCCCTTGATGGAGATAGGTTATGTGGGTCACGTGACGGCAGCTTCATACATTGACGAATGTGTCCATTCATTAAACTGGTTTACAAGAACCAAACAGAGAGGTTGCTTTCTTTAGCTGAAGCCCCCAGTAACTTACGAGTTCATAGTATCGCTTCCCTTTTGGAATATATCTTCCTCAGATATAGAAAGAAACTCCGGGTCGCAATTATCAATTACGGAAAACCCAAAATTCGACGTTTGCCGTTTGCGGAAAATGTGATATCGTAGATGAATCCGGCCAGCATGACTTCCCCAGAAACTCAGAAGAATCTCCCTATTATATGTAAAACCCTTTCTTTTTGCGCGCCTTTCATCCCGCTCGCTGTGTAGATATATGGCATATTATTCTCAACATGGGACACGTGTAAATATGTATATGTAGTTTTGTGTATGTTATAGTGGTATAAACTTATCTCTGAGAACAAAGCATGTTTTGTCATTCTTTTTCGTTTCACCTATTCCGGATATAATAATGCCCATAATAGGGGAAATCTAAATGGGAGAATAAACCTTTCTTTCATTGTTCTCTCCCATTATACTATGAATCCAACTCTTCTACCTCCAGCTGGATGTTAATACTGGAGCAGCAACCACTCTCTAGATTTGGTGGACAACCAATGTAGGAAAAAGAAAAGCTGGATTCAAAATCACTTGATTGTGGAGCTAGAAAATCCAGCACCTAAAGTCATACATGCTACGGAAACCGCACCAGAAATATCTAGCCTGATGAAGTTATTTTATAATGCTTCATCTTAATTATAATCGATATCGTTTTGGGGTGGAAATAATTTTTTGTCAACTGGATAATCATTAAAATTACAATTGTTAACGATTTGAGCTTGGGGTTGTTTTTACACATTCCGCATTGCTTGAAGATCCTTTTACTTTGTACTTGTTTTCCCTTTGGCCTTTGTTGAGTTTTTTACAAGCCCTTAACGCTCCCGTATTTTTCGGTGGAAATGAATTTGAAAGGGAAGAAAGTTATGATATATATAGACACCTCGTTACGCAATCTCGTGCGATAAAACGGCTCCGGGCCATTTTAAAGAGCGACTTTCTAATTCCCAATATAGACATTTTTGTATTTAAAATAGCTATTAAATAAACATTTTCTCAGGAAACCGTTTGCAATTGAATTAGTTGCCACTAAAAACTGCCAAATAACAGCCGAAGGAGTCGTAAATAGTAAGAGTGAAAAATCAAGAAGGAAATGTAGGAAGATGGAGATGAGAGTGAATGAAAAAAAAAATTTTGCCTAAAGGATGAAAGAAAAATACAGAAAAAAAATAATGAAAAAAAAAATGAAAAATGAAAAGATAAAACAATATCGAAGGACAAAGGAATGAATAAAATAAAAAGAAAAAAATGGGAGACAGAAAGTGGAGAAAACGACATTGATCCCTTGTCAAGGAATTGTTGCTTAAGGAAAATGGTGACGAATCTTTATTAGCTATTTCGTAGCACCTATCTTGACGTTGAAATCGTTTTCTCAAATTTTTCCGTTTGAAAATGATGACACGTCTGTTTATACATTTCTGCAACTATATTGTCACTTTTCTCTTTTACGCTGCCATCCCGATATTCTCGTCTGTCTATCATCTCTTATTGGCCAACACAAAAACAAACACAGATACGATTTGCTAAGTTAAGTTTTCAACTTAATGGTAGAAAATTGCCAAGCATAACATTTCTGGCGTTTTCTCAATATATGCGCAAACTTGTGTGTCACCACTCATATATACAAGGTAAGTTAAAAGTAGGAACCTATAATAGTTTACGACTGTCCGTTGACTGTTATCCGTATCAATGTGTACAAGAAGGTAGATATTAATGGAAGACATGTTTATCTAAATATGTATTCTCGGAAAAGTTAAGGAACCTAATGCAATGAAGTAGGTTTACCGACAAATTGATAACACGAGACCTGAATACTCAGTAACTAACATTTTGTTGATTAGAATATTTCGTCATGACAGATTTGTAAACGTCCGCATCTGGAGATGCTTTTCAGTGGATCGGCACTCAAAATAGTTCCTGTTATTATCATTATTTTGTAGTAGAACTGGGAAAGTCGTGTCTGCTTCTTAGAGAAAAGAGAGAAAGAGAGAATGAGGAGATACGATACGTGGCATGAGGATATGTACCACGTGATTACTCTTTCTCAAACGAAAAACAAAAACAAAAAAAAAGAAGCAAAAACTAGCAGTTTGGTTTTTACGGGGTAAGTGAAAGGCAGAAAAAGGCAAGTTACCGAGAGCGAGGCGAAAGGATTAAGTTATCATTTGTTGTTGCTGGTCGACAAGCCTGAGGTTTCAAATACACGACAATTGCCTTCGACTTCCAAAAGAGAGAGACTGACAGACAGTAAAACAGAACTGATTTTTTTCTTTCTTTTTTTTTTCTTACATTCTTTCTCTTGGTTCTTCTGACTTGTCATTTTTTTTAAAAAATAAGTAAGCCAAATTCTCTAGAATTTTTAAACTTACATACAATTCATCACCAAGTAGCAGCAAAGATTCAATGTGTAAATGTCCAAGAGAATCACTGATTTACGAAAAACATTCGTTTGGGACAACTTTGACAAGAAAGAAAGAATAAAAGAAGTTTGAATATTTTAAGCAAATTAAGAGAAAGAAGTGAAAAATATTTTTTTTTCTAAATAAAAAAGAAAAAATCGAGGGAAGGCGACTTGAAGACGAAACAAAATTTTCAAAGGTAACAGCAGTTGGTAAATATATTCACTTCTCTTCGATATCCTTTTATGACTATCTTAACACCTCATCAACTTAATGAGCCGTTTCTAAAGGCTATTTACATGTATTACAAAATGTTTCCTACGCCAAAAAACGAACAAAGATGTCAGGTCTCTCGCGTTTTACCGTAATTTTCATCTTTTACAAAGGGGGCTCTCGAGGTAGAAGGTTACGTTTGGGGGCCATATGTGTGTATCGGCGCGGAAGATAATGATTAACCCTCGCCTTGAACAGGTTAAGATTGTAGCGATCGGGGAAACACCCTGTTGATAGCTGATTCCACAGGGTACTGGTTCGCGGGAAGAATCTGCTCGAGTGGAACTTACTTCTCACCGACGGAAGGGAATGTAGGTGGTTTGCTACTATGTAAGTGGCAAAACGTGTCCTTGCCGTAAAGGTTTGATTTAGCGGAACCAGGAAATGTATTTCGTCCGAAGACTTTCCGTGTAAGTAGCGGTAGAGCAGCAAGAGGCTTGCCACACCCTACCTGTGGCAGAGAGTTTGAACGGTGGACAATAATTCGTCACACACAATGGCTTGGAGACGCTTATGAACTCTATCAAGGCTGGAGAGTGAGGTCTGGGCAGCTCCCGTCTATATACATGAATACAGGCATAAAGGGTTTATTTGTGTTTCTATGTAAATCATTAGAGAACGGATACGAAAGACTACATGCATACGCACACGCTCGCACAAATACGCACACACATATGTCTGTGCGTATTTGTGTGCGTGCGTGTGGTTAAAATTGGAAACTGATGTCAACATCTAGTCTGCGACAGTCTGTTTCACGCTTAAACGCAATCATTAGCCTAGAGATTGAATTCAAGCATTTAGCAGACTGCCGCCGTATCGTATTGATATCAATGTCCTATTTTAAATTAACACGTGATCTATGTCTGAGATATAAATATATGATACCATAAAACTATATTTTTATCATATATATATATATATATATATATATATATATATATATATATATATATATATATAATTATTATTATTTAAAAATATTTTTCCATCGCGACACAGAAATTTCAATGTTTCGGAACTAAAATTATTTTTCCATTTTCAAGCGATATTCATCAAATAAAACAACACCCATAAAAATAATTTTGAAAACTTATTTCATTGCCTACTTAAACTCTTCAATATAATAGTACTTCGCTTTCAAAAGTAAATAATATTTTCTGAAGTAATGGATATTGCTTGAAAGTAGAACAATAATTTTAGTTCCGAAACATTGAAATTACTGTGTCGCAATGGAAAAATATATTTAAATATATTAAATAAATTTGTATCGAGCAGTTTTTAAAAACTGAATGCAAAGGAACTGTGGCTTATTCATCTGACATTTCTTTCTATTTATTTGAATATATATATATATATATATATATATATATATATATATATATATATATATATATATATATATATACAATAAAAAGCTCAAATACTAATATTCCATGGTTATAATTAATTACTTTGGTACACGATCCAATATATTAGACCTACAATTGGATCGTGATTACGATTCCAAACTAATAAATTATAACCATGGAATATTAGTATTTGAGCTTTTTATTGTATATATATATATATATATATATATATATATATATATATATATGAAAATATATAAATAAATTTCCAAGAGGATAGAATCCAGGTAGAACTCAATGTCCAGAAGAGCGTAATAATGTAATAAAAAGCTCAAATACTAATATTCCATGGTTATAATTAATTACGTTGGAATCGTAATCACGATCCAATACATTAGACCTACAATTGGATCGTGATTACGATTCCAATGTAATAAATTATAACCATGGAATATTAATGTTTGAGCTTTTTATTACATTATTACGCTCTTCTGGACATTGAGTTCTACCTGGATTCTATCCTCTTGGAAATTTATTTATATATTTTCATATATATATATATATATATATATATATATATATATATATATATATATATGTGTGTGTGTGTGTGTGTGTGTGTGTGTTTGTGTGTGTGTTTGTGTGTGTGTAGGAGTTCGATCCTCACTGGGTGCCCAATTCTTTCGGCCTTGTACCACATCTGAGCTACGCTTGGAAAATCACTATATATATATATGTATATGTGTGTGTGTGTGTGTGTGTGCATATTTACCACTAATATTCTCTCTCTCTCTCTCTCTCTTTCTCTCTCTCTCTTTCTCTCACTAAATATATATATATATATATATATATATATATATATATATATATATATATATATATATATATATTACTTAATGTTGTGGATTCCGGGGATGGAATCCTGCACAAATAAATAAATAACGCCAGTAATTGAAATAAGAAAATAAGTGTATTGAACGTAAGAATACAAACTCGAAATGAAGATTAGTAGTCCAGGAATACGGGTTAGTAGAAAGTATATGTACAAGTCTCTGTAAGTGAAGCCGTAATTATCTCTCTCTCTCTCTCTCTCTCTCTCTCTCTCTGTGTGTGTGTGTGTGTGTGTGTGTAGACTTTACGTATCTCAGCCTTATCTCAACGTATCTCCTCTCGTATCTCCAACTGTGTCAGTATAAGTATACTTTAGACGAGTTCATCTTTTGTAAAAGGGGGTGAGCCCCACAACACTTAAAATGTTATTTAGTAGGTACTCGTGATTGAAATGGACGTCCTAGTTTTCATAATTTATACAGTGTGTATTACATATATCAGCCTATGCACTGGAGAAAGATTAATGAAAAAAATGAAATCTGCTCTCCGGCAAGGTTTGAAAACTTATTTCCCTGCCTACTTAAACCCTTCAATATAATATTACTTCGCTTTCAAAAGTAAATCATATTTTCTGAAGAAATTGGATATCGCTTGAAAATGAAGCAATAATTTTAACTCCGAAAGATTGAAATTTCAGTGTCGCGATGAAAAAATATATTTAAATAAATATATTATAATATTCTGGCCTACTTTGTATCGAGCACTTTATAAAAAATAAATGCAAAAGAACTGTGTATTATTAATCTGAACACAGGTATGGAATAACACAGATATATTACAAACAGAATATGTACAAAAGAAGTAGAAGTGTTAGTAATAACAATCAGGTTAGGTTTGAGAGAACTATGTTGTCTCGACTAGTATCACTATTCCAATGTCTTACAGTAATCGTCTGACGCGACTCTGTCTCTGACTGACTCACTGCGTGACTCTAACTACTGCTTCCTCTTGAGGCGCAGTATTTATGAGGTATGGAAAAGTCTTTTAATATTATGGGTAAGTTCCCATAACAATATATATATATATATATATATATATATATATATATATATATATATATATATATATATATATATATATATTACTTAAATTATTTTAGTAGATACTCGTGAGTGAAATAGACCTTTTAGTTTTCATGTTTTAAAAAATGTGTATTACATATATCAGCCTATGCACTGGAGAAAGATTAACAAAAAAAATGAAATGTTCTCTCCGGCCGGGTTTGAACCTTAGTCCCCCTTTGTCGGAAAAAAGACAGGTTGATTCGACGTTTTTCAGACCGCTCGGTCACGAAGAGCATTACAGCGCAACATTGTTGCATTTGGCCTTTTGCAGAATGCACATTTCCCCGTTCAGTTATTATCAAAAGGCCATTTCTTCTCAGTTTGGCATCCGAAGCGTAAAGATATGACCTCGCGATCTAAAGGATGATTGGTTAAAAAAAGGGTTTCTCTGACAAAGGGTAAAGATTTCTGGTGTCCGATGGCCGATAGACGTAATACGCATTGTTAAAAAATAAAAACGAGGTGTTTATTTCAAGCACAAGTGTCTATAAGCAATGTTTGAAGCAATGAAAATGTTGGAGTAAAAATATGTTCCTTAATACTATATAATATGTGTATATATGTATGTGTGTGAATCAAATTAAAAGAATCATTGACAATTTCACAATCATAAAATGTCTATAATGACTTCCCTACAAATACTTTTTCTACAGATATTTTCAAGGTAACTGCTCCGAAGAGTTAGTTTCGCTGGTTCCTAAACTGCATGAATTTAAAGGTGCTACTAGGTTGGCATCTCAGTGACACAATTTCACTATCATAACGGTTAAATGTAGCCGTCTCTTCTACTCCAATAGCTTCATGTCTCGCACTTCCCATCTGTGGAACTCCCTACCTTTTACTTGCTTACTTGATAGCTATAATCTCCAACGATTCAAATGCAATGTCGATCGACATCTCCAGATGCCTTGATCTATTCCCTGTCTTTCACTTAATCTATCACGCCTCTTTACACTTGCTCCCTTGCGTAACTCCTTGCGGGCTAGTGGCACTCCGGCCTTGCTTGGAGCGAAATGCTTAAAAGAAAAAATGCTGTTAAGTACAAAAACATTATCTCATATAAATATATTTGTGGAACATCATCGGAAGATTATAAAGAAAAAGCCAATTATAATGTCGGAAATAGGTTTCATAAAAAAAAAGAAGACATGAGCTTGGAAAGAATACCCGGATTCAATCATATCAATATCTCTTTGCAAATCCAGATGCAGATTAAAGAACCAAACAGTAAAATAAAGTATTTGTTTGGTACATGAGTATTTGAAAAATAATCGTTGTCGACATTAGGTATGGTTGAAAAATAACGTGTTGAACAGAAGTAACAGAATGCTTAAATACAGCTATATGAAAAACCTTAAAATAAATCGGTATCGTTTGTAAGGGACGTCAGGCTATATGACGGTTCCGTATAGAATACAGGTTCGATTCCTGTCGGAGGACGCATATTTTCCGTGAAAATTTCTCGGACATTAAGGCCGGTAAATGTTGTTAATACTGTTTATTATAAACAGAGCATTTAATTAAATAGTTGTATCTATAAAAAGAACGTATAAACATAAAAAAATGTCTTAAATACATATATATTTACATATCTATACAGATATATATATATACATATATATATACAAACATATATATACACATGTATATACACACATATATACATACACATATATATAAAAACATATATATGCATATACACACATATATATATATATACATATATATATACACACATATATCCATACTCATATACACATATATATATTCACATATATGTAAACATATATATACATATATATATATTCATATATATAAATATATATATATATGAACGCAGATATATATACACACATATATATACACTTATATTCACATATATATACACACACATACATATACACACACACATGTATATATTTATATATATATATATATATATATATATATATATATATATATAATTTTCAGAAAATAAAATAACTAGATATTAGCAACCGTAACGCGCGTCGGGTACAAGTTATAGCTTACATATAATATATATATATATATATATATATACATATATATATATATATATATATATATATATATACATATATATATATATATATATATATATATATATATGTATATATATATATATATATATATATATATATATATGTATATATATATATATATATATATATATATATATATATATATATATATATATATTATATGTAACCTATAACTTGTACCCGACGCGCGTTACGGTTGCTAATATCTAGTTATTTTATTTTCTGAAAATTATATATATATATATATATATATATATATATATATATATAAATATATACATGTGTGTGTATATGTATGTGTGTGTATATATATGTGAATATAAGTGTATATATATATATATATATATATATATATATATATATATATATATATATATATATATATATATATATATATATATATAAATGAAGAGGTTATAATGGTTCCAACGAGAGAAAAGTGTGTATATTAAAAAGAAGAGAGGTACCGCAAACCTTTTTGGTTGTAATGTGGGTTTTTAAAAAAATATTATTCTTTATTTTTCATAGTTTTTTAAAAAACCACATTACAACCAAAAAAGTTTTCGGTACTTCTCTTCTTTTTAATATATATATATATATATATATATATATATATATATATGTGTGTGTGTGTGTCTGTGTGTGTGTGTGTGTGTGTGTGTGTGTGTGTGTGTGTGTGTGTGTGTGTGTGTGTGTGTTGTGAGTTTTAAATTAAGGTATATGATCCCTAAAAAGTTTTAAATTATTCACAATTGGAAAACGTTCATGAAAGTATTTTTTTTCGAAATATACCCAATTATGCATTACGCCGTTTAGGCTTCATCACATCAAAAACGAAAAATCAGTTGCGTGTGTGTGTATTAATGCATGTTTAAATAATGAAATTTTATTATTTTTCCTAAGTTGGAGTTGCTCGTGACTAAAAAGGAAGAAAATGAGTAACTTTTAAAAGCGTCGTTAACCTTTATGTTCATTACTTTAAGTATTCGAGTCGAAATATATGTTCCTTCAGAATGAGTAGAAAATAAAAGATTTATTTTTCATCCATTCGTTTTGTCTGTCGACAGTAAGATTTAAAATTAGGGTATATGATCTCGATAAAGTTTTAAATTATTGACAATTAGAAAACGTTCATGAAAATATAATAACCGGATATATTTCTAAACAATAAATTATCTGTGTAGATATATATATATATATATACTTCCACAGGCCGACAGCTCTTCAGTATGCCTAGACGTCCGATTGCTTCAAGCTGGGATCGAAACTCGGCCGATTTGACATCAGTCTGAGATCCAACCCCTCAGCTGTCGACGCCTAGCAGAAAGAAAGCGAAATTTTAACGCTTTCCATACAAAATACGCCAGTAGAGCTCAATTGGTACTTGAAGAGCAATGCACACACACACACACACACACACACATATATATATATATATATATATATATATATATATATATATATATATATATATATATATATATATATATATATATATATATATATATATATATATATATATATATATATATATATATATATATAGTGTTAGATAAATGAGATAACCAGATATCTGTATACTTTTTTTAAAAATAAAAAATAAGATATATTTTGTGCCCACCGAGTTGGGCAACTAACGAAACTTGAATCGAACACCAAACGGAATATATATATATATATATATATATATATATATATATATATATATATATATATATATAATCACTATCGAGATCTATCTATTTATCTATCTATATATGTAATCACTGTCTGTCCATAGCTATTCATCTATCTTAAAAGTTATAGGAAAATCTAAAGAATAAAATTATAGATTCGAAAAGAAACAGTTGAATTTCTGGTATATCTGATGAGAAAAGAATACTTGGAGAATTTGATACTCGTATAAAAGGCAAATGAGACAAAGACAAATTATCAGTTAAATAAAGAGATTGTGTAAAAGAATATATACCGAATTAAGTCATGTTACAATTTTATAGCTACATGTGTTCAGATTTTATATAAATAAATAAATATATATACATATATATATACACACATATATATATATATATATATATATATATATATATATATATATATATATATATATATATATATATATATACATATATATATATATTGTGTGTGTATCTAGGCAGCATTTTTTCATTCATACATGTTTCATTAAATAATATAGACAAGTGTTGTCTATTTATTTTATGTAAATTCTTTT
>OZ038515.1:11271400-11286400 GCA_964036315.1 Acanthosepion esculentum
GACCTGCGAGACTTCATAAGGGGACAGTCGGGACGCAGTGAAACTGCACATTTCGGACAGATGCTTCTATCAGCTGACTAATAAAACTATTATTTTGTATATGTGTTCTGTAATTTCAATACACTTGTTCAACCTACCTTCTTCTTTCTGTGTCTTTCTTTCTGGTCCCTAACAGGCGACGACAGAAAGAGAGATTGGGTGAGGGAGAGTGACAGACATGAAAAACTGAAATAAAAATATATAGGATTCTTTTAGTGAACATCAAATAGCTATGTTTAAGCTTGCTGTCAATTCTTGTTACTTAATCTTTTAAGATTCCACCAACGATTAGTTCACCGTGCATCTATCGACGACTACCTTTTTTTTCTGTTGCAGTCATGGCTACCTATGCAGAACGCAGTTTACGGGTCATGTTTTATCATGTATGTAAACTGGAAATCTTTGGTAATTATGTCACTATCAAAAACATTCTTGGAGTTGTTTATGAAATTATTTTTCATGAACACGTCCTACCCTGAAGGAAAAGAAAAGAAAAGAATACTGAACTGTTACGTGACATCTGTCCTTCTTTACGGCAGTGAATGTTGGATGATTTCCTTAAAGATGAAGAAGAGACTCGAGCCCACAGAGATGTGATTCTACAGAAGTATGCTAAGGATATCACGAGCCTGTGAGTAACGATGAGGTTGCAAACAAGGAGGTGGCTTATACTTAATATCAGGAGGAGGCATTTGATTCTTCTGGGACACATAATGCGGAAGAAGGGCCTGAAGAATCTGATACTCACGGATCGAATAGATGCAAAGCGAGACAAGGAAAAATAACGCATGACATATCTAGCGTCTTAAGCAAGTGGTTGTCAGAAGGTGGTCTGGGCGAGTAAACAGAAGGAAGGAACGTTGTGATCTGCAAGGAATAGAGGCAGGTGGAGGGCCATGATAACCTACGTCCTGAAAGGACATGGCACATAAAATGTAAAAGGAAGAATAGCGCCCGCTGACCCCCTATTGATTTTAGACGCAGAAAAAAAATTGAGGGGACTCTTAGATAAATTCGTGAAAGAAATTTTGAAAAAAGACTAATCATGAAGTGCAAGAAGATAGAATGTATTCTCGTTTTTATTGTTCACCTCTGTTGTCTCCACGTAAGGAAGTCACAGCGGAAGTGAACAAATCTTGGACAGTTGACTTACCGAAACTGAAATACACAGTGGCACGTCGTAATAGAACAATCTACCCTCATGCCCTAAATAAAGGGTTCGAATCGAAATTCCAACGTGTATCACCTGAAGACGGCTAGAGCGTACAACGGCCGAAACATCGTGGATATGACAATAAAGATGAAGACGACAGTCCGATTTAGAAATACAGAGTAAATAGTTACAATATCTCATCCTAGAAATATAGATAGATGGCAAAAGTTGTAACAGATTCTGGACAATATGATAAAGAAATCCAAAGGCACATTGGAATACCGAATGATATTATCCATAAGCTCAAAAAGCATGAAGAGACAATAAAGTTTGATAGGAATATAGAAAATAGTTCTGAACTGTTATATAATATGAATATATATGTGACACTAAATAATGGGCAGTTTATTCTCAGATGAACAGAAATGCCGTAAGACAAAAGGAAGTCGAGAACATGTCAGTAACGAATACGTTTTATGAGAATACTTTTACGTAAAAACAGAGTTAATTCAAACATCTAAGATGCATAATGAGCAAAACAGTCTTGCAAAATTTGACACTCTATTGTGGGAACCTAACATACCTACAAATGGACTCTTCCACACTTATATAAATTGGCTACCAATTTCTAGTAAAGGGGAAGTCACCCTGTGTGACTACTGTCGAACTCTCTGCTTTGGCAGAGAGGAACTCGGACGAGGCTTTGCCGCAGGGCAAAGTTTCGTCCGGGGAGGTAGACAGTCCCTGAATCCGTTTATACAGGTTCTAATAGGCATATTTTTGGCCGAGCCTACGGGCTCGGAAAGCCCACATTAAACCGGCCTTGTGCCACATGCGAACCGTGTGGGGGGGGGTTAAATATCGGAAGTCACCAGGTGTGAGTCACCAAGAGTGTATCACCGAGTGAGTGTATGAATGAGTGAGTCAGGACACCAGTGAAAGAAGTACTCTCCAGTCCACATACTTTGTACTACGTTTCCATGAATAATATACCGTTTAACTTTATATCCAAGTCTGTGTTATTTTTCTATGGTTTCAACACCATAACACACTCGCAGATCATATCGAAGATAAGAGATTTAGATGCAACTATTGTGTAACCTACCTAAAGAACTTGCGTAAATGGAAGAATGATCACCGATTTGATGTTTCTAATAGTAGAACTATATGGAGAGTCATGAAGGACTATATCCAGAAGGAACACCTTCACACATAACTAAGTGCCGTAAACTCCCTGAGGAGTACGTTGCCACAAATCTCCGTATGCGAGGCCTTGCTGTTGTTGTTTTCATAGCAAGTAGTAAGTTTTTAAGGGATGGTGTTTCTAATCACATCCCCAACTGGTTTTGAATTCAGAGATTTCTTTAACCTAGATTGATTACCAACTACAGCTAAACAGCATATGTAGAAAACAAAGTGTGTAAAAATCGAAAAAAAAGAAGTAATCTTCAAACATAGCTCAATAAATTTAAACAAATTCTATTATTCGGTATAAAAATAATCTTTCTTTTCTGTTACGCTTACTGAATAAAATTATAAATTTCATCGCAAACAAACTTCAATACGAAAAATGTTTTCCTTTACAACTCAAAAAAAATAAACTGTATTAGTATAGGATGAAAAGTATGCGTGAAATTATCACGGGAAAATCCACAATTCACATTATATTATGCATGAGTAGGATAAATATAGCAGTGGAAAACTGGTCAGCTAATTATCAGCGCAAATAAGGTTACGCTTTGTTTATATGTCGCTTGGGTATTTTCGAAATGTAAACTCTGCAAACTTGATAATGAAAATACTTTGAAAGCGAGAAATAATTTACACAAAAGAACGTGAACACTCAATAAGTTAATTTGAGTATGCTAAAATTTGAGTAATCGATGGAGATATACTAAAAACCTAAATAATCGAGTGAGGAAATTCAAATTTAGACTTATTAAACTCAAAAGTTTTATTGATTAATAAATATATTTCCCAATTTTTAATATCGATTTTTGGGAGATAAAAGATTGTTAATCATTTTCTGGGTGTGACTCCTCTATCATTTTAGCATACGACAAGAAATGGTTGTCTGCATTTTCAAAGCTTGAATTGCGTTTGAGACAACCCCGCTGATTGGTTGATGAATGCAAATGTGGAAATTTGAATTTTGACGTTCGTGTGATTCTATTTGCACGTTGGTGAATGCAATGAACTCGACTGGAATTCAAAACTCGGCTCTCCGAGTTTTCATACCGGACAGCTATCCAATAACCTCCACGAGCATTTGATGAATGAATAGGATGGATAAAATAAACGAAAACATCTCAATGCCAGTAATTCGATAAGTCATATCCAGTTTTCCATTAAATGAATAATGTTTAACATCGAAAATAAAATAACGGATTTTTCGGGTAGAATTTTGCTGGAAACTTGACGTGAAATGAATATTAAATATTATTTAATTATCTAAATCCAAAAATAAAATCCTGTTACAATCGCGCGCTTGTTATTTAATATGCACTCATCTGTACAGTCTCTCTTGTTTTTTTGGGTTTTTTTCTATTATCTCCATCCTCTCTCTTTTTCTCTCTGTCTTTCTCTTTATATTTCCTCTCAATTTAATATCTACTTTTCTGTCTTTCTTTCTCATAGTTCTCTTTGTCACCTTGTTCATTCGTCTTTTCTTTCTTCTCATGAATTTCCTTCTAGTTTTCCTTTTTTTCCTTATCGCTATACCCTTTTCCCACTTTTAATTTACGCTGACCCATTCAAAACCTGTTCTAAATAAAATTAATTCCGGTGAGCCGTGAGTCGAGGTTATTTTTAGTCAATCTATTGATAAAATCCTAGATTGGCCCACTTGAAGCGAAAATTAGATTTGGAATTACCAAAGATGCCTCCGGTTAATGATGTCGACTTGCATAGATTCTCCAAAAGGTAAAAGTGATTGCCAATCAGCGCGCTTCTCCATCCAGACAACTGAATATTTATATAGGTATATACGATTTGGAATTAATATTTAATTCACAAATGCCAGCCGAAACGGAAGGCAAAGAATCCATGAGAAATATGCATTTTACTTTTGCTTAATGATTTCAAAAATAAATCAGATGCTATATACCGCTGTAATGGTACTGACAATATTAGCACTTTCCTTGGCACTTTGCTATTCATTGACCAAGATTCCATTACTACACGTGTTTGGCTTGTTTCATTCGTTGTCTAGGACCAAAGTGTAGTTTCTGCCATCGGGCGTTAAAAAAATAGATTTAAACTCTTGTGTTCCTGCCTTCTGACAGAGCGCAGCTCAAATGTAAGTTTGTTTTTGGGCAAGGTGCATCTGAAGGAATACTGAGAGGTGCCCAGTTCTGGGGGACAGATGTCTGCGACAGTACATATTTCATTGCCCTGAAGAGTAGGGTTCGATAATAATACTGATACCAGTGCAACAGTTGCGTGGGACCGGGATATTTTTGGATCTGGTACTCGGGTTCCACACATTAAACTTACCTTGTGTCATTTCCTGCCAACGTGGGGGCGGCAAGTAATTCCTAAGTGTAGTATCTGCCATCTGTCGTAAAAAAATAAAATAAAACAAAACAAACAAATTATCTCTCAAATGTGTTCCTTTCTTCGGACAGAGCGTAACTCAATTGTATCTTTGTCTTTGGGCATAACTCATCGTAAAAATATAGAGAGGTACCCATTTCGGGGGAACCCATGCCTGCAACAGAACATTTTTAATTGCACTAAAAAGTAGGGATCGGTAGTAATACCGATACCAGTGCAACCGACGGTTTCGTGGGACCGCGCTATTTTGGGATCTGGTGCTAGTATTCGGGCTCCACATATTAAACTGATCTTGTATCACTTCATACCAACGAGGGGGCGGCAAGTAATTACTAAGTATAGTATCTGTCATCGGTCGTTAAAAAAAGAAAAGAAATTATCTCTCAAATATGTCCCTGTCTTCGGACAGAGCGTAACTCAAATGTATGTTTGTCTTTGGGCATAACTCATCGTAAAAATATAGAGAGGTACCCAGTTCTGGGGAACGTATGCCTGCAACAGAACATTTCTCATTGCACTAAAGAGTAGGGATTGATAGTAATTCTTATACCAGTGCAACCGACGGTTTCTTGGGTCCGGGCTATTTTGTGATCTGGTGCAGGCGTTCGTGCTCCGCACATTAACTGACCTTGTGTCACTTCCTGCCAACGTGAGGGCGGCAAGTAATTACAAAATGTAGTATCTGCCCTCGGGCGAACAAACAAAAATCTATCTCTTAATTGTGTTTCTCCGGACGGGAAAAAATATGAGGAATGACTGGTTCCGGAGATTCCAACCCTGCAGTAGCGCATCACTCGTCTCACCAAAGAGGGAGAGATCGGTGAAATATCGACTCTGGCGAGACGTTGGTTGCGGGGTTTGGATAATGTTTGTCCTTAGCGCATAAGATCCTCATTTTAAACCAGCCTTATGCCACCGGGGCAGGGTGTGCGAATAATAACAAGTATTAATAATTATTAATTATTCTGTCTTCTTAATCTCCAATGGTAATGGTCATGTTAGGCGTTTCCTTATGAGCAAATATTTAGCATACATTGACCTCCAGCAGCCAGTGTGGTATCTCTTCTGGTAATATTAATATTACAGTGTAACCCGGATATAAGAGACCCTGATATAAGAGAAACCCGGATATAAGATAGATTGTCTTTGGTCCCAAATTAGAGCCTGTGTTAATGCATATATAATAGACCAAATCTGGATATAAGAGAAACCCGGATATAAGAGACTTCTTATCCGGTCCCGACAACTCTCTTATATCCGGGTTACACTGTAACTGTTTCTTTATAAGTAATTATGTTCGCATTCATTAATCAAAGAGACAGTTGCTAAGGGTTGAAATTTACGAATTTATTTTCTCTTGAAATAATTATTCAGCAAAAAAACGGTTTCTGAAGTCTAGTGGCTGTTATCGCTCTTTCCGGTATTGATTGAAGTTTCCTTCATTACCTTTTGTTCAAAGTAGTGTGTCAACAATAATGCCAACATCTTGATCATATCATTATTTTCTCTCCGAATTTCATTTTACTTGTTCCTACTGTAAATTCACAAGTGATGTGGCTTGTGTTATCAGGTACACTTCTTTGCTTGTTATTCTGTAATGCTATTCAACATTGTTCGAGAACGGATGAAGATACATAAGTTTCATTTGGTCAAAGACATTTTTAATCATTGTTCTCAGAAATTGGCCATACAGTTGACAGTTTAGATTTTTCAGATCGACGTTCAAGACATCCTTATGAAAGTCTCGACCGGGCGAGGCTATTTCAGAACCTGACGCGGGGTTTCAAGCCGATGTTTTGATTTTGTAGCAACGTGCGTTGTTGGGAGAAACTACTTCTAACGGAGCTTAATCTATGTTCAATTTCCTTATCCCCTATAGTAAATTTGTTATAACTGATCGTTACTCCAATGTATTTGAACTGTTTCGTATTTTCGAATTCCACACCCGGATGGTTTTTATGTATTAAAAAAAAATGTGACTTCGTCGGATTCATTCTAGTTCCAGATCGCTTGGCAACAACTGAGTTGAATTCATCGGAATTACGGAACAACATAGATAAAATGGAAATTTAAATTTTATCGATATTTTAGGTACATCTATCGAATTACAGGCCTATATTAGTTGCTTCTTCCTCTTTGATTTTTATAGATATCTCTTGCAATCAACAAGTAAAGATTGTCGAGTCGTTTTTTGAAAATCTTATGCCTTAAACGAAATCGATCTACGGCCAATGAATAATCAAAGATTTTATCACATCGAAGTTGTTTCAGAAACTTGTTTTTTATAAATGGCAGTGATACTTAATAAATAAGCGATGGCATTCATGTTGTGTTTCCGAAAATATTACTACATATTCGAGGAGTCTCATATTCAGAAAGTGAAAGTTCTATCCACTCACCCATGTACACACACACATTAACTGCTGGAAGTCCTCAACCATTGTTCCTCTCTTTAAGAACTCTGGTGACCCCTCCGACCCTTCTAATTACCGTCCTATCAGTATCCTACCCCTCTTCGGCAAAGTCTTCGAGGCCATTATCAACACCGAAGTGATTAACCACCTGATATCCCATGATCTGCTCTCAGTCAAGCAGTATGGTTTCCGCTTTGCCCGATCTACAGCCGATGTGCTTACGGGCATCACTGAATTTGTCTACCAAGCTATTCATAATAACGGTGAAGCTCGTGCTGTGGCCCTAGACATCTCCAAAGCGTTTGATAGAGTTTGGCATGCCGGCCTTCTTCGCAAGCTCCAGGTCGATTGTTTGACCTAATACAATCATTCCTGTCAAACCGTGAATTGAAGGTCGTTCTCAATGGATTCATCTCCAGCTCCTATCTCACTAACGCAGGTGTTCCTCAAGGCTCCATCCTAGGCCCTACTCTGTTCCTCATATTTATAAACGACCTTCCTGACGCCATAGATTCCCAAGTCAGCATCTATGCGGACGATACCACAATTTACTCCTGCCTCAAACACAAATCTAGTGATGCTGACAAAGTTAACCTGACAGTTCGAATAGAAAAGGACCTCCAATCGGTTGTGAACTGGGGCAAGAAATGGATGGTTAACTTTAACACCTCTAAAACAAAACTGCTCTCTATTAACCACCACAAGGATCCATCCCCGCATCCCATTAGAATGTCTGAAGACCAACTTCTCGAGAGCTCCTCTCTGCGGCTGCTCGGTCTCACGCTGGTCGCTGATCTGAGATGGAACAAATACATCGAGTCAATTGCATCATCCACCGCAAGGAAAGTTGGCTCTCTGTGCCAAGCCAGGAAATTTTTCTCCCCGGAATCGATCCTCCAAATCTATAAATCGACGATTCGACCTTGCATAGAGTATTGTTGCCATATATGGTCTGGAGCCCCTGCTGTTTGCCTCAGGGTTCTCGATAAGATCCAGAGACGGATATGCAATGTAATTGGCCCTGATCAGTCAGCTTGTCTGCAGTCGCTCTCTCACAGACGCGACGTTGCCTCGCTCTGTCTTTTTTACAAATACTTTCACGGTAATTGCTCCGAGGAGCTGCTTTCGCTGGTTCCTAGGCCTCATGAATTTAAACGTCCTACGAGGCTGGCATCCCGTTCCCACCTCTTCACCGTTGAAACTGTTATATGTAGACGTCTCTTCTACTCCAATAGCTTCATATCTCGCACATCTCGCCTGTGAAACTCCCTTCCTTATTCCTGCTTCCCTGACAAATACAATCTCCAACTATTTAAGTGTAACGTCAATCGACATCTCCAGTTGCCTTGATCTATCCACTTCCCTTCTCCACATCCTTTCACCTTTCATTCCTATCTGCTCTCCCTCCAAATCGTCTGTAACCCCCTTGCCTAGATCGATCCACTATCTTACTCCACATCCTCTCCTTTACCGCTCCTATCTGCTCTTCCTCCAAACCTTCTGTAACCCCTCGCGTGCTAGTGGCCTCCAGCCTTGCTCGGGTGTGAAAGCTTAAATATATATATATATATATATATATATATATATATATATATATATATATATATATATATATATATATATTGCTCCCGAAAATAGATTCGGTAGAACTCACTGGAGAGAATGCGCGAATTTGTAAACATAGACTATTACAGCATCAACTGCAAGACTTTTCTCAATGAATTGAGTTCGCTCAGTCACTGGTATGTTTGTTTTTTTTTTTAATAAATACGCTAAAATTCACCTTTCTCCGATTTATTTTTATTCTCATGCATGTTTGTATTTATTTCTTTTGTTTTTTTATACACGTATTTTGTTTATATGTGAATTTTTACACTTATATGTATGTACATTATTATTAAAAATACACCTTTAAGAACCGAATCTAGGTGCGCCGCCAGTGTTGTTGCTCCCATGTCACTGGAAGTTTCGGCTCTAAATAAACAACAGACTTCTTCGATGGGCACCCCCTCCGAATATGATCAGTATTCTGCCTTCCCCCAGAATAAAATTTGCTACTAGCTTTAGATTGAGCTTCATATAAATTCCCCCAGAAAACGGCAACTAATCAAGACTTCACTTGGGCTCTTCGATGTCATCGATCGGGTATGCTTAGTAGTACTGATCTTCCTACATGCGGCCATGACGGGGCGTTTTTTGGAAGAAGAGAAGAAAACAAACCAATATATATATATATACATTAATAAAATGAAAACGATTTATTATATTGGCTCGTCTTATGACTTATTTTTCTTTCTCTTCCTCCCCTTTTAACTTCTTTATTATATCTTATTTGTTTGATCTTTCTCTTTTTATAACTTTCCTTTTTATTCTTAACTACACTAAACAAAATGTTTACAATAGAGTGATTAAAATGAGTTAGAATATTTACACAAAAAACTCCAATAATAAGGTATGAATAATTTGGAATATTGATTGAAACTCGAAAATGCCGTTTAAAAACTAAGAGAAATAACATTTTAGTTAAAAAAGGAAACATAATAACGTGTAAATTTTAGTTAAAATAGGTTACTCCCAAAAGATTATCCTTAACGGAGGAAATTTGTTTAAAAACTAAGAGAAATAACATAACTAAAATTGCTTTAAAATAAATTAATCAAGATATGTACATGTTAAATACTAGTTAAAAAAGGAAACATAATAACATGTAAATTTTAGTTTAAATAGGTTACTCCCCAAATATTATCCGTAACGGAGAAATTTGTTTAAAAACTAAGAGAAATAACATAACTAAAATTGCTTTAAAATAAATTAATCAAGATATGTACATGTTAAATACTAGTTAAAAAAGGAAACATAATAACATGTAAATTTTAGTTTAAATAGGTTACTCCCCAAATATTATCCGTAACGGAGAAATTTGTTTAAAAACTAAGAGAAATAACATAACTAAAATTGCTTTAAAATAAATTAATCAAGATATTTACATGTTAAATACTAGTTAAAAAAGGAAACATAATAACATGTAAATTTTAGTTTAAATAGGTTACTCCCCAAATATTATCCGTAACGGAGAAATTTGTTTAAAAACTAAGAGAAATAACATAACTAAAATTGCTTTAAAATAAATTAATCAAGATATTTACATGTTAAATACTAGTTAAAAAAGGAAACATAATAACATGTAAATTTTAGTTTAAATAGGTTACTCCCCAAATATTATCCGTAACGGAGAAATTTGTTTAAAACTAAGAGAAATAACATAACTAAAATTGCTTAAAATAAATTAATCAAGATATTTATTTACATATTGAATAATAGTTAAAAGAAAAAATAGCGTGTAAATTTAGTTCAAATAACTCCTAAAAAATATTATCCTTAAAAGAAACCGATTGAAAAAAACGAGTAAATACAACCAAAAAAAAAAAAAAAAAACAGAAACGAAAAATGGGTAATTACGAAAAAAAAATTGCGAGTAAAGAAAAGGAAAGATTACGTGTAAAGAATATTTTTGTAATAAAAAAATCTACTTGAAAAACCAGTAAAACGCATAAATCAAGTCGGTGAATATACGACTGAATGCAACTCGGATAAATTGTTTCTCTGAAGCTTCTCGCCACCTATATATACAATTTTAACAAACATATATACAAATCTATATACATTTTCCAGTTTAACAGTATTTAGTGCTGGTATTTACGACATATATATATATATATATATATATATATATATATATATATATATATATATATATATATATATATATACATTGAATACTTTCAATTTCAATAGACCACACTACCTGCATGTAAGAAGCCGTGCCATGGGTACCATTTCAGCTCTATCATATGCTGCAATATTCATGAGAAAATTTGAGGATATCCATACCTATCCCAACATCGGTAGCGACTGCCTATTCTATGCAAGATATATCGATGATATATTCTTTATATACACGAGCGTTGACGTCAAACCTAGCCAGTTCATCATGACCCTAAACACAGTACACGACTCAATTAAGTTTGACTATGAAAAGTCCACAATCTTTAGACACCCGCATTTGCATAGATGAAAACAGGAAACTACAAACGACACTACACACTAAAATCACCGACACCCACAACTATCTAAACTTTAAGTCTTCCCACCCAAAGAGAACCTTCCCTATTCACAAGCATTTAGACTCATAAGGATATGTTCCAACAATGAAGAACTAAATAAACACATTGAAAATCTGGAGCGTCAATTCAAAACACGTGGCTATAAACAACACCTAATCAGGAAACAAATAAATAAAGCAATTTCCACACCTAGATAAGACACCCTAATGTACAGAATTAAAAATAAACCCAACCGCATCCCTCTCGTAACCACTTTCAACCCCACTCTGCCTCCACTATCCCAAATAATCAAAAGTCGATGGGAAATACTACATCTCAAACCTGACGTAAAAAAATTATTTGAAGAACCCGGCATGCTAGCATATCGAAGACCTAAGAACCTAAAGGAAATGATAGGTAGTAACCACATTTCAGGAGACAATGTAATCTGTAATAAAACAAAACCAAAATCAACAGGATTTCCCCAAACATGTAACAACAAAAGAAGCTTATGCTGCAACCACATTAGTTACACGAATTCATTCTCTAGCACAGTCACTAAATTTACTTTCAAAATCTACCACGACTCTAACTATAGAAGTCATAACATAATTTACCTCCTAGAATGCACACTATGCCAGAATATATGGAGGAAAATCTGAATGGTCATATCACTAAAGAATTAATAATTATCGCAATCGAATTAAGTCGACTCCCCATGAAAGATTATTACCTGTAGAACAACATTTCCGCTTACAAAAAAACGATTTTAAAACCCATGCCAAATTCACTATAATTGCTAGAATAGAAAAGTTCAGAGCAGATAACATTAGAAAGATTTACGGTGCCATGACAATAAGTGGATCCTGCGTTTAAAAACGAACTATCCAGCCGGGCCTAATCACAAATTGAACAATATAGATAGTATTAATATATAACCCCACAAATCAGGACCTACCCACATCCTTCACCCACGCAAGACAGAGGCTTGCGGAGGTGTTGAGGCCTCCCACTTATACACTCACCCACACGAATATACACACTTACAGACATCATACTCACTCACTGATGATGGCCATGTTGGCTGAAACTAGTCGAGGAATCTAAATGAAATAATAAAAACGAAAGAATATTAATATACAACCCAGTGAAGATTTTAAATTTTTATATTCTTTATTGTTCAAAACACACACACACACACACACACACACACACACACACACACACACACACACAACATATATATATATATATATATATATATATATATATATATATATATATATATATATATATATATATATGTCACACGGATGAGCTGTGAAACAGAGAAACAGTCTGTCTGTGGATGACAATATATACATGCTCCTGAAAAAAATTATTTTGGTTATCCCTTTGGAGAGAAAAGTGAATTTGTAAACAGTGACTCTTACCGCTTAAGATAAATCGTGCTCTCCGGTCACTGGCATGTTTGTCTAAAAATAAATACGTCTAATCTCAGCTTCTTACCTGCCGTCCACCAATGGCTTAGGGGTAAAATCTTCGATTGAAACCAAATCAGTCGGGTTTCGATCACGGCCTGAGGCAAAAGGATATCTAGCCTCAGTGCTGAGCTGCGAAACAGTGTCTGTGGCTGACAATACATATATATTTACTATGCAGTGTTATATTCGAACATACCCACTACAAAACTACATTCTTGTTTCAACGTTAAAGAAATATCTTTTAACGTTTCATCAGTGGGGAATCACAATGCTAGTAAAATATTTTATTTTATTCAGATTTCTGAATAAAATATTTTAGTAGCATCGTTATACACCACCTGATGAAACCTTAAAACCGATTTTTTTTGACGTTGAAAGAAAATGTACAGTTTTGTAGTGGGTATGTGCATGTTCGAATGTAACACTGCCTAATAAATAAATATTTGCTGCTCTACTTTTGTTTTAAACGCTGAAATCTTGCTCTTCGTTCTTTTACATTAGGATATATATATATATGTGTGTGTGTGTGTGTGTGTGTTTTAATATATATATATATATATATATATATATATATATATATATATATATATATATATATATAGATATATATTTAGTTTACGAAAAACTAGGTAATACGTATGGGTAGACCCAAGGGGGATAAAATCCAGAGAGCTCAATGTAAATCAGAGCTAATAATTTAAATCAAAACAGATCACTTTAAGGTTCCATATAATAAATTATTTCACCACAGCCCTTTTAAAGGACAGCGGATCATCAGATTTTATTTCCAATTTGTAAATAAAATCTGATGATCAGCTGTACTTTAAAAGGGCTGTGGTGAAATAATTTATTATATGGAACCTTAAAGTGGTCAGTTTTTATTTAAAATATATATATATATATATATATATATATATGTGTGTGTGTGTGTGTGTGTGTGTGTGTGTGTGTGTATGTTTGTGTGTGTGTGTGTGTGTGTGTTATTTCACTAGATATATGGATATGCATGTTTGAGTGGATGTCCTGTTTTTAAAAACGGTGTGAATTACATCTACCTGTCTGCTCATTTGGTATATTCAATAAATAAAATATGCTCTTCAGCAGAATTCAAATCATCGTTTTCCTTTCTAGAATTAACTGAGCTCTCTCTGCCGCTGAGAGGTTTCACCGATGAGCAAGACTCATTGGTATGGGAACTCTTAGCAAGCTTTTGCGTTACTTCAGTAGAATCCCTGCCAATGGTTTCCAGCACATTCACAGCGAAATACAGTGCAACTTTCTGGAAGTGAACAATATCATTACACTTTGTTTTTAAGGCAGTCATTACTGCGTGCATTTTCATTTGCTGAGTTAGCTTTGGCAACATCTATATGAAAATATAATCTGAACGTTAAGAGACGTATCTTCGAAGACTTATAAGACTCTGTATAATGGGTTTATAGCATTTGTTCATAAAAATTGTGTATTCTTATTTTCGTACTGGATGTGTAGTTCTTTTGATTCCGTGTACACGGACCCCACTATGTCAATCGAAGTTTTCGTTTTGTCTGCACTTTTAGCCTTTATTTAGTAAAGTGTTTTTTCAAATGTTGACAGTTTTTTCGTTATAGTCTTTTGAAACTGAAGCCATTATAAGACGCTTGGAAAAGCACATGATAAAACGTAATAGACATTCGTTGGCTTTTATATATATATATATATATATATATATGATGTCTAGCCACACTGATGTGATATGATACAGCGAAACAGGTTGATATGTGGATGACTATAGTACACTGTCTTTATTCGATCGAGCACTATAGAGAAAAAGGCAATTTCAAAACATCTGCCGCCGCCGCTATTAAGGTACCGCTCTTCATTAATGAATTGAGCCCTTTGGTCCTGTCGTTTGTATACATCCGTATATAATACGTTAAAATTTCCCTTTCCCTGCAGTGCCGCCGATAGCTTAGCAGTTCGATCTCTGACTGATGCCAAATTGGTCGGGCTTCGATTCTGACTTGAAGCACTCGGATCTCTAACCACATTGATGATCTGTGATACCGCAAAACATATATATATATATATATATATATATATATATATATATATATATATATACACTCGATGAAAATGCGAGTTTTTAATTATCCTTTTTTATGCAAAAAAAAGGGGGTCACACTCTTCACGATACACGTATTTTTTCTACGTAGTGTTTAAATTTCATGACAAATCGTTCACGGTACGCACTATACATGAACTACTTATTG
>OZ038515.1:11291400-11328900 GCA_964036315.1 Acanthosepion esculentum
GAATACTGTTGAGTGTCTCTTCCATAAAGTAGCCGTACTTAGAAAGATACTGTTCGTGTGGAACTGCCTTCTTATTAATGGAATACGGAGATGAGAATGATTCGATATCTGTGTACGTGGCATGGCAGGTCTTAGCTGCGAAATCTAAGACTGATCACCGTCCTGGGTGTGAGGATAAACTACATCCGCGCCCTGCGTAAGACGATAAACCACATCTAACAGCAAGTCAGTAGGTTTTGAGGAGCTTGGAACTACCTCTTAATTTCTGGTGTTCCCAGGTACACCCAGAACCTGGGTGGTAGCACCTGTCAGGGTACCATCTATGGCCAAATAGTTAAGAAGGGTGAAAACACCATGAAAGTATAAAAATAGGTATTAATACCAGCAATACTTTTTTTTTTTTTTACCAGAAATGCTGTTTTAGAAAATAATATTACCAGCAATACATTTTTGAAAAAAAAAATATTACCAGCAGTAAAAATCTTGTCACCATTAAATAACCCATTGAGGTTGATATGCCGTAAAACGGAACAAACCAAACCAAACTGAGGCTGATGAAAGTCCAGGATGTAGCGCGTCATAACATTTTCGATGGAAGGAGCGAGACGTTTGCGAAGTTTCGTCTGTGTTGTATAAATTCTTTTATCAGGCACAAAATACACAAAGACGTTGATGAACTTTATTATGACAAGCAAGTGAGGACTATGCAACCCCAGCCCAGATAGGGTAGAAATACTTTATTGATATTTGCATTCTATAAATGATACGGACTAGTATTTTCAACTTGTCTTTCCGAATAGACCGTTTCGACTAAACCGTTACCCTGCTTTTCAGCAGTTGATCAAATTTCTAAGATGAATAGTGTCAGGTGTCGATGAAACGTACAAACAGTTACCTCAACTCCTCTGTTTCGAAACATTCCGTAAAAACTGGAGCCATAATGCCACTAGGAAAGCAAAGCGTTACATGGAGTGAACGGGAATTAGAAGACTTCAGTGAGAAGAATTGATGAAGGGACAATAAAGGAACAGGGTTCAGAAAGACAGCAAATAGCGATTGACGTTGCATTTAAATTTTTGACGATTGTAGGTGGGAGGGAAGCAACAAATCGGAAGGGACTTTCGCAGGTGAGAATTTATGCATTTCAAATAAGAATGCGATGAATAAATTGTCGTCTAAAATTATGCAAAAATGAAACTCACACTAACATCTCATTTTAACAAATATACTTACCGAAATTACACAAAAAATATCTTGAAATACTAAAGAATAAATTTATTCAACAAAATCTCCATTGGCTTGAACAACGGCCTCCAGACGACTTCGGAATCTCCTGCATCTCCTCAGGACGATCTCTTTGTTTGCCTTGGTGAATGTTGCCATATACCTGCCTTCAGTTCATTTTTGGTGTTACAAAGATTTTTATTCATCTCTCGCTCAATTGCGTCCCACACATAATAGTCAAGGGGTTGCAGCCTGGGAGTTAGTTGACCAGATCAATACGTGGTAGAAATTATTTGACGTGATACGGTGGTAGAAATTATTTGACAGACATGATTGAGTTTCTCCTGCAGGTTTGGCATGGTACAGTGTTATGTTGCCAGAGGTAGGGTCTTCAAGGCAATTGATATAGACCTCTGTGTTGAGTCTGAAGCCCTCACCTACAAATTCGGGATTATTTTCTTATCACAGAGCGATCAGAGTTTTCAGAGATTCCGTACCCTCGTAATCATCATTAGACTCATCAAACTCTTTCCGAATCTGCACTGTCTTCAGATTGACACCTGAAATGTTCGTATTGGACCTTCTCGCGCGAATAGTAAGTAGTACATCATGTCGTTTGACCGCATTTCTGGCGAAGTATATTGCGCAATGGTGGTCTTTTTTTTCTCGCTCAGACGGTGCCCAACTGACCCTACTGTAATATGCAGTTAACAAAAGCAAAAACAAATAACGCGCTGTTCGTAATTATAAATATAAGCATGGCGACAATTTTCCCATTGCACCCTGTATAAAAATGTTTTTTTCTCGTTTAATAATCATATAATGTCGCTTGTAGAACTCTTTTCCGGCTCCATGCGTTCCAACCAATTTTAATCTTCGAAAATTTAAATGCAATGTCAATCGCAATCTACTGTCCTCCTGAGTACTCTTTTTGTTCCCACTGGTTAGTAATGTTTCTGTTTTCTTATTCTTACACACCCTGTAATTCCTTCTGTTATTGTGGATTCACTGCCTTGCATGGAGGGAAATCGGTTTTAGAAAAGGATGATCTTCCTATTAATTTAACGTTCAATCGGCAAACAGAATCATCAAATGGAATGATTAAATATTTTAATATAATCCGTTTCCTTTTGCTTCCGACCGCAGTACACCGGGCAACCGAGAAGCACACTCTGCCAGTCATTGTTCTAAGAGAATGTAGAAACGAATACTGAAACGCATAAGTAGTTTGATTTATGTACTTCAAGAATTTCTTTTCGAATTGCTCGTTCCCAGGCCATCCTGATCAAATTTCGGTAGTTTGTAAATAAAACAAATTATTATCTTCATCTTTATTGTTTTAAACTTTCTGTTTAAACTAGAGTGATTTACGGTCTTTGAGGAATTTATATAATTTCTGAGATCTTCGTAGATCTTAAATCAAATAAACTAGAACATTCATTGATGTTTTAATGTCTTTCTCTTTACATTTTTTTCTATTCAATTTTTCAAAATTTCCGTTTCGGCTCAGCCGATCTCCTTCCAACAATAAATTCTTATCTGTATACTCTCCTCATCTTTATTGTTTTCAAAAAAATCCGTTTCGTCAAGGAGACTCTTTTGTCTTCAAAATGTCAATCTGAATATTACCCTAGTGTTTCGATAATGAGTAGCTCTTTTTTTTCTGTATTTTAAATATGTAGCGATTTTATTCGCGAATTGTTAAAAGCTCCGTAAAATATATAGCCAAATTTCTGTACAGTTAGAGAGATAACTAAAATACAGAAAATTCTACGAAAGTTAATTTTGAACAAATTTATCGACAGCAGTTTCATTGATAGCGATGACGAAACATTAATATTCCGAAAATTGAAACATTTACGCTGTTGAACAGAGCGATTTCGCTCAGAACGATCTTATCAAGAATTCTAAAGAACATTTCAGACTTTCGTTGATTGGACGCAGAATCAGCGGTGCCGAAAAAGTTTGGAATTGATTGGTTTTCTTGCAAATCAGACCTCTTCATCTTGCTTTCTTAACGAACGACTTCCAGGGTTATTTTATCTTTCGCATTTAATTACCTTGTCTTTAAAGTTTTAATTACACCCGCTTGCGAGCATGCGCGCACACATACAGACATATCTGAAATTACACATATTTTAGCCAACATCATCATCTTCGAGCAGTGAAGATTCAGTAATCATAATGTTTTTTTATGAGTTGTTATCCAAATGAACTTGATACCAATGATTCCAAAGATTGCAATGTCTTATTTTTGAGAAATATATTCTCCATGCTGTTAACAGTGACATTACGACGTCTAACAATGTTCCTAACAGTCTGACACGCATAACCTTCTTATTATTTAATTTCATGTTTTGTCCGGTTTTACTCCGGCACTGATATCAAAATGGGGTCTTTCCAACTCGAACACGCCTTCGTATAAATAGGCTCGATGAAGATAAAGGTCTTTGATCAAACAAGCACCGGTAGTTTCAGTGTGATTTAACCGTAGATTTTACATACACAGAAACAAAGAAATCAATATTTACAGATATGAATACCGATGCAGGGTACGATGGGATTGTCGCCATATTATATATTTAATTTCACATGCGCGTTGTTAGTTTTTCATTTTGCCGCGTGCCTTAACCGATTGAGTTATAGAGGATCGTTCGGGTAGCAAGATCGAATTTACTGCTTTTAAACTACAATCTTCCATGAATCTCTCACGTGCATTCATATCTGCTCATGCGTATCCAAATATAAACAAATGACGTCACATGTCCGAATATTATTTTAAGGCACGTCAGGCTATATGACGGTTCCGTATAGGATACAGGTTCGATTCCTGTCGGAGGACGAACATTTTCTATGAAAATGTCCTGGTAAACGTTATTAATACTGTTTATTATGAAGTTATTATTTGTATCTATAAAAAAGAATATATAAACATAAATATGTCTTAAAATAATTGTCGAACTTTGTCCATTTCATAATATATATATATATATATATATATATATATATATATATATATGTGTGTGTGTGTGTGTGTGTGTGTGTGTGTGTGTGTGTGTGTGTGTGTGTAAAGAAAATTTATATATATATATATATATAAATATATATATATATAATGAAACTTTTTATATATATAATGAAACTTTATACACACACACACACACACACATATATATATATATATATATATATATATTTCTGAAACTTTTTCAAGATATATATATATATATATATAATGAAACTTATATATATATAAATATATATATATATATAATGAAACATATATATAAATATATATATATTGAAACATATATATATATATATATGTGTGTATAATGAAGCTTTATATATACTGATATATATATATATATGTATATAATGAAACTTTATATATATAATGAAAAATTATATATATACATATATATATATGATGAAAGTTTATATATATAGATATACATATGTCATGAAACATTTTCACATCTACCACAAAATTTCTTTAAACTTAATAACTCAAAAACGAAGGGCTTGCGTACATACATTTACATGGACATTTGTCCGTGTTTTCGTGTGAAGAACCCATCCCAATTTTTTAAATGTTTTTTGATAAACCATATATATATATATATATATATATATATATATGTATGTGTATGTATATATATATATATATATATATATATATATATATATATATATATATATATATATATATATATATATATATATATATATATATATCAATGCGAATGTCAGTGTTTCACACTTTTTAACTTTACTCCTAGAGGCCTTAGCCGTAAAGGACATACCGTGAGCAAATTAAAACCATTCTGAACCGGATCCAGATCCATAATTCTGAAATTTTGAATTCCCAAATTTTCATTACTGCGATTGTTTTCGGCGATATTTTATGGGATTCCAGGCGAGAATTTTTTTTTTATGATAACAATTTTATAACTTGGAAATAAATTTGAGAATAATCAAAATTAATTGTGAAATCCAACGAAAGTCACCCATGAAATACAAATAATTGTTTGTATGGAAAGTAAGGACCTACGTACATCGAATTGTCTTTAAAGAAGTGGCGACCGACGAATTATTGTTGAACTTTGAATAGTTAAGCTTAAATATTAATAGAATACTTAAATGCAGCGATCAATTTTGAGTTCTTCTGTAGTTTATTGTTGTCTATCGCATCTATGCATCCCTACCTAGTGTAATGAAGGCCCAGTCTAAATCCCTCCTCTGGAAATAACTTAAATGCCGCCCGATAAGGTGCCTTTTAAGTTAGTATATATATATATATATATATATATATATATATATATATATACATATATATATATATATATATATATATATATATATATATATATATATATATATATATATATATATATTAGCAGTATAAGCCATTTTCAACCTGGTATTTCACTACTGGGAATTTTTGCATTTCAATTGGTACAGTTTAATTTTAAAGTCGGCCCACTCGGAAACCAATATTAGTAACAAAAATTAGGTGCAACTGAGGCACATCCCCAAATAGGGGTTAACAATTTGAATGGGGGGTGGCTCTGAAAAGGGCCGTTTTTGCGTTTTTGCTGAAGCGTTCAGGTATGCTCTTCTGGAAAGCCGATGTCTACGTTGATCTTCGGACTCAGTGGCTCTGATTGAAGCATTCCGAGAGGTATTTTGAGACAGGCAAACTGAACGTTCTAAAGACGATTCGCTATCTCTTATTCGCTCGGCGGACCTGGCGGCAGCGGTTTTGCGACCTAGGCAAGTTCTTTTCTTTGTTGGCATGTCTTAGGCAAGTATGAATTCTGAAATGGCATGCGTGAAGAGAACGCTGAAAAGCTACAGCAATCACTAAGCTCGAATAACTTTAGGAAAATTTGGAAAAATAAATGTTGAGTAATAAAAAGTAAGCTTATTTATTACTACGGTGATGTGGACCCGAAGTAGGGGCCACGGAAGTAAAACAGGGAACACGGTTTAGAGGTAAGAAAGATATATTTAACAGAAAAGTTACAAAGAATAGTCTAAGAGTAAGCAGAGCTTACTATCCAGTGGTGTCTGATATTGGTATCGTACGCGGCTGCGCATTACTGGTGCTACTTCCATGATACTACCATTCACCTAATAATGTAGTACTGGGAGAGTCCATGATGTAGGAAAGTATCGGTCTCACAACATACGGTTAATGCAATGCAAAAACTAGCAGGAGAATAAAAGAAATTAAATTGGGAACAGCTATAAACGACAATGAAAGCAACGCCATAAAACTCTAGTAGTTGGCTTTATGCAGCAGATAAGTTAACCCTACTTGATAGAGATTGAATGCTTGGCAAAGAGAAGGGGAATGTATAAGCTGGGCTGGGCGTACAGAAATAAAAGCAGAATCACGGAATTAAGTGGTAGCCATGATCTTAGGATTGCGTAGACAATCAATATGACATGGCAACATTTGATTGGATGTGTAAAGGCGCTTCGTGTAGCCGATGGGCAACTCGAACAGGTGTCGCGTTCCGAAGGTCATGCGTATGCGCGTGCGTCAGCGCGTGTGCCAGCGCGTGACACATCGCGTGACACAGTGCGTGTTGCAGGACCACACGTACACGCGTTGCTGCACACGCTAATTATCAAGATCAGAAACAAACAATGAGAAACGAGTGGAGGAGTGAATCACGCTCACACTGCCTGAGCTAGCATTGGAATCTTATGTGTGAAAAAGTAATATTAGGAAATGTATTAGGCGAATCAAACTGAGCGAACATGAAGAAACATAACTTGGTAAATGGATACATAGAGTTGCAGAATGAGTGGGCTTACTCGTATTCAGGCAGAATGGTGCCTAAATGTTGAGGTAACGGGGCACATCACCGATGTCTTGCACCTGTAAAACTTATTTTAGTTTCGCTACAATTGAGCGGCTGTTTCACAGGAAAAATGACGAAAAGAGGAAAGTATGTTATTTTGCATACCTGTTGCTCGTACAGTCGCGCATTGAACCCCCTGCAAATGCCACATGCCCGTCTCTACATTGGGCAACTTTGCGTTAGATTCCAACTCTCTAAATTGATTGTACGCTCTTTTTTTTCAGACCTCAAATTTTGCTATTGATTTTTGCGCAAAGTGTAAAAAATATTTTTTTTCAATTTTTCAACTTCAAAGTTGTAATTATATCTAGCCGGTTTGAACTGTAGTGAAGAATTATCTATCAAACAAAAAAAATCATCGAAATTCGATGAAAACTGTAGAAACACATAAACAGCATTCCATCACAAACACGTACACACACACATACATACACATACAAATTTTTAAAATTATAGATATAGATTACATTTTCAGGTTCTCTTCACATATATGTTAATTTATTATAATTATAATTAATTATTATTTATATTAATTGTTATATTAAAATTATTATTTATAATTTATATAATTAATTATATAAATTTAACTTTATAATAATAAATAATATTATTGTAATAATTTAAAGTATTTATTATTAAAGAGTTTCTGAAATATATATATCCAAAAACAGATAGTAAATAGTAAAACGTTGCTGAGAGTTATAATGGACAGGAAGTAGTGGAGAGCCTTTTTTGCCAAAAGGTTGAACTCAAAAACCGCACTGAAGAATTATCAATCAAACAAAATCATTTTTATTGAAATCGGTTGAAAACATCCGATCAAAGACACACATTTTGAGAATTATATATATATATATATATATATATATATATATATATATATATATATATATATATATATAAAAGCATAGAATTGCTAAGGCTACCAGTGCTTTTGGCAAAATTCCCCATCTCTTGTGGTATGAGCGGGTTATCCTACGAGATAAAAAAAATCTGGTTTACAGAGCTGTTGTCCTTGCCATCCTATGAAGAGCACTTCCATTTCCAGATGCAGGGAGTTGAATTGGAATAACTGCTTTATGAGTTTTGTTTAAACAATAAAATCTGGGTATATTAGGCTGGTATTCTATTGTTTTATAACTCGTCCTCATTACTAACTATTTTTAATTGCTTTATTAATTTACAACGAACATTACAAACGTGACAACGATTATTCATTGGCATCACAAAATCCTGTAACCCGTGGCCTGATGCCAGTGAAAAGAGAAATTATTCCTCGCGACAGAGATACCGGTTACATTTTCATTCGCATAATTTTTTCTATGAACTTTTGCGTGTAGTCATGTATATTTTAATTTAATGTCTGACCTAAAAATATTTCAACAAAATTCAAAAAAAATATTATATTATTTATTTTCTAGTAATCTACCGAAAGTTCAATAAAAGAACATAATTATCTAATTTCTTTCAGATTTCAACATAGTTAACGGGTTTCTCGTCGAGAATTCACTTTTTACGGCCATTATTTTTTGTAAATGTTTTACTGAATTGAACTTTGTTGTCTTATGTATTAAACTAGACGTTTACATTGTGAATATCTCTATGCTGTCAGGTGATGATGATGGTATAATTTTGATAAACATTTCTTCAACAGCTTTAATCGTCAGAGTGAGGATCTGGGTAAAAGAAACAGTCAACCTCCTCCGATCTAATCTGTTAGCAGCGGTTCTCAGGAGTTCCGGTATTGTCGCGTCGTTCCACTCTTTCTCCTAATACATAGAGAGAACTAATGTCCCACGATCCGATGCTTGTACCCTGCGTCGGTAGCTTGATAGCGTTTGTCGTTGCAGTCGCCCACCTGCCGTACCCAACCTGGAATGAGTCAATGGAATGTGCGACCGTTGTTGATCCGGGCCTTGACCGATCCGATATGATGTTCCTTTTATTCTTCTTCCTTGTGATCCTTTCAGTGAACTTTCAGGTCGCTTGGTATCACCCAATTCCTCTCTAACCTCATGGCGTACAGCCGAAGACCACGAGATTGCCCTTGTCCGTACACTAGGTTGCTGAGTCCATCTGGTGATCCGTCTGCCCTCAAGTGTTAATACAAAAGATATAACTCAATATAAAACATGAAACTAAGTAAACTAGATAAATAAATAATTATTCATTAACAAATAATGTCATAAAAATAATTGATATAATTAAATAAATATTCGATTAAATAATTACAAATAATCATATTATTATTATTTTTATTATTTCCTTTAATTTCTCGTGTAGACTCATTTCCATCCGGGTTACAACAAGAGACCTAATGTCAGAAATGGCGTCATGATAATTTCTACTGAGCATTATGTAAAAAGAAAACAAAATTTTAAAAAAGTGACAACCTGGGATCAGACATATTTTTCACAGATAAAGGTGTGAGCTGTACTTGTCGGTACCATTTTTATATTTCTTTAAGGAATGAGTTACCAGGGAGACCTTCAATTAGTTGAACCGTTTTCAATTCGTCCGAGGGCTCCAAATACAGACAGAATTAATGATAGATTTTGAACATTTTCAAAGACCCATTACAATCTGTATGAACTGCCATGTCAATAAGAAAGCAGATTCTGTTTTTGTGGTCTTTGATCATGATGTCCGGGTGATTCGCTTCGACTGTTCTGGCTCTGTGTATTGTAAAGTTTCATAAAATGTTACATGTCCTATGTCTTTAAACGGTTCTGTGTGCTGTTCATACTAGTTTCTTGCAGTTACCTTTCCGTAGAAGATGCAGATTTTCCAGTGTAGATATTGACCAAAAATGTCATGCCGGCTTTTATATTCAGTGGGTGTCAATGCCATTACAACCAGATACAAGATGGTCAATTGTTTCTGAATATTTATAACAAAATCTGCATTTGAAGTTAACAAAACTTTTCAGTGTGTGTGATTGGTAATTTCTAGTTAGCAAACATTGGTCCTGCGCAGCAAGAATAAAGCCTTCAGTTTCATTGTTTCAACTTTGCACGACGTATACCATAAATAATTCCGGCTTTTTCTACATCAGCTTGTTTGGTACTGGCAGATTATTGAAACTGAAGAAGCTTATGTATTGCTGTAGTAGTTGTATTGTGTTTTACTTGCGTTTCTTTACCAACGTGAAATTCAATTTTGAATTTATTGGCTTCTTTATTACGAAATGCACTTTCTTATTTCTTGAATGTTATTTGACATAGATTATCATTCACTCTTCTGTAGTTTCCAGGTATCTTTGAAGACCGGCTGTTGTGGTTTTGTAAGACAGTTCTAGTTGAACTAACCCTCTCCTTCGTCCGGATCTGGACACATAAAGACGAACAACATCAGCTTTGTGATGATGATACATATGCTGTCGAATGAGAAGATTTCTGCTTTTGGTATCAATTCGCTTATTGTCAGCTATGGTCCAATTAAGGATGCTGTAGCACTACTGCACCACAGGGACAGCCAAAATGTTTATGGCTGATCATCTGTTTTGTTGTTTCAACTCCGTATGTAACACCAGACGCACGCGCCTGTAGTATTCTTTTCTTACTTTCTCCTTCACTTGAGTATGCTGTATTCCATCTTCTTCGCTGACTCCTTTGGTATTTATAGACTGCTCCTTGTTCTAGTTCCCCTAATCTCTGTGACGAAATTTAGATCTAGGGAGTTTGTTTCTGCAATTTATCCCTTTCTTGAATGTTACTTTTACACTTTTACCTTATCCGAAATCCATCACTGAAACATTTTATATTACTGAGGAAACCCTTCAACTCATTGTCGTATTTAGCACAAGTGTTTGAGATCATCCATCTAGAGTCGGTGGATAAATATATTCATGTATCTATAGTTATTACTGTTTAGGTCATGCAAAAGTGAGATGATGGGCAGCCAAAACAAAAGGAGTAACAAGGAGTAACAAGGAGTCTCCTTGAAAGTTTCCTTGTCGAATATTCAGGGGATTGGAAGTGGCAATCACTTTAGTGTGATTTAGCTACAACGAGGCTTTACATAATGCTATATTTAAGGAAATTTACCATGACCATGCCGAGTTGGCACAATCCTAAGCCTTAAGGGTCCAAGAGTGTGGCACAATATCAAGGGCATTACGGTAATCTATCCAAGCTGTGCTGAGATTTCTACTTTTTCCTACAATTTTCCAGGATCATTTTATTTATTAGTAGTTGATCTTTTCAACCACATGGACAACTTCTAAATCTCTTCTATTCCAGAAAGTTGTTTTTTATCGATAAAAGAGTAAGTACTGTTCGTCAGGACACATGTTAATAAATTATATGTGGTTGACAGACATTTTATTGGTCTATAATTTTTTGGATCATCTGTTTCGTCCGTTTTTGATAGGAGATATGTAACAATTTTTGCAAATCCAATCTGGAGTTTTAGTTAGCACTGATAAATTTTGCGCAAGGGTTTTATGGATTGATGAAAGGTGATAGAGCCAAAAATTGGGTGCCTTTTTATTTCCCGGGGATTTCCATTTTGGGGATTTTGTTAGAGTTTCCGTAACATTATTTTTGGTTATATTTTTCCATTCTTATACAGGCTTATCCTTCTTTCTGTCTTGCTTTCTTTTTATTCACTCTGTATTTGGGATCATAATCCTTTGGACTGCACTAAATATGTTACCAAAATATTTGCACTTCATAAATAGATGATAGCTTTTTGACTTATGAGCCATATAAAATTTCTGGAGGTCCGTTTTGGAAAATTTTATTTTATCGATAGAATCTATGACGCTTTTTATATCGTCTTGGCCTCTGTGCCTTCTTTTTTATTATTATTATTGTTATTATTATTATTGTAAAATAGTTTAGTGTTATTACAATTTAATGTATCATGTTAAAATACGATAAAATTACTCATTGAGATGTTTGGTATAAATGCACTTGAATTTGAAATGATATGATAATCCTGAGGATAAATAGGATAGATAACGATTGAAAAAGATTTCGAGCAGATTCTTCCCACGAACTGCTGTTGTATGACACCAACTCCCACGAGGATGCTTCCTCGATCACTAAAATCTTAATCTGTAGAAGTCGGGGCTTAACTGTTATATTCCACACATATCTGCATATATTCTACCTCTTAATCTGTAACCATCTATGTTAAGTGGCTCCGGCCGTTATACATGGTGAACATCATCGTAAAAAAAAAAATCTCATCATCGTTATACTTTCAATCGGCAACGTATATTAAAGTTTGCTGGTTGTTTATAGTGCTTCGTTTTGTGCGCTGTCATTGTGCCATTCTGGTCGGCTGGTGCGTTTTTACTTAATCTGTTCAGATTTGGACGAGAAACAGAAAGGGAAGAAAGCTACGTTGAAGCAAGGTGGAGGTGGAGGAGCGTTAATTGAAAACACATTTCCAATTTCCTTACGTAATGGCTATTTATGGTACATCGGGAAATGGTATTGGAGACAGAAATTGGGAGGAAAATGGACGACCCGAATAATCGGAAGAGATCGCTAGGCGCGAAAAGATAAAATGGCGGGAAGTTTCATCTGAATGGAGGAATGGCGGACAGAAGAGAGAAGGATAATGGGAGAGAGGGATGGAGGACGAACGGGAATAAGCTTTAGCGAGTTCAGACCTAATACGAAGGAATATATTGGTGTATTAATTAAATTATTAGACGAAGAACAAGAAGGAAGTTACCCAAGAAGAACAACGGATATAATGAAAGAATGGCAAAAACAAGGTGTAGAATTGTGGTTAGATCAAAACAGTGGATTTATAAAAAGAATTTATAAAAGAAGGAACTCATGGGAATTATAAGAGATAGAGGCTTGAAAATATAATTATTAAAATCAGATTATATATATATATATATATATATATATAAATCAGATTATATATATATATATATATATATATATATATATATATAGATTATATATATATATATATATATATATATATATATATATATATATAGAAAAACGTGTTGTAAAATTATGAAAAATAAAGGATAATATTCTTTTAAAAAATCCGCATTACAACCCAAAAAGTTTGCGGTACCTCTCTTCTTTTTAATATATATATATATAGAAGAGAGGTACCGCAAACTTTTTGGGTTGTAATGTGGAGTTTTAAAATAATATTATCCTTTATTTTTCATAATTTTACAACACGTGTTTCTGGTCTCGCGACCGTCTTCAGGTAAAGGGTGGAGATTTCCACATATTATTAAAAATAATTAATTTGTTTCTTTATGTTTTTCACTGTTAAATATTCTCGATACGAGACATTCTCTGTTTTTGTGTTAGTAATCCGAATGTCTTTCTTGAATTGGCAGTGAAGAGTTCTGCGCAAAGGGTCATAAAAAAGTTAAGGTTGGTTTGAGAAGTGATGAATTAGTTGTCGGTATCTTATCTTTTCATCTTTTAGGGACCCCTGTGTGTTCTTAGGTGTATTTTCATTTTCGTGTCTTCCTGTCAGCATACGTGTATATATGTGTGTGTATATTCCCCCTCAATACATACACTGTCTCACTACGAAGAATTAGTAAACATATTCTTACACATACACACACACACATAAACATACACACACATACACACGCACACAGGTACATTGTCCCACCACAAGGAATCCGTACACACGCACACACATACACACGCACATACGTACACACACATTCTTCCCAAGTTACATGGAACAAGCACACACACATATACATATATATATATATATATATATATATATATATATATATATATATATATATAATTATTATAATATTATTATCTAAAATTATGTTTCATCGCGACACAGAAATTACTGTTTCGGATCTAAAAATTAAAAGGAAAATGAATATTTTTGTCTCATTTTTAAGCGATGCTGAATAACTTCAGGAAAAAATGATTTATTTTTTTAAGTACTGTAGTATTATATTTGTTATGGGACCTTACCTATAAGGACAGAGTGAACTCTCCTTGACACTATGAATACTGCGCCTCTCAAGAGAGAGGGACGAGTCGCAACCGTGTCTTTGACCGTTTGCGACATCTGTCGAACTCTCCGTGTCGGCGGGGAAGGACTCGGACGGGGCTTTGCCGCAGGGCAAAGTGTCGTCCGGGGAGGTAGACAGTCCCTGAACCCGTGTATACGGGTTCTAATGGGCATATTTTTGGCCGATCCTACGGGCTCGGTAAGCCCACATTAAACCGGCCTTGTGCCACATTCGACCCGTGTGGGGGGGTTGCTAAATATCGAGTCGCAATCGAGTCATGAGCTGTCTCTGACTGTTTGCGACATCTGTCGACCTCTCTGCTTTGGCGGAGAGTAACCCGGATGAGGCTTTGCCGAAGGGCAAAGTTTCGTCCGGGGAAGTAGACAGTCCCTGAGCCCGTTTATACGGGTTCTAAATGGGCATATTTTTGGCCGAGCCTACGGGCTCGGAGAACCCACATTAAGCCGGCCTTTTGCCACATGCAACCCACGTGGGAGGGTTGTTAAATATCGAGACGGAATCGAGTCGAGCCAATGGTAGTTCACTCCAGACCTTACTAACAGTCATACTAACACCTTTCACATCTTGTATTATTATTCTGTGTAATATATCTTTGTTATTTCTGCTCTTGTGTTCGTGCTGTTCTTTCTTAGTCCTAACCTTGGACCATAACAATATTTAAGTGTTTATTTCGGAGGGGAATGAGATTTCAAAATTTTAAACGGGTATTATCTACATTGACGAATCGGGAAATAGGTCTAATCTAAGATGAAAAAGTGTACAATGTAGGCTAAAGGTTTAGTGTGGGTAGGTAATTTCTGCTTGCCGATACGGACTTTCGTGTATGAAAGATACATTAAAATACAAGGAGTTATTTGTATCGAAGCACGGGTTAATTTTGATATTTTTATTTATATTTTTCAATACATTGGCACTGTCGTAAAGGGACTTCAAATATAATTAAATAATATTTTCCATATTTATATTTTTAATTAGAAAGATCTAAAATGCTATATTTAGTTATTTTAGTTATATTTAATGGCATCGTTAAAATAAAAATTTAAAATTTATACTTAAGTACACATTTTTAAAAATTTGTAATCAAATAAGAGATTATGAAAGTTTTATTAATTATCAACATAATGCAATGCCTAGAAAAACAAATATTTCTTTTTCGTTTATTTAATAAATCTTTATTTTTAAGAAACTTAATAATAAATAACTTTTCATGTAGGCAAAAAGGACATGAGTCATTTAAAGAACTACAAGTTCACGTTTTTATAATGATTTCCATTTTACTGTGGGTTGTTTATTTGTTTCTTTAAATGCCAAAAATATTTAGATAGGGATGTTTGGTTACGATACTCATTGTTTTTAACGGAAACACGTGCTGGTACCATCTGAATTTAAAATCATTTTTAGTTCTACCAATATATATAGTTTTTAATATCTGGATTTCACTAGATGAATTAGTACACTGGTAAACTATGGATTCTGTAAGACAATTATTATTCGATGGACAATTTATGGCATTCCTACAGAAAAGATATATACCAATTTTATAAGAAACAAAATAGCAGTTCTTTATATATCAACCCTAAATCGAAACAACCCCATCTATAATAAAACATGTACCTTCATCCATAGAGAAACGAATTAGTATACATTCTGCTAATGAAAAGGTATTCTATAAACATTGTAATATTTATAGTAAAGCTTTAAAGGAAAATGGCTATAAATGTCCCGACACTAAATATTAGAATGACAGTAAAAAATAACTAGAGAAGAAATAGAAAGAGAAAATAATTTGCTACACACCCCTATTTAACCAAATGGTTAGTAGTAAGTTATGAAAAAAATTCTTGCTTTGATTGAAAAAACATTTTCCAATAAATAATTCTCTTAGCAAAATTTTAAATAAAAATACCATAAAATTAGGTTATATTAATGAAAATATGGAATAAATTATATAAAAAAAAACACAATAATAAAATTTTAAATAAATGCTAAAATCAGAATCAAAAAATTGTGGTTCAGTAGTGAGAATAAATAATAATAATGAAAAATTATGTAACTGTAGGAATCCTATAAATTGTCCATTGACGATTCCGAGCCACTATCCATTATACCATACAGACACCCTAGTTTACATCAACTGGTATTCCCATCCAGGTACTGAACAGATTCAGCGTTGCTTAACTTTGGTGATGGTATTGGAAACAGTATTTCAACGTAAGTCGTTATAGAAGAGTAGAATTATTTCATATCTGCTTGTATGAATTGTATAATTTGGCAATAAAACAATATGTACCAACAAAAATCCGAAACCTTAAATATTCTTCCTCAGACATTCTGACCAACACATCCGGGTCTTCCATCGCGGATCACCTAATAAATAAACATAATTGTGCCGTTAATTTCAGCGTGCGCTCGTTTTCCGTTCTTAGTAAGACCCATTCAAATTACAACTTGAAAATATTAGAAGATATATATATATATATATATATATATATATATATATATATATATATATATATATATATATATATATATATATATGGTGAGTGGCCTGATTTCTTTTTTAGGGCTGTCAGTTTACTGTTGTCATTTGTATTTCTGTGTACAAGAAGGTAGAAATCTCACTCTTTGTTCGGAGGGAAACTATTAATGAATTCTATCAATGCGATTCTATCTATCTATCTATCTCAGTCTGTTCATATCTATCTATCTGTCTATCTATCTCAGTCTGTTCATATCTATCTATCTCTCTATCTATCTTAGTCTGTTCATATCTTTCTATCTATCTATCTATCTCAGTCTGTTCATATCTATCTATCTGTCTATCTATCTCAGTCTGTTCATATCTTTCTATCTATCTATCTATCTCAGTCTGTTCATATCTATCTATCTCTCTATCTATCTTAGTCTGTTCATATCTTTCTATCTATCTATCTATCTCAGTCTGTTCATATCTATCTATCTCTCTATCTATCTCAGTCTGTTCATATCTTTCTATCTATCTATCTATCTCAGTCTGTTCATATCTATCTATCTGTCTATCTATCTCAGTCTGTTCATATCTATCTATCCGTCTATCTATCTCAGTCTGTTCATATCTTTCTATCTATCTATCTATCTCAGTCTGTTCATATCTATCTATCTGTCTATCTATCTCAGTCTGTTCATATCTATCTATCCGTCTATCTATCTCAGTCTGTTCATATCTTTCTATCTATCTATCTATCTCAGTCTGTTCATATCTATCTATCTCTCTATCTATCTTAGTCTGTTCATATCTTTCTATCTATCTATCTATCTATCTCAGTCTGTTGATATCTATCTATCTATCTATCTATCTATCTATCTCAGTCTGTTGATATCTATCTATCTATCTATCTATCTCAGTCTGTTGATATCTATCTATCTATCTATCTCAGTCTGTTCATATCTATCTATCTATCTATCTATCTATCCCACTCCCTTCATATCTATCTATCGATCTATCTATCTGTCTGTTCCTATCTATCTATCTATCTATCTATCTATCTATCTATCTATCTATCTATCTCATCTCATCTCAGTCTGTTCATATCTATTTATATATATCTTGTTGAAACTTTCATTAAGTAAACGAAGGAATTTTGGCCTGGGCCTCCAATTAATTTCCATTTAAGAATTTTTTTATTTTCTATTTTTACATGTCTAACTTTTTATTCATGATTATACCTTTATTAACCTCGATTTAGCTCTGTTGAGCGAGGTTCGAAACCGGTAAGCTAGATCGTTTTTTAATTTTTAATTTTAATTGTTATCATAAGGTGGTTATAAAAACAAATCTTGTCAATTGTCTATTTATGGCGGTCATAAAGTTTTTACCACCAACAGAATCTTTAAATTTGGCAATTATGCTTGTTTTTGTAAGTTGTGGGACCAGTCTGTAGTTGTTTTTGTGTTTTTCCTCTAATTTACGCCGAACTTCTTCCTTTAGCTCTGAATGAATTTTTTCTGGTATTGTTTTACTTATCTTACTTAGTTCACTTTTGGAGTTGAGTTTATGAGTCGCCATGTTGGGTCTGGTCTGAAATTCTCTTTATAGACTTTTAGTGTAAAAGATGCTCGTTATTTAGCGTATTGTATTTATTCTATTGTATAATTATTGTTATTGATTTAGCCTATTGATGTATTCTATTGTATTATCCTAACGGAAAAAGCCAATTCATGAAGACATTTGGGTCACTAACACGAAAAAGAGAATTTCTCATATCAAGAATATTTAACATCGAAAAACATAAAAAAAATTAATTATTTTTAATAATATGTGGAAATCTACACGCTGATGAAGGTCGCGAGACCGGAAACCCGTGTAGCAAAATTATGGAAAATAATGCATAATATATTTTTTAAAATATCCACATTACGACCAAAAACGTTTAGGGTTTCTCTCTTCTTTTTAATGTACACACTTTTCTCTCGTTGGAACTACTATAACCTCTTCCCTTTATATATATATATATATATATATATATATATATATATATATATATATATATATATATATATATATATATAATAGAGGATGTCTGTGTGATACCTCCTTCACTTGAGATCCATCCAACCGATTTTGACCAAAATTGGCACATTCATTCCACAATGTAAGAGATAGTTTCTTAGAGTAAGAAATCGATAATTTAAAACAATAATAATCGATAAAGCCGATCAAAAATCAATAAATTTAATATTTTTCCTCCGAATTCATTCAAACTCGGTATGTAGGTTACTTACATCATGACAAGCTCAAAGATACCTGATTTTTTTATTTCTACATCGCTGCATTTAGCGAAAAACCAAAAATCAGTTTCACTGCAAATTTTAAACTAAAAACTCCCTCAATTTTCAAGCAATCTAATACAAACTTCACTCAAATGTAGAAAACAATAAGTTGATTGTTCAACAGTCATTTAACTTATTAATTAAGTCCACCCATATAGTGAAAATCCGTGTAAATAGCGAAAAATGGCGATTTTTACTGGTTTCTATCTTATTTTTCGTTGATCTTTCAACCAATTTTCATCAAATTTAACAATTGCTTTATAAATATATCCTATTTTAGATCCCTGGTATCACCCTGACAAATTGAATTTCATAAACTCCAAAATAATTGTGGTCGGAAGTGGGTCTTCATGTTGCCTGTTTTAACCCGTCATGTCTTCGGCTAACTTCGATTAAATAATACATACTACTTCTGTTATATCAGTAACTGAATTAATTCATTTTTTTTTTTAATGAAAGTACTTTAAAGTTATTAAATAAGATAGATTTTTACCTCTAAACATGATGGTATTTTTGCTCCATTTTAATTGAGCGCTTTTACGATCGACCTGGAACTCATCTGATTACTTGCTTCACTAAACAGTCTTTAAAAAATTTAAATTCAACTTCAATTGCCTGACTTCCCATTGCCCTTCACTGCCTGTAACGCCCTACCATCTATTGGCTATATCACCTTGCACGGGGTGAAATGATTAAAAAAGACTTAAGCAGACAAAGAATTCGTACGTTCGTAGGGGGTAAAGGACGTTATTTATTCGAAATTTGAGATATCTGAAAAAAAAAAAAATTCCACCTTATCGGACACGAGAAAAAAAAAGATTTAAAATAGGAGAAAATGAAGTCAATAAAACAATGAAAACACCAATAAAGCAATGAAAACACCAATAAAGCAATGAAAACACCAATAAAGCAATGAAAACACCAATTGTTCACTAAGGAACAAAGATTTAAAATGAGAAATCTCAGATTAAAGTAAATAAATCTTGACACCAGTTTCATTGTTCCATCAGACATCAAACTTCGGGTTTTATAGAAATGAAGACCTGATTTATAACTCATCCCATATAATTCAGAAGAGAAATAAATTGACTGCATTCACATATCAGCTTCCTTATTGTACCTGGTCTAAAACTTATTTTTGTTAGATTGAGAAAACGTTTCAATCATCTCTCGTAATTACTTTACAGGCTGAAAACAAGCGCTTTTAAACTTCTAGATTAACTAGCGTATTATATCCTGTGTACAAAATAGGAGATCGGGAGAGATTAATAATAAGATTTAATTACAAAACTCAGCCAAGCATGCGTCGTCTGGCACAGAATGGCAAACTACTCGTCATGACATACCTGGTTGCTCCGAATTAATGAGAGTGGACGTGAAATTCTTAGAGTTTGGGATTGCCATTGATACAGTTTCGACATGAAATGAAAGCGCCGCGAAGACACCCAGATGGCTTCAAGAATTAGTAGCGTCAAGATTACCTCACATTACCCAGATAATTTAATGAGGCAAACCATCACGTGGTGATGAGATTTTGGTCAACCGATTAGCATATGTCGATCGCGTCACTCTCTTTCACGTTTTCTCTTAGAAGCTTTTCATCGACAAATGTCCATGATAGATTAAAGTAAGATAAAAGAAAATTATCAATTATTGATGTAGCCTTTGATTTAATGAGGATTTGAAGCAAGAGTCGATACGAAAGGAAAGACAACCTAGAAAACCTATTATCATATTGGTTTTAAAAAACTTAATATCATCCGAAAGTAATCTCAGATAAACATTACAGAAGAAAACTTACCTAGCGAGTAAGATATGGAAAATTCTTCTTCTTCTTCTTCTTCTTCTTCTTCTTCTTCTTCTTCTTCTTCTTCTTCTTCTTCTTCTTCTTCTTCTTCTTCTTCTTCTAAGTCTTCTTCTTCTTCTAAGTCTTCTAAGTCTTCTAAGTCTTCTTCTAAGTCTTCTTCTTCTAAGTCTTCTTCTAAGTCTTCTTCTAAGTCTTCTTCTTCTTCTAAGTCTTCTTCTAAGTCTTCTTCTTCTTCTTCTTCTTCTTCTTCTAAGTCTTCTTCTAAGTCTTCTTCTTCTTCTAAGTCTTCTTCTAAGTCTTCTTCTTCTTCTTCTTCTAAGTCTTCTTCTTCTTCTAAGTCTTCTTCTTCTTCTTCTTCTAAGTCTTCTTCTTCTTCTTCTTCTAAGTCTTCTTCTTCTTCTTCTTCTTCTAAGTCTTCTTCTAAGTCTTCTTCTTCTTCTAAGTCTTCTTCTTCTTCTATGTCTGCAATTATGGCTGTCCACAATATCCTTTCCTTGACCTCTTAATAAATTCTGTATTATTTGTTATCTCTCCCAAACCCTGTTCTGCTATCCATTTACACAAGCTCATTATATAGATTGTGGTGATTTTCTCAGCATGGTTTAGATGAGGAAGTATCCCTAAACTACTTCCTACGCGTAGGTTACATGTAGCACTAAGCCAAATGTAAAAATTACCCAGTGAGGATCGAACTCGTTATTCAGCCGTGACTGAACTGTCGAGACAAGCTAGCCAACCATGACACCACGCCGAAGTGTCCGATGATTTTGGAAGCGTAGCTTATATGTGGCACAAGGACAAAAGAATGGTGATCCCAGTGAGAATCGAACTCAATATTCACTCGTAATAGAACTATCGAGACAAGCTTGCCAACCATTACACCACGTCAAAATTCCCACGTTAAGTAGGTTATGCGTTGCTCTCCTCTGTCCCTCTTATTTTCAATCAGTCATGTGAGTCTCAAATTTCCAAGGCTTCTTTCCTCATTATGTTCCCAAGAAGTATCAACTGACTCTTTCTGGTGTATAGTCTAAATCTTCTGCTTGTTACCATTTTCTCTAGAACTTCAACGTTGCTCACATGTTCGGTCCATGGTATCCTCAGCATCTTTCTGTAGAACCAAATTTCTGTTGCTTCAAGATTCTTCGTCTTTGAGAAGATTTTTCAGAATTTACTGGCTTATAGAAGAACTGATGTTTCGTAACAGTTCAATCGCCTTTTATTTGTTTCTAACGAATTTCTTTCTGTTTCTTAATACTTTACTTAGCTTATAGAAGGCATTTTTGGTTGTCCCAATACGCCTTCGAATTTCAGTGCCGCACTCTCCACCCTCTGTTAAAACGCTTCCGAAATATTTAAATTCTTCTAATTGGTTGATTTTAGCATCCCCAATTTGTAATTTACACGTTGTGCTGACCCTTTTGTTTACAACCATGCATTTTTTTAAGCTTATCACCCCAAGCAAGGCTGGAGGCTACTAGCACGCAAGGGGTTACAGAAGGTTTGGAGGAAGAGCAGATAGGAGTGGTAAAGGAGAGGATGTGGAGAAAGATAGTGGATCGATCAAGGCAAGGGGGTTACAGAAGATTTGAAGCGAGAGCAGATAGGAATGAAAGGTGAAAGGATGTGGAGAAGGGAAGTGGATAGATCAAGGCAACTGGAGATGTCGATTGACGTTACACTTAAATAGTTGGAGATTGTATTTGTCAGGGAAACAGGAATAAGGAAGGGGTTCCACGGGCGAGATGTGCGAGACATGAAGCTATTGGAGTAGAAGAGACGTCTACATCTAACAGTTTCAACTGTGAAGGGGTGGGAACGGGATGCCAGCCTCGTAGGACGTTTAAATTCATGAGGCCTAGAAACCAGCGAAAGCAGCTCCGAGGAGCAATTACCGTGAAAGTATTTGTAAAAAAGACAGAGCGAGGCAACGTCACGTCTGTGATACATTGACTGCAGACGAGATGACAGGTCAGGGCCAATGACATTGCATATCCGTCTCTGGATCTTATCAAGGACCCTGATGCATTCTGTCTTCTTGCAATTGATGTTTAGTTCTTTCTTCCATCTTTCCTTCAATACATTCTGTAGAACTTCTTGCAGTTTCTTTTTTTTTTTACACTGTGTCATCTGCATATCTTATGTTGTTAAAATTGTGAATCTCAATAACGAATAAAGGACTTCGAATTCTCTCAGAATCGCCTCACTGAAAACCTTGAATAATCGGATTATAAGTCAACTTATGAGGATGTTTAAAAATAAACCTAGCATATTAAACACGGGAGAATGCTTTAAAAGTAGATCTTGATAGTGTTGTGGTAAACCCTCCTACAGTAGAATGAACTCTTCCTCCTCTCATAAATACTAACTGCGAGACTTCCTAGTAGCGGGGATTCGGTGTTAACCTAGTGTTCGGGCGGACATTTCTATCTGCTTTATTACTAACACTCTTACTTTGTATATATCTGTATTTCAATGCACTTGTTCAACCTACCTTCGTCTTCTATGTCTTTTTTCTAGCCCCTAAACAGGCCACAACAGATAGCAAGCGTGATATTAAACAGGAGAGGATGTTTTAAGAACATACATTGATAGGTAGCGTGTTATTAACCCTAGAACACTAACCATCAATTAAAGTTTCACCACTACTGACCATGGGTATATCATACCCGATTTTGAAAATATCAAAAAAATTTTAAATATAAATCTTTATTTGAAATATTTTACATGCAAACACTTCAATATTTTTTACTCTGTGTTAAAATTGATAGGAACTGAAAATCATATTATTTAGGTAAAAAAATCAGTTACTGAAAATTGTAATTAAAAATAGGAATAATTTTGCTGGGTATAATATATACCCAAGGTTAGTGTTCTAGGGTTAAACACGACAGGTTTCAATATAAAAAAGTACCTAGTCAGCTAGCGTGATATTAAACACCAGAGGATGATTTAAGAAAATACCGAGATAACTAGCATGAGAGGATGTTTAAAAAACATACCTTGATAGCTCGCGTGATATTAAAAACGAGTGGTATTTAAAAATGTGCCTAGACAGATAAAGTTATATTAAAGACAAGAGATTTTTTTTAAAGTACACAGCTCGCATGATATTAAAGACGAAAGAATGTTTTAAAAACATACCTTGATAGCTCGCGTGATATTAAAAACGAGTGGTATTTAAAAATGTGCCTAGACAGATAAAGTTATATTAAACACAAGAGATTTTTTTAAGTACACAGCTCGCATGATATTAAACACGAAAGAATGTTTTAAAAACATACCTTGATAGCTCGCGTGATATTAAAAACGAGTGGTATTTAAAAATGTGCCTAGACAGATAAAGTTATATTAAACACAAGAGATTTTTTTTAAGTACACAGCTCGCATGATATTAAAGACGAAAGAATGTTTTAAAAACATACCTTGATAGCTCGCGTGATATTAAACACGGGAGATTGTTTTAAAAACATACCTTGATAGCTGGCGTGATATTAAACACGGGAGATTGTTTTAAAAACATACCTTTATAGCTAGCGTGATATTAAACACGGGGGATTATTTTAAAAACCTAACTTGATAGCTAGCGTGTCATTAAACACGGGCGAATGTTTTAAATTTCTCACATGAAAATAGTGGATTCAAAGAATAGCTAAAATCAGACTCACTAAAAATAAAGTCAGAGAGAATGAATTGAAAATGTGCTTATTGTTTATGGGAAGATTATCATTACAGTTACATTATAGTAAGAGTCTGAATACACTGTGTAATAACCCATATATTATTATAGGTACTTTCCTCAAATTTCAACCGTTTCTATCTGTTGTGGTGTCCATCCTCTAAAGAGTCTATGTTGGGCTCTTCCGCCTACTATAAGATTAGTAGGAGATAAGGCCTTGTGGGAACAGTCGACAACTCTCTGCCTTGTGAGGCTCGGAGAACTCACTGTAAACTCGGCCTTGTGACACATACAAGCTCGTGTGTGTGTGGGGGGGCTGATAAATATAACAGCCGCCTAGATTGTTCAATTGTCGAACTTTCTGCCTTGAGCAGAGAGGAACCCGGACGCGGGTTTGCCGAAGGACAAAGTTTCGTCCAGGGAGATTATACGAGTTCTAAAGAAATATTTTTGTCCGAGACTACGTGCTCGGAGAACCCACGGTAAACTCGGCCTTGTGCCACACACATCCCTCGTGGGAAGGGGGGCTGTTAAATATTAACAGTCGACTAGATTATTCAAACTGTCGAACTCTCTGCCTTGAGCAGATAGGAACTCGGATGAGGCTTTGCCAAAGGGGAGAGTTTTTTCCGGGGAGGTAGACAGGCCCTGAACCCGTTTATACGGGTTCTAATGGAATATTTTTGGCCAAAGCAACGGGCTCGGAGAACCCAGGGTAAACTCGGAGTTGTGTCACACACATCCCTCGTGGTGGTGGTGGGGGGCTGTTAAATATAACAGTCGAATAGATTGAACGCTGGGTCATCCGACACCCACTCACTAGTCGTGTAATACTCTTTTGTTGTACTTACTGTTTAATATATGATATATCTGTAACACTTGTTTTGTTATTTCTTGAACCATTTACTTGGTCACAAGATCTTGGCGACGAAGGGTTCGAAGTCGGAATCAGGCTGAAAAGGGGGTATGTTGTGGTGTCCTCCCTCTAAAGATCTATGTTGGACTATTCCGCCTCCTATAAGATTAGTAGGAGAGAAGGCCTTGCAGGAACAGTCGACCAGACTGTTCATTTCTGTTGAACTCTCTGCCTCGAACGGAGAGTAACTCGTACGAGGCTTTGCCGAAGGGCAAAATTTCGTCCGGGGAGGTAGACAGTCCATGAAACCGTTTAGGCCGGTTCAAAGGGAATATTTTGGGCCGAGCCTACAGGCTCGGAGAACCCACGAAAATCTCGGCCTTGTGCCACATACATCCCACGTGGGGAGCTATTAAATATTAACAGTCAAACAGATTATTCATTAATGTCAAACACTCAGCCTTGAGCAGAGAGGAACACGGACGAGCCTTTGTCGAAGGGCAGAGTTTTGTCCGGGGAGGTAGACCCGTTTATGCGAGTTCGAAGGGAATATATTGTCCGAGCCTACGTGCTCGAAGAAACCACGGTGAACTCGGCCTTGTGACACATACTTCCCTCGTGGGAATGCTGTTACATATAAGAGTCGCATAGGTTGAATGTTGGTCATCCGACACTCACTCATTAGTCGTGTAATATTCTTCTGTTTTATTTACTGTTTAATGTATGATATATCTGTCACATTTGTTTGTTATTTCTTTAACTTTTTACTTGGTTACAACATTATTTTTAACCATTCTCTGCTTTATTTCATCTTCTTTGTTTAAATTATTTTCCGTTTTTTTCTTTTGTTATAATCAAATTTGTCTGGTTTCTTTCTTCAAAAAATCGTTCTTCTTGCGAGAGTCTCTGCTGTGTCCCTTCGTAGACCGGTCACTTATATAAGTCATCCTGTTGTCGCGTGTGTATATTCTAAAGTCAACTGATTTAATTTCCTTGTTAATGTAAGGGACATACTTTGAAACCGGTTTCTGCATTCCGCGGTGCAAGTATACTTTCTACTTAAGCCTCCATGTTACTGAGCACATTTGGTGTTCTGGGGGTGACCCATATGAGAAAACAAGCTTCGTTATCACATAGGACGTACCCAATCTATACTGGGGTCGCCATAAATCTATTCTTTTTCGATTAAACTTTCATAATCGATATTGCGCTTACGGGCGCATCACGTTGTAAAACAGGTTCAAGTACGATCACCAAATCAACCAACGTCGAGCCTGTCCAATACCTAGATGGATGAAAGCTTGGGAATACCAGGTGCTGTAAACTTGGATGTGCGGCTAGTGTAAGATACCAGCTCGGAATGGTTAAGCGACCGGCCGATTTTCAACTTCCGCTGGATTCGTTATATTCACTTACGTACACCTCGGGAAAGGTATGAATCCACCTCATCTCCCACCATAGATGGTGGGAGACGAGGTGGATTCATACCTCTCTCGTGTTTAATATCTCACAAGCTATCTAGGCATGTTTTTCAGAATATCCGCGTGTTTAAATTTCTCGCAGGCTATCTCTGTATGATTTTAAATCATTCCCTCGTGTTTAATATAATAAGACTTGTATCCATAAGTCATTATTTCTTCCAAAAATTATTCTTCCAATCTAAAAATATTTTCTGCCTTTAAATAATCTGAAAAGGGGTGATAACCCGTAGAAAACAAATCTATCAATCAACATTGATGGTTATTAAATTTTCTTCAAACCTTTGCCGGACGGACTCATATATTACAATACTCTGTACATCTGTCGATGGCCCTGATTCATCTGAAAATGTTGTTGGTAGTCCAACCGTTGTTCTCACGACAGACCACATTCAGATCTGTGACTGTCGGGCGCTGTTAGCTACGAAACCGGTCTAGTACGCCGTCGTTGGCTATAATCTCGATAGTTAGACTAACAGAAAACCTGGATATGTGTAGGTGTTTCTCCAAGACTGACCTGTAGTGTGTTAGTGGCGAGTGAGTATTGGGTAGTCAGAAGAAAAAACTGTTAACTTCATTTTCCTTTCTGAGTTTGCCATCATCACAGTTTGAGGTAGTATTATGTAGAAACACTGTTTCTGTGTTCGATCTACGAACGTAAGCAACGTTGGGCGTGTGGGTAATTTTAACAGCTATCGGTACGAAAATTCGAATCGGGGGTGGAGAGCAAATTTCAAATTCCCGCTGCACAAATACCTGCAGGAAAGGCATGAAATTGTCCATTGTCCCCTAACTATGGGTTAAATAAAAGTGTAGAGTGAACTTCCTAGTAATTATTGGTACCTAGTCTAAGAAAAGCAACACTTAGAATTCCTAATTATGGAGACGGCAAACCACTCCAGTATCTTTCTCAAGAAGTCATCACAATTCACTGATTAGAAACAAGATGGAGTTTGTGGAGAGTCATAATCTGTTGATATACTCAGTAGTGTTATTGGCTAGCCGCTGAATAGTTTGGATTTATTGATTCTTTTTTCATACGTGGTATCTACCCTTTGTAGGTTATTTAAAGCCAGAAAATATATTTAGATTTTGAAAAATATTTTGAAGATAATAAGGGTGTAGTTATACAAGTCTAACTAATTAACCCATATCTGGGGATCTAGAGGTGGATTCATCCCTTTCCTAAGGGTATTTGCAAGTAAGTGAATATAACGAACCCGACTGGAATTGGAACTTGGCTCTCTGATTAACAATTCCGAGCCATTAACTACTACACTCACTGCACATCCAACCTTACAGTACCTTTTATTCGCAAGCGGAGTTAATCGCTGAAGAATCGCAAAATACGCGATAGAATTAGCAAGCCGGCGATAGATGCAATCTCGGTACTTATAAGAAGAATTCGATACGTGGAGTTGTTTCTGGACTGACAGGTCGCAAGACCTAACTAGAGTTTGGTGATTGCGTTTGTGTTGTCATAAAAATTATCCTTCTAAACAAACAGTGGTTTTTTTATTGGTGAAAGTGAACTATATGATCTGTCTCCTAAATCTCAACCCAAGAAAAAAAAATCGGTGACGGTGTAGGCCGGGTAAATGAGGAAAGGTACTTAATTTGCGAAAAAAATATCTACTACCGTGATGTAGCTTCTCCGTCAGATAACTTGCGTAAAAGAACAAAGGGATAAAAAAATAAATTAATAAAGGATATTTATTTGCACTTTAGTACAAAATGTGGCACAAGGACAAAAAGGAGATTGGGGAAGGACGGTCTTCTTCTGTCTTAATTCTAAACTTAGCTAGTCATACACACTGACCCAAACATACTAACAATAGTCCTATCACCAAAACAACACATACTCTCCTACCTTTCTTACTACATTCTCCATAATACATCAAATTCTCTATGAAAAATAAATTAATAAATAAAAAAAACAGGAAGAATCATTTACTTTATAACCAATTCAGTGATCACGTGATAACAAGTCACGAGATATTGTAACTATACAAAAATTGATAAAAAGGTAACACCATTTTTAGTCAACTAGAACAACACAGGTAAATATCTTACTCCTCGCATCCGAACCGTCAATTTTTCCACATATCCTAATTCCTTTTTGTTCTTTTCTTTAGGGTTCCTTGTTTGGGGAATTAATTTTAATAGGCTTCATTATTGAATTCCCATATTGTCATTATCGGGGCCTGCATTTGCCGCAGAGATAAATAATTCTTTTTAATACTGGTTTGACCAGAAACATCCATTTGCAAAACGAATTTTAAGCAATTCATTTTATTTCACAATCTTTCTCCTTTCGAAATAAAAATAAAATGAAAGATAAAAAAAGAACACTAAATAACACAGCAACATGCTAACAAAAAATTAAAAAAAAAAAAAGACAAATCCTATAATAAGACATGTTTTGGTGTAAAACTGCCGAAATAAAAATGAGATAAAGCAAGATTAACGCAAGTCCGCCATGACATGAAAAAACTGCTCCTACGCATCAAGTTAATACACTTGAAAAAAACAAAACCCACTGAAAATGAAAAAATACAGAAATAATTACTTTATTAATAATTACATTTCGTCGTTAATTTGAAAAAAAAAAACAAACAAAAAAACAAACGCTGCCACTGAAAAAATAAACAAATATTTTTTTTTATTAATAATTACCCTATTTCGTCTCTAAAATTTAAACACAGAATGTCAGGCAATGCCCCGAACGAAGACGAAGAAATTATTTCGAAAAAAAAAAAAATCAATGCATGATAGTACCACGTCTCAGAAATTATAATAAAATTTTGCAACAGAAGTTTTCGATGAATTAGATTAAACCTCCCAATATCTTCTAACTGAATATTTTATCGCCAGTGAAGAGATAAGACTAACTACGCACACGACCTGGCGTTGATATTAGTCCAGTTGGCGCCATAAGTATAAAAATAACCCGATTTATTTTCTCATTACGCTGCGAGTATGTGTCCAAAAAAGAAGAAAAAAAAACTCCGTTAAGCAGAGAAAAGGTGATCTTCCTTGATCCTCTGCACTAATCCAACAGTGTCTTGGAAAAGGTCAGTTAATTCGGAAACATCATATGAAAGGCTTTAGTGTCTATAACAGAAGGCTATGTTTCGCTAGGCGCCCTTTTTAATAATTTATTTCTTTTGTGTTTTCCCGCCGATGTTTTGCGTTCTCTCGCCATGGCGTCGATTCTATAGATTTACTTATCACTTCGCCGCCTTTTCCACGATTTCCATCAGGTTAGCTATTCACTTACGAGTGACATTCAACCTACGAATACAGTTGCTTTGTTCGAAAGTAAATTTGTAGTACTTTTTTGTCATCCCATTAATTTAATATATTCGTATGTGCACCCACACTAACATATGACGAAGCATCAATATTTCTCTGAAAATAGTAACTTTATTCACTTATATGAACTTCATTCTACACAAGGCACAAGAGTAACTCAAGGTAGAAGCTTACTCTTAAAATGATAAATATGGTGAATAATATGAACGAAAGAGTAGGTGCTAAGAAGTAAGGATTATTTCAGCGAGTGAAACTTGACTTGAAAAGGTTAAGGTCTTAATGTTAAGATAGGCATTCATGTAATTCACGAAAAATAGTGGAAATTATGTCTTGTATATAGAAGATTTCAGGGAGATTCGGGTCCGTGGAAGCAGCATGGCGTGTTCGAACTGAAGTGGTGGAACTAAAGAATGGAATTTCCCAGAAAATATGCTATGGAACTAGTGATAGTATAGCGGCAGAGAGATTGTTTTTTAAGACTTATCAACCTTACTGAACCATATTTAAAGCCGAAATCTATTTTTAGATTGTGAGATTTTTTTTGATGAGATAACAAAAATTTACTAATACACCTCCTACTAATTAACCCATAGCTGAGGGTTGAAAAGGTGTATTTTACCTTTTCCAAGGGTATTTGCGTGTGAGAGAATATAACGGAATCAATTAGTATTGGAAATTGGCTCTCTGATTTCCAATTACGAGCCGTTAGTATTTAAAGCACCCGCACATCTAAGCCTACAGCACCTGGTATTTCCAAGGGATTAACCATTTAGTTACTAACCAGACTAAACTTTGCTTAGCTTCGGTAATCGTATGAGAACCGGAATTTCAACGTAACATGGCCGTAAGTCGAATAACCACAGGCTTGCAGTATTGCCACTTCGGAAAAATGACGGTAGAGTGGTGAGTAATTCTACCCCAAAAAAATACCTCTAATAAAGTTGGAAATCGATGTTTATCAATTTCTCCTTTTTTTAGCATCTTTAGCGATGGATGTTATACTTGAGGTCACGAATCAACTTGAGACGAACAGACGTTCAAAGCATAATGCCTCATTGATTGGCTGGTTGATTTTCTTTAACGGCATATCAACACCTCTACGGATTATTTAATGCCAAATCGAAATCTGGCCTCAACTAAGTATATTTTGAACGCAATTGTATGCCTTATTGTTAGTCATTTTGCTATAAAATGTACTGTTGATATTCTATTATACATATGTATTGTTGGTAATTTCACTATAAATATTGTTGCTACTTTTACTATAAATAGTTATTATTGATAATTTTACTATAAACAGGTATTGTTAATTTTACTATATGTATTGTTGGCGTTTTCCGTATATAAATATACATTGCTGGTATTTTTACTATAAAATGTATTTTTATACTTTCATAGGGATTTAATTTTGTTTGGGGTTTCACTATTTGCCCATAGCTAGAACCTAACAGTTGCTACAACTCCGGGTCAGGGTGCATTTGGGAATAACAGCAATTAAAAGGCGGTTTCACGCTCCTAAAATCTTCAATATCCTAATCAGTGGCCTTTCTACCGACTGTAGTATATCGACGTACCCAGGACGCGCCTCGCTGAAGGTGGAATCATTCATCATGAGTGGTAAAGAGTCGGAGTCAGAACAGCTGATTTCTTAGCTGAACCATCTATAACCGGTCTAAACGTACACACGACCCCAAACAATCACACGGCCGTTGGGGGTTCTCTGTTTCCTTAGTTCTTAATTCCTATTTGAAGTTGCCCAAAGATGGGAAAACCTCTAAAGGCATAAAATATGGGACTGTCAAACATTGAGAAGTAGATGAAAGTTTTTAAGCAAAATACAAGCTCGCCGAAATTGTTGCAAGTATTGATAGATTTAATCAAAATGGAGGGCAATATATGTCACAACCCAAAGCGCATCTAATTTTGTTGTGTAACTGCAGCCAATCAAAGAATCCACGTTAGGAAATAGCCATCGTCAAAGAGTAGTGGTAATATTAGCTGTTTCTCTATAAGGGAAAAATTGACATTCATTGAGCGATCCCAGTAATTGGTTTCAGTGCATTTCAACTGCACTTCGACGGGTGAGAGTCGAAAATGGTTATGAAAAATCCTGTTTGTAGGCAAGCCGTAGGTGAAACATCACTTCCTTTTTTCCATTTGTTCGAGAAGAAAAATATACATAAAAAAAAAATATGTGTCGGAGTGAAACAATAGTGCTTGTTGATAGCAATTTGGAGATGAATGGACCGGGTGTTTAATGTTGATTGGTCAGTGGAGATTCTTTTTCGCTGATAAACATCGGTCAAGAGTTATCAGAATTATCGCTCTACTATCGGTATCGAGCCCTCTTTTGGATTAATGCTGTGAACGTTGGAATTTATATATTACATTCGTTCTCATCGCATCGGATATATATATATATATATAATATATATATATATATATATAGAGAGAGAGAGAGAGAAAGAGAGAGAGTTGTCATAAGTATTTGAGCTCTCGTATATATATATAAGTTATTGATCATTCCTAATTTGATGTGATGATATTTAGGCAGCAAACAATATCAATAACAATTAAAACGTAAGTTCAAGATAATGACCAGTGTTAGTTTTTTCCGATTTTGTCATTCACACGCACACATGCACGCACAGACATATATATGTGTGTGTGTGTGTGTGCTCGCGCGCGCGTTTGTGTGTGCGTGTGTGTATAATAGCTGGTTACTCGTATTCGTGGATACTCGTCTACTAATATCCAATCCCTATTGCAGACGCTCGCTCAGGCACATTTGTGTTTGTTAAACACCCACAGTGCCCATATGTGGTTTATCTTGCAACTATATTGATCAGACCTCAGTTATTGTTTCTGGGAGAGGGCCTGTTATCTAGCGTGACTAACAATTTGAACAAGGTCAACGCACTCAAACCCTCGATCACGATGACTTGTGGCTTCTTGCTAGCACTGCTATTGACGGCCACCAAGGGTTCCGTCTATCCAATTTCACACACAAGGCTTGGGTCAAAACGTGGTATGGTTTGCAGGCACTTTCCAAAGGTGCCGCTCGCTGGGTTCGACCCCGCCAGACATATAACATCAGTAAAGCTAATTCCTGACAAAACAACCGGGGTGAGATTCGAGGGTCTCATGGTCAGATTCTTCTGACATACATAGGATATCCATCAGAATTTGTCGAAAGTTCTTTTTGGAAGTACAAGAAATATGGTCCAAGCTTTCGACCTTCTGAAGTCATCATCAAGGTAGGAATAGACAACTGATGAGTTACATCAAATTTATGAGTGCACGTTATCTGAGAAGGAATATTCGTAATTTTGGAAAGTCGATCAATAAAATTAATCAATGGAAAAAGTCTGATATCTTCAATAATATATATGAGTGTGGGACACCTCAAGACAGTGTAATGGTTAGCAAGCCTGTCTCGCTGGAACAATTACGACTGAGTAGTGAGTTCGATCCTCACTGGGTCCTCCCCCACTACATTTGGCCTTGTGCCACATCTAAGCTACGCTTGGAAAATCAGTATATATATATATATATATATATATATATATATATGTGTGTGTGTGTGTGTGTGTGTGTGTGTGTGTGTGTATGTGTGTGTGAATATTGAAGTCAACACTTAGAGGCGACAGGCTGTTGGTCACTTTTATATTTACACACGCTCTACCTCTGATAGTGATCAATTTATCCCATAAATATAGCACACCTTAAGAATATATTTCTTCATATATATATATGTGTGTGTGTGTGTGTGTGTGTGTGTGTGTGTGTGTATGAAGAGTTAATGGATTTAGTTTAATCCGGCATTATTATTATTTTAAACATTATTATAGAGTATTCACGTACTTTCTTTATTAATATTTCTCGAATACGCACAGACGTAATACACATTGTTTAAAGTAAAAATAAAATCGGAGTGTCTGCGTCAAATCTGACTATCCGATATGATAACGTCTGAAGTAATATATATATATATATATATATATATATATATATATATATATATATATATATATATATATGTCTGTGTGTGTGTGTATGTGTGTGTTTGTATGTATAAAATCTTCACTCGCTTAAATAAATTACGGGAAAGACTTATGCCGAAATTGACTGTCCGGTTCTCCTCGATATACAATAGAAATTTGCTCAATGTCGAAACAGCAGAGCAATTTCTATTTAAAAAGATATAAATACCTCATCGAGCAAATGAGTTTCACCTTTGGGATCTTCAAGCTGGTTTGGTTATAACTCATCACATCTTCTATTTAAATATATGCTGTTCCCGTCACATTATATGTCGCCAAACAAAAAAAAGGCTCCTGTTTTGCTTCCTCATTGTGCGAAGTCCCTTTACATTTGATATTCGTTTACTTGGTTCTCACTCTGTCAATAAGAATTTACTGTTATGCCTACATTTCTCCATACATTTTACTTTTCTTTCAATTCTTTGTCGTTTTCGAATATATATATATATATATATATATATATATATATATATATATATATATATATATATATATATATATATTGAACAATAAAAAATATTTAAAAAATAAAATCTGGGTTGTATATTGACATTCCGTCGTTTTTATTATTATTATTTCATTTAGATTCCTCGACAAGTTTCGGCCAACATGGCCATCATCAGGAAAAAAATAATTTTCTGCTTGCTTTTAGCAGTGAACTACAGAAATGAATGTCTTGATGGAGAAAATGAACTTTTGTCTGTAGTTTTCATTTGTTTTTTTGTTGTTTTGTTTTTTATTTTTTCATGACATTTTGTCAGTCCCTATGTTGGTCAAACAGACTCTTTTAAGTTGTTATTTGAGAGCTGGATGGATTCATGCTGCTTTGAATTCCCTTGGTCATTTTGACAGATTTATTGGTTCCTGGAAAGGAGTTGTGTCTCTGTTTAGTGTGTGTGTGTGTGTGTGTGTGTGTGTGTGTGTGTTATTTAGTTCTTAGGGAGTGAGTGAGTATGATGTGTGTAAGCGTGTATATTACTATGAATGTGTGTTATCATTTGGCTCATTAGGGAGTGAGTGAGTATGATGTGTATAAGTGTGTATATACGTGTGGGTGGGTGTATAAGTGTGAGGGCTCAACACCCCTGTAAGCATATCTGTCTTGTGTGGGTGAGAAATGTGGGTAGGTTTTGATTTGTTGGGTTATATATCAATACTATTTATGTTGTTAAATTTTTGGTTAAGCCCGGCTGGATAATGCGTTTTTAAATGCTGTATCCACTTATTTTCATGGAACTCTAAAATCTTTCTAATGTTATCTGCTCTGGACGTTTCTATTCTCTCAATTATAGTGAATTTGGCATGTGTTTTAAAATCGTGTTTTTTTAGGCGGCAATGTTGTTCTACAGGTAATATATATATATATATATATATATATATATATATATATATATATATATATATTCGATAAAGAAAAAGATGAAGAAAAGGACAAAGGGTTATCATATAGAGACGAGCTTTTAATACATTCGTTACAAAAATATGCTGGTCTTAAGGCGGGTAAATTTTCCAGTAAATTTGCGTTTTTTCTTGGACGTTTGTGTTATTGATAGATATATGCAGATTATGATAGATATGAACAGACTGAGATAGATAGAGTCGTATTACAGTGAAAGTGCAATGTATAATCGGTTTTGCAAAAAAATTGTACATATATGCGTGCGTTTGTGAGATCGTATGTGTTTGCGTATGTGTTCGTGTACATTTGTGTGCGTAAGATAAGAGTATCCGGAACAAAAATGAAGATTATGAGACAAAGTAGAAAAGCGATAAACGACGCATCGAAATAAAAGATATTCTAACCTGAAGAAAGAGAAAAAAGCAGACGCTGCTAAAAAAAGCAGATTTACTCACATGTACGCACACGCACATAAATACACAGACGCACAGAGACACACACACACGCAAACACACACACACACACACACACACACACACACACATATATATATATATATATATATATATATATATATATATATATATATATATGGAGAGAAAGAGATAATAAACATAAATATAAAGAACTGCTATTGGAAAATAGGAACTATTTCTTGTAATTTTAGGATTATTCTTAGGTATTTCCGTTATATTATTATTATTGTATACTCCTTTATATCCATCTATCAATCTATCTATCTATCTATCTATCTATCTATCTATATATATATATATATATATATATATAAATGTATATATGTACGTATGTATACATATATATGTATATATATATATATATATATATATATATATATATATATATACAGTGTAACCCGCATATAAGAGACCCGGATATAAGAGAAACCCTGATATAAGATAGATTTTCTCTGCTCCCAAATTAGAGCCTGTGTTAATAAAACAAAATAGACCAAACCCGGATATGAGAGACTTATTCTCCGGTCCCGATAACTCTCTTATATCCGGGTTACACTGTATATATATATATATATATATATATATATATATATATATTATAGATAGATAGATAGAGATAGATAGATAGATAGATAAAGAGAGAGCGAGCAGACAGAAGTAGCAAAAGAGAAGTGGTAGATAGACAATTTAAGGGATAATAATTGCGATCTATAATCCCGTCAGATATATGCAAAACCGTGACACACACACAAACACACACACATACACACACACACACACACACACACACACACACACACACACACACACACACACACACATATATATATATATATATAACTATTAAAGTATATTTGTGTAGTAAACTTTCTTTTGAATATACATCGCTAAATATGTCAGACAACGATGATTTAATTATGTATTTTTATTTAGTTTGGACAGGGAAAGAGGCGGTAATATATATATATATATATATATATATATATATATATAGAGAGAGAGAGAGAGAGAGAGAGAGAGAGAGATAAATAGATAGATAGATCAACATGAACAGACTAAGATAGATAGATAGATAGATAGATAGATAGATAGATAGATAGATAGATAGATCACCATGTACAAAGATAGATAGATAGATAGATAGATCAACATGAACAGACTTAGATAGATAGATAGATAGATAGATAGATAGATCAACATGAACAGACTTAGATAGATAGATAGATAGATAGATAGATAGATCAACATGAACAGACTAAGAGAGAGAGATAGATCAACATGAACAGACTAAGAGAGATAGGTAGATAAGAAAGAAAGAAAGAAAGAAAGAAAGAAAGAAAGTAAGCATCAAAGGTTGAGTTTAAACATTTGTTTGATTTCATTCGTTTTCGAGCTCACTGAATTCGATTCTGCTCTTTTCTCGCGTTATGCTCATCTGACGTCAAACGACAAAAATCGCTTTGAAATATCCTTCTCATCTGGCCGTTGCAGCTCAATATTTTTTTCTTTAAAAACTTCTTGGACTTTGTACG
>OZ038515.1:11333900-11386400 GCA_964036315.1 Acanthosepion esculentum
TATATATATATATATATATATATATATATATATATATGTATGTATGTGTGTGTGTGTGTGTGTGTGTGTGTGTGTGTATTGGTGAATGGAACAAAGTAACTATAATTATGAAATTACTTAAAGACCAGGGAAGGATAAGATAACTGCTGATACACTCTTACAGGCTCATTTGTGACACTATCCTAAAAAGACAAAAGGTGTATGAGCTCCACCATCGTGTTTGTCACCCTGGTATGACCAGGTTAGTCCACATCGTCATATTCAGGAATCTAACAAACTCTATGTATGATATAAAAATATAAAATATACGCTGACTGTCTCGTTTGGGAAAGACGGAAACCAAGTTCGCCTTAAAAAGTTTATACAACCAATGAAAAGAATCAACATAGATTTCTTATTTTTATATTTCTGAGATGGAAACCACGTTTCTAGAAACCTGAAAACGTTCGCCTTAAAATGGTTATACAACCAATGAAAAGAATCAACATAGAAGTCTTCTTTTTATATTTCTGAGATGGAAACCACGTTTCCAGAAACCTGAAAAAGTTTGCCTTAAAAAGGTTATACAACGAATTAAAAGAATCAACATAGATTTCTTATTTTTATATTTCTGAGATGGAAACCACGTTTCTAGAAACCTAAAAAGTTCGCCTTAAAAGGTTTATACAACCAATGAAAAGAATCAGCATAGATTTCTTCTTTTTATATTTCTGAGATGGAAACCATGTTTCTAGAAACCTGAAAAAGTTCGCCTTAAAAAGGTTATACAACCAATGAAAAGAATCAGCATAGTCTCTAAGGCACTTCTTCCTTCTAACTCGCAGAATCGTTATATTTAAACGGTAATCGACGAGTTCTCTCGGTTTCCGTTTGCTTTTGCTTGACAACTAGTTTTTAATTAAATGCTTAACTCAGATTTAGAACGTGTTCGGGACTTCTTCCTACACCAATCCTACCGGGGTTCCTCTTTTCTAAGGAAGGAATTGAATACTTCACTAATTTGGTTATATCTACGAGTCGAACTTCCAACCCAAAAGGGCAGTGTAAACCATATAATGGAATGATCTGGAAGCACGTCACAGTAGCCTTGGCTTCGAGAAATCTACGAGAATCTCAATGGGAAGTCGTACTAACCGCTGTACTGCATGCCGTAAGGTCACTGCTCTGTACCGCGACTAACACTACACCCCACGGAAGAATATTTTCTAATCACACGCCGGTCACCTAGTGGTCATTCCTGGCCCACTTGGCTAGCAGCCCCTGGCCTTGCTCTCTTAATGTAATGTCCGTACTAATAATTACAAATATTTAGCCGGCGTGGTTCAGCTGTTAGAATCCAATCCCAAATACGCCTGTTTAATATTTAATGACGGGCGTGAGTCTATTGTATCTTCTTCGTTCTAACTCGCACAACCGTTATGTTATCGGTAATAGACGAATACTCTCGGTTTACTTTTGCTTTTGCTTGCCTCAATATGACAAATAGTGTAGCAATTAAATGTTTAACTCACTTTCACCGTGTTCGGGATTCCTTCCTACATTCGCTCGGACCGGATTTTCTTTTATCTAACGAAGGAACTGCGTGAGTACTTCATTAATTTGGGTATAGCTACGAATCAAACAACACTGTACAACCCAAAAAGGGAATGGTCACTGTAAACAATACAGTAAAATTATCTGGAAGCACGTGACACTAGACTTGTCTTCGAGAAATCTACGAGAATCTCAAGTTGTTCTACTGGCAGTACTGCATGTCATAAGATCTCTCCTCTGTACCGCGACGAACACTATACACCGCAAAAGAATATTTTCATATCAACGCTGCTAGCCACTTTGCTAGCATCCCCTGGTCCGGTTCTTTTACGTCGTAATGTCCGTACTGATAAGTACGAACTTTTAGTCGACGAGGTTTAGTTTTTTTAGAAGCCAATTCCCAGTATGAGAATTTAAGAGTTAATGGCGTACCGTAACTTTCCATGATTTGGCTCCTGTTAGAAACAAATAAGACCGGGTAGAAACAAAAATTAGAATACATGATACTCTTGTGGAAAAAGCAGTACAGAAGTAGAGGAACCTGAGTCTGATATCCACTCTAAACCATTAAGTAACACTGCAATAAACTTACCGGTGACACCCTGATTCCCGAAGATTTAGTGACGCTAAGACGATCTTTGAGGAATCGAAGAAAACCGCTACAATATCCAGAATATTAAAAAAATATTATTAAAAAAGAAAATGGACGGGAAGTATGTAATAAACATTAACTTCCTCCGAGTTGGACTCTTCCGGATTTATCTCCCTTTTTGTTGGACTACGTATATATATATATATGTATGTATATATGTACAGGTATGCAAGAAAATAGGAAAGAACACGTTAGGTAAATAATCCAGAGTTCTTTAGTAATTTTGTTTTTATTTTTAAAAAGACAGTGCTCCATACATAAGCAGAGCTTATATTTATAAATTAGCATAAAAAATAGATAAATACATTAATTCCATAGTTTAATGAAAGTCTTAAAAGCTTAGCCCAATCATTAAATAGAAAAACCCTTTGTGAAGTCGTCAAAAAAAACAAATTGTAGTTCAGTGCAACGCGTTTATATGAAACAACCATTTGAATAAACAAATAAATAAGGAGATTAATAGATAGATAATATAATATAAAATAAAACAAAATCCTCTCGACACTTAACGACTTACCGTCGCGCCGCGAACTATCTTTCGACCGCCACTATCAGCTTTGGAATAGATACCCCACCATACCCCGGCATAACCTTTCAAAAGGTGACTGTATGTAGATAAGAATTAACTGTCCGACAACCTAACCAAAATGGTCGTCCTAGCCATTATCATAGTAATTAATGTTGCAAAGGACCATACTTATAAACACGCGCAAACCACAAGATAGCTCATTCCTAAATTTTAACTTGAGGATGAAACGGGACTCGATACCTTAATTCAACTTAATTTTAAATTTATATTGAGGGTCCCGATCTCGTTTTTGAAACATGAGAACTCTTATGTAGCGAAGGAATCATATTTTTTAATATATATATATATATATATATATATATATATATATATATATATAATGACAAAAGTACGCAAATGTAGGCTTTAAAAAAGCTTTATTCAACTGATAATACAATGTTCGCGTATAGTGTCCTTTTATATTCCCAGTAAACAAAAATAGCTCTCTTAAAGCGGAGAGTAACGAAACAAGGGGAGACCATTCTTGATTATTCATAACAATATATTTACATCCTCTTTTATTTGTATTCATATTTGCTCTTAGCCCCGTCGTGGTCTCCTCTGTTTATTAAAGCATTCGTCAAGGTACATTTTTAGTTCTATTTCTTATTACACGTACATAGCTCGCTGAAGTCAAAAGGGCGAAAGCCCCAAATCCCTCAGCCAGAGATATACTAAAGACCGCATTATCTTTAATAAGATACAAGAAACGTAGCGTTTGCACCATATGGTGGAAGCCGACACATAAACGCGTAAACTACTCTTAAGACTCATAACACCCGAACATTTTTACGGATGATGTCTTAGATGACGCTTAAAACTTGCATGTGACTTTGCAAACCATTCCACATGCTTTATAGGCGGGACTTCCAACTGCAATTACCTTGATGCTAATTTTTATGATGCCGAGTGAGTCTTACAGACTTTGTCTAAAATGATATATGAAAAATCTGTGTTTCATATTGTTAGATGGGTGTGTTTCTCTGTCCCAGTTTGCGTCTGGGGAAGTGTGACCGTAAGAAGCAGATACGGCCTTATTCATCACAGGAGAGTGACCGCTTTGGGTTCATCTAAAAAAAAAAGGTCACGTCTTCCATATATTTACCAGCTCGTTTCAGTTCAGTGCAACCAAATCTGTTGTTTGCAGCTTCTGCATTACAAACAGCATACAGAATTCTTCACGATTGCCTGCCTGATGCAAGAAGTTCTCAAAAGCTTGTATCTATCTACGTTGACCTTTTTAACTGTCTCTTTAACGTTTTCGTTGAATCTTTTATGCGTCTTGCGTTGGGGATGCAATCTGGCTCGGGTTCACCTTACAGCACCTGTTTCGGCACGCGAACAGTAACATTTAGACAATATGTATACATACATACATAGATATACAGGGAGCATCTCCGACTTCACCCTGCGGGCTTGACAGGGACCAAAACGTCTCCGAGTTCTTGTGGTTGACGGATTATTCTCTACTATTCAACCTCTCTCCAACAGGCGGAATATGGTATGTCTCCGGCTGTTCTATCGCTACTTCCCTGGAAGGTTCTCGGGCGAACCACATTGCCTGGTCGTACCAATTCGAACCTTCACGACAAGGACACACTATGCTAGTTACATATTAGCAAACCACCCATATTCCCTCCGTAATCTATCGATGAAAAGCAAATTCCAATCTGACATCTCCTTCCCGCGACCACATGTCCCCCCACCATTATGTTTCATCATCATCATTTCTTACCACCTCCTATTTCATTTCTTTCACACACCCCAACGGTTCTAACCAGCCTTTGCATTGGGTGAATTTTAGTATAACGAATGATGTTGTAAGATAGATTTATTCTCCCTTTTGTATTTCCCCATTATGGGCATTATTATACGCGAGAAATAGTAACATCTTAATTCAAGGACGTGGCGGAATGGAATGGATGAAAGCAAAACGAATGACAAACATACTTTGTTCTTGGAGATACTTTTATATCACTAAGATATAAACAAAACTAATACATATATACACGTGTCCCACGCGACGAATAATATATGACATATACACATCTACACATCTACACAGCAAGGCAGAGTGTAAAGAGAAATAAAAAGGAAGGATCTTACATGTAATATGGAGATACTCCTGTACCTGGAGAGCTCATTTTTAGGACTCTAGATTCAACTGGCTCGGATTCAACTATGTCGTGGTCCCGAACATATTCTACGAACGAGAAACCGCGAGTTTTGGGGTTTCCCAAATTTAGGACTGTAAACCGGAATTTCATTCTATATGTGGGAAAGATAGTTTCCCAAATTGAAACGGCACCATATGTTTGTAAGGTGCTGGAGAGACAAATTTAACCTAATTCCAGGATATGGGGAGGGCGGTCCAAAGAAAGCAATCTCCTTGTTTGGCTGCTGGAAACGAACTGAAAAATGAAACGGTGCTTTCGTTGCTCTCTGGAGTGACGTCATAAAGCGGCGGTTATGCGACCCACGTGACTTTTCTCCGCCAAAGGGAGGTAAGCGCTTTCTGTATCCATACATTACGAGCAAATAAGACGTACATGGCTCTCCCAGATTCATTTCTTTTTTTCATTATCTGGGAATTGCCATGACGTATTGGAAGATATAGTGGAATGGTTTCCTTCTGTCTTCTCGATGGCTTTGAATTCATTTTATTATTCTTTAAGAGGCTTTCACCTCTGCTAGAGAGCGAGGCTTTGGCTATATAATCTATAATTATAAGAAAAGAAGAATTCCTATCTTTTTTTTCATGACACTGGCGTGAAAATGAACACAGGCGATAAGGCCGGATTTTGAACTCTTCTCGTCAATGTTTATAGATTCTTGATAAAACCCAAAACAGAATCTGCAATTTTTATTGGTTTTGATCTGGCATCGCGCCTTGAATCAATATCCCACCACAGTAATCTAGTTTCTCTTTGTCGTTTCTATAAATGCTTTCATGGTAATCGTTATGATGAACTTTCCTCTATGGTAGGTACCTAGACTTTATGAATTTAAGCGCGGTACTAGATTGGAGGCAAGGTCTCACCCTTGTACGATTGAATTGGCTAAATATAACCGTGAGTTCTATGCTAACAGTTTCTTCTATCGCACTTCTCGCTTGTTGAACGCTCTTCCGGTTTCTTACTGTCCAGTCAACATTGATCTTCAAAGATTTAAATGCAACTTTAATCGTTATCTACTATCTTCTTAATTCTTGTTCTTTTGTTATTCGCTCACATTAATAGCGTTTTCTTTTTCGTATTTTTTATTACTCAGTGCACCCCCTCCCTTTGCGTCTTAGTGGCTTTATTGCCTTGCTTGTGGTGAAATGATTTTAAAAAATTCTACTTTATGGATTGGTTTTATGATTTCATTTTACTAATATTTTTTATTATTATTAATTATTGTTATTGTTATTGATCTCTTATTGTACCTAAATACTGAATTAATAATTGCATGCATCTATACGAGATGCACTCAAGAAGTATAGATACGTTTTTTAGGAGAGGCTTTTATAACTTCCCTAGATTACTGTAATTTTAGTATATTACTACTCTCCATATAATAAGCTGACCCGCCAAGTTTTGTTATCCCAGACTGAAGGAGACGACTGTAGAAGCACTTTGAACACACCCTACTAAACAGTTTTTCACAGATGACTAATTTGTAAAATACAGTCGGGAAGTGAACGCCAGCTATCCAACAAAGTTTGTATCGACGGAGATGTGCGTCAAATCTCTCACTACATTCAGGACCCTGCTCTTTATGACTTTTGGTTGTTACGTAAGCTGAAGGACAACATCAGAGGCAATAGTTTTGAAGGCACTGAGAAGATGTAGAAGGCTGTGACAAGGGTCGTGAGTAACTTCACTTCCAATAACATCTATGTCCCTTTCACGAAGTGGCTGGGGCACTACAACAAGTATATTGAAGCCAGATGATCCTACTTGGAAGGAGATTAGAGATTTTACTTCTTTTTAAATTAATTAATGCCTTACCTGAAAAAAGCTCAAAACTTCTGGAATGCACCTTGTATATAGCAAAAGCATCGTATATGCATATTAGAGTTAACTGAGGTATTATTGGTTCGACCATATCTCGAAACCTGACCAAATGACAAATTTGAAACCATTTCTACAAGAAAAACATTCAGCAGTGCTTAATAAATGGTCCCTTCTATCCTCAAGTTAGAAATCACCGCAAGAGTGAAGGAAGAACAGAGCAATTAAATATCTGTATTAAGATGTAAAATAGTTACTTACGCACTACTTAGTCTCGCTAATTTGGTTCATAAGGCAGGCAGCTTTTGAGGACAATTTGCGTAAGATTGTGTACATGTGCACCTATCGCCAAAAGTCAACGGAAATATGGAAACAAAATCTTTTCTTGTATTGGTTATATTTTCTTCATTAGTAGTATTTTCATCAAGGCTATTAATCCGTCCTGGGTATGATGATAAACTACATCAGACAGCAAGGCCTTTGATCAGGAGGTTTTGAGGACCATGGAACCACCTGTTAATTGCTAGTGTTCCGAGGTTCTTCTTGACCCAGTGTGGTAGCACAAGTAAGGGTCCTAGCTATGGGCATATAGTTAACACTCCAAAATGGGTCAAAACACTATGAAAGTATAAAAATATGTTTATATTACAGCATTACTCTTTGGAAAAATTATTACCAGCAGTAAATTTTTGTATAAGAAAAATATTACCAGCAATACATTTTTTAAAAGAATATATTATAGGTATGTCCAATATTTCGCTAAAAAGTGGTATACCTTGACGACAAAAGGTCCCCAAATTGATAAAACAATTTTTAACGTTTAAATATTTATGTTGTTATTAAAGAGGAAAGACCAAAGTATTTTCTGAATATTTTTTCAGATTTTTTAATCCTTCCTATAAATGTTAAAAATTTTATTAAAAAATCTTGTTTTTTTTCGAGTCAAAAAATTTCGTAAAATCGAACTTATCGACATTTCTGTCGGAAAGATTATAGTTTGTTAGTTAAAAAATCATGAAAAATCAATTACACCTTTTTCTTTTGTTATCTTAGGAAATTTAGAATGATTAAAGTATACTTAATGTAATTTGAAAGAAACATTACTTACATTTTTAGCAGAAAAGTTTTTAAGAGAGATATTTCCAACCGTAGTCGTTCATTTTTTAAGCAATTGACAGGGGTTAATTGATGTACGTCAATATATTCACAACTTACGGCACGGAAATTTATTGGACGGTAGCGCAGAAGTGATATAATCCGTTCTAATTTTAAGTGAATCTGGTTAGTAGATTTAAAAAAAAAAATTCACTTTCAAATTTTTTTTTTTTTTTTACCTTACGTTTGAGGAAGAATTCTGCACTGAAAATAACATTTAAATTATGAAAGAAAATCAAATTTTACAAGTAAAAATAAAACAGTAAAAAAAATACATTTTTTTAAATTGTGGTTTATTATTTCAGTCATGAAATATTTTTCTGACAATATAAAAATTACATGAAACACCATTAATTGAAACGGGTTAACTTAATGAAATGAGATTTTATTTCTTTTTTATTAAGGCAGATTTTTTTCTATTTATTAATAATTATATGGCAGTAATATGAGTTTTATTTTATTTATTAATAAAATTAACATGCTATGTTGGTTTTGTTTTGACTCAACAAGTATTTTTTAGTTTGACTAGTAGCGGGCTAACTCCAGAAAATTTAAACTCCAAAAATCGTTTTAATTGATAATTTGTCGTGTGGATAATAATTCCAAAGTAATGTACAATGAATTTATGCATTCGATTTCAAACTTGAAAATTTGGGTGGACTTCCAAGGGCGTTTTTTTTTTTTTTTTGTAATTGTAAATAGTCGATATTTTCTTTTATCCCACTATTCGATTATATTTGAATAGAAAAAGAAAAAAATTGTAAATAATACGACGATATTCAGAAAACTTGACAAGCGTTGTTTTGTTGTTTCTGAACGAATCAAAGCCATTTCTGAAGTAAAAAAAAAACTTGCTTCTATCAAAGGAAACTACTCATGTGACATTATTTCCACAATGTGCATCCGTACTTTCGTTGTAGACGATTTTAAATACAATTTTGGAATGTTAAAAATTATTTTTAAAATAATTATGGTTGTCAGATTTTAATAAGCTTTCAAATTTATGATCTTTAAAAAGTAGAGAACATAATATATCATTTCTATAAGGTTGCAGAAAGAACTTAATGTATAAATATATAACAACCTTTTGTCATATTGTGTATTTAAAATTGAAAAAAAAAGAAAATTAATGTAAAAATTCATTATTCATCAAAAAAGATTTTTTCTTTCAGATAATAATTACCTTCGTATATATTATTCAGAAAAGCCATTAAAAACTTTCTTAATTAAATATTGTCTTAGTTTCATTGGGTTTTGTATTTTTACAATTGAGGTAAAAGTTTGGACAATTTCGGACATTTTTTTAACAAAAAAACGATGATTTAGATTTTTCAGAGTTTTGTGCATTTAATTAAAAAAAAAAATTCAGGTTGCAAATAAATTTTCTTTTGTGTTTTCATAAAATTAAGTTCGAGGGGGGTAACAGATATAAAAAAAAATATTTATACCATGACTTTCAAAGAGACAAACATTTCTAAAATAAGTTCATTCATTTCTGAATAAGTTCTGAAGTTTTCATTAAAATCCAACAAGTAGTTAATTTTTACAAGAATTTCGAAATTAATGTGTCTTTCAACTGACAAAAAAACAACTAAAAAAAAACGCTAAAATGGCCAAAATTGGACATACCTATATAATATATTACCAAAAAATATATTTTTGAAAAAATATTATCAACACTAAAAAACTTGTCGGCATTAAATAAATCATTGAGGTTGATATGCCGTAAAACAAACCAAACCAAACCAAACCGGGGTTATTTATTATTGCCAGTTGTAAGAAAGCATGATTTTCAAATCATTAACAGTACACCTATCAAAAGTTAACTCTCATAAAACGAAAGAAATGAAAACTGACTTGATTAGCCGAACTTACTCTTTGAGTGGTGAACGTGTTATTTTAGTCCTGCTGGCATATTGACTATGATTGTGTATTTCGTTTTTTTCGGGTGATGAAACATTTGCAGGCTATTTAAAGTCAGATAATATTTTCAAATTCTAAGAATTTTGTTTTGTTTCTAGATAATTATGATTTAGTTAAACCAGTCTTACAAATTAACCCATAGCTGTTCGGAGAAGAGGTCAATTCACACATTTGCGAAGGGTATTTCTTCGTAATTTAAAATTACGGAGCCAACTGGAATTGGAACTCGACTTTCCGATTGACAAAGCCATTATTCATTAGACCATCCGCACATCCAAGCTTACAGCATCTGGTATTTCCAAGCGGTCACCTATATTTGCACTGACCAAGCAAGACGCACAAAAACAGAATGTGCTTTCTTGTTGCGATTTTAATTCCTGCAGAACTATGATCTGGCTTTGAAGATCTTCAGAAAACTGTGGAAAAAAGATCTATTGAAGATCTACAAAAGTGCCGAAATACAAGGATCTTGAATTAGAAATCTCAAAACACGTGGCTGATGAGGAAAACGATAATTCCAATTGTGGTTGTGGCACTGGTTATGGTTAGAAAAGGTTCTGATAGACTCACAGAATTTAATAACTGATAGCCCATGCCTGATAAGACATACAAAAAGTGTTCGCATACGCAGAGCCCATTATATATATAGTTATATATATATATTTTTTATCGCTCTCTAGTCGAACTAGACGTATGAGGGTCAGACAGATCAGTTCCCAGAAACTGAAAGCCCGACAGCCACACAGGATTTGATTATAGTGGTGAAGGCTTTGTGCAGGGCCATCCACACTTTTTGGAGGGACGAATACAGGGACCTGGTGCAACGGATGCCACAAGGTCCCCAAACGACCCTCCGCAGGTTTTTGAATTCAGAGTTGTCCTTCTCCTAGACCAGTTGCCATCCAAGGCTATAGAACCCAGTCTGTCCTGCTATTTACCCATAGTTGGAGGGAGAAGAAGAGGATCCACACCTTTCCCAAAGGTATTAGCACGTAAGTGAATGTAATGGAATCGACTGGAATTCGAACTCCGATTCCTCAATCCAAGCCGTTATCCATTACTCCACCGTGCCTCCTATATAAATAAATAAATAAATATATATATATATATATGTGTATGTGTGTGTGTGTGTGAATATATATATACATATATATACATATATATATATATATATATATATATATATATATATATATATATGAATATATGCATATATATATGTATGAATATATGTATATATATGTATGAATATATGTATATATATATATATATGTATGTATATATGCATGTTTCATTAAAAGCGACAGACAAGGTACTACGATTGAGCTTTTTATTCAATTTTTAATTTTTCTTGTGTTCGAACAAGAGCTTTCTTTACAGGACAAAGGGTGTGTAGGAACTGTCCAAATGTTTTATTTTTCCGAGCGCTTTCGGCTATACCTTTAGCCATTATCAAGAATGATTCGATTTTTCAGCTTAATTGAATGCGTGCATTATGTGTATGTCTCTGTGTGTAGTAGGGATGTTTTTAATTTCCGAATACGGTTAGCACCTTGTGGCTTTGTCCGTATATGTATACATATATATATATATATATATATATATATATATATATATATATATATATATATATATAAATGTATATATATGTATGTATATCTATGTAAGTATATATGTATTTATATGAATATAAAAGTGAACATAAAGGTCAACACTTAGGGGCGACAATCTGTTTCATGCTAGATGCAATCGTCAGGCCACAAAGATATGTGTGTGTGTCTGTGTTTGCGTGTGTGTTAATTGAATTAAGGTTCATGATTACATAACAGCGATTTATATCATTATCTTTACCGATAAATCTTTACCGATAAATCTTTACCGATAAATATAGGAAGCAGCATTGCTTTTTTAAATTATAGAATAGGTCTCTGTGTGTGAGTGTGTGCGTTGGTGTGTGTGTGTGTGTGTGTGTGTGTGTGTGTGTGTGTGTGTGTGTGTGTGTGTGTGTGTGTGTGTGTGTGTGTAAAAAATTACATTGAGACAGAAAAATAACCAACGGCATACTATTGTTTATATCTGATAATTATATTGCTATTATTATGTAAATTAGCCATTTTCAATATCTCTGTCTGATCCATGAGAAATTACAAAAGTAATTAGTGTATTTTAATTTAATTTTCGAAGCAATCCGCACAAGAACGCCCCACCATGAATCATAAAACTGAGTGTTGTCATCATTAAAGAAAAAATGATTTCCTCGAAAAGAAATAGTTAATAAAATAAAAAGAAACTTTAATCACAAAATGAGCAAAAATAAAACCTGAATAAATGTATTAATATATATATATATATATATATATATATATATATATATATATATATATATATATATGAATGTATTTTCCTTTTGCTTCTGAGTCCACCGAGAATGTCGTTCTCCATTGAACCTGAACGTAGCCACTATTCATTACTGTGTCTGTATCGTTTCCTGCCAATTCGATCAGGACAACCAATGGAGCAAGCAGACAGCCAGTCGCATCTTCTTTTTTATGTGCTGTGTCCCCTCGAGGCCTTTGCTTTCACAATTTACTGTTTTTTTTTAGCTCATTTTACAATGTTTTTATTTATCCTAAATCCTGTTCAGTCATCCATTAACTCAAGCTCACTAAGGTTGTTTTCGTCTAAACTGCTCTGATACATATATATATATATATATATATATATATATATATATATATATATATAGGCCTGTTCAAAAATTGTCCGGTCTAATGCTATTGTAAGGAACCTACCTGAAGTAGGCAGAGTGAAGCCGCTTGGTGCAGACCGATCTTGAACTCGCATATCCACACTCAGTTATAAGATTTTCGCAAAAGTTTATAAGTGTGCTTGGAAGAAAAGTGTGTAGAATTGGGTCGACTCACCACCCAACACAGGTACCAACTGTAACAATGGCTTGGGCAGCGATTTTACATCACGTATATTTCCCAGGTCTGACAAACACCCTATTCACACGATCTCATCCACTGCGAGATTTAACTCTTCAAAAATTAAATCCCACTTGTAAGGAGCCAATGTGGAGGACATCCTGGTAAAAACGACCAGGAAGCTCCTCACTACCCGCCAAAAGGTCTTCCAGGAATGATTCCATCAATGGAGACGACGCTAGAAAAATTATGTGGCTACAGAAGCTTAATAAATACCGAATTGATATGTTTTGTAGTTGTCTTTTAATAGCAACCGTTCCACTATATTTTGGTTCAACTATATATATACACACACATATATATATATATATATATATATATATATATATATATATATATATATATATATATATATATATATATATATAACCGAACAGTTAATCATATGTAGGTATGAAAGCAAGCAATTGTATACCAATATTTATAAATATTCTATAGTGTAAGAATAAGCTGTGCTAAATCTTAAGTAACAGAGCTATTTAATATATATATATATATTAACTCACATTAATTGCACGACTCAGAGTTTCATGCCGATGCAATTTTCAACTGCTGGAATTATATTTATTTTTATTCTTATTTTTATTTTCGGAATTACTTCTATGATGAGGGGCCTATTATTGTGCAATTAACATAAGATATTATGTATAGCTCTTAACTCACACAAACACACACATACACAGATATCAATATGAAAAGACGATAGATAGATAGATGGATAGATAGATAGATGCTGAGAGAGAAAATGTAATAATTTGATAAACAGATTGAGATAGATATAAAAAAAACATACTAGGATATATAAACATGAATAAACATATATATATATATATATATATATATACATATATATATATATATATATATATATATAAATATATATATATATAACCTGGAGATTGTGTTTAGACATGAAACAGACTGAATCCGCTTGATGCTAAATTCAGTACCCACTTTAATATTTACATACGTTCTACCCCTGATATTGTAACCCATAAAATTAGCATACCTTAAAACTGTTCTTTATATATATAAATATATATATGTGTGTGTGTGTCTGTGTCTGTGTGTGTGTGTGAGTGTTTGTGTATCGAGAGAGACTGAGAGAGAGAGACACACATTTTATTGGGTAGGCAGCCTCATAAATGTAAATTGAAGTATTCCTTTTAATTCAGGTATATCTAGGTCTAGATAGGCAGACACACAGACAGACACTCCCTGAGTAAGGAGATTTGATATGAGCATTTGAAATTGAATGATGCATATCTTGTTCTGTGCCTCTCTCACGATTGTATGGAAAGCGATTGAGCGTTTGTGATTTTGATTGATACGAAAAGTTTTGTTTGAAATCACAAAGGAGAAAACGAAGGAAGTTCGATAAAGGCCAAATTGATTAATGTCGAGCGTTCAACTCCAAAACGATCCTCCGAGACTTGTGACTTATTCGTTTCTACAGACTTACAATAAACCACAAAGACGTCAAGTGGGTTCTAACACGTAGCCATACAATTATACAAGAATTTTGACGTTTCACCTAGCGAGCCTAGACACCTGTCTATGAGGGAGTAAAACATGAAATCAGGACGATAATGAATTTAACCCTTTACAGAAAAGAAAATTTCGGCGTTTATTGTCCGAAGAGTTACTGTTATTGCCGTCTGAAATTTATAAAATCTCATTCTTAAACCTTTATTGGTTAGAAAATTAAACGTCTCAAATCCACTGAGAACCGAATATTTAGTGATACTATCGACTGAAATTTATAAAATCTTAAACCTTTTTGGTTAGAAAATTAAACACCTTAAATCCACTGAGGACTGAAGATTTAGTGATACTGTCGACTGAAATTTATAAAATCTCAAACCTTTTTGGTTAGAAAATTAAACACCTTAAATCCACTGAGGACTGAAGATTTAGTGATACTGTCGACTGATATTTATAAAATCTCAAACCTTTTTGGCTAGAAAATTAAACACCTCAAATCCACTGAGGACTGAAGATATAGTGATACTATCGACTGAAATTTATAAAATCTGAAACCTTTTTGGCTAGAAAATTAAACACCTCAAATCCACTGAGGACTGAAGATTTAGTGATACTGTCGACTGAAATTTATAAAATCTCAAACATTTTTGGCTAGAAAATTAAACACCTCAAATCCACTGAGGACTGAAGATATAGTGATACTATCGACTGAAATTTATAAAATCTGAAACCTTTTTGGCTAGAAAATTAAACACCTGAAAATCCACTGAGGACTGAAGATTTAGTGATACTGTCGACTGAAATTTATAAAATCTCAAACCTTTTTGGTTAGAAAATTAAACACCTCAAATCCACTGAGGACTGAAGATTTAGTGATACTGTCGACTGAAATTTATAAAATCTGAAACCTTTTTGGTTACTGTGTTTGAAATTCATAAAATCTCTTTCTTAAACATATTTGTTAGAAAATTAAACATCTCAAATCCACTGAGGACTTGTAGTGAATTAGTATTAGTACTAATCCTTTAATGCTATCTTGTATTAATGGTTTTTATTTTCCAAACTTTTCATTTTCTTTTTTGTAGTGTGGAAAGTTACCAATGATATCATATCATTATCTTTTTCTTTTACTTGTTATAAGTTTTAGCTTAAACATATTCTTTTGCGCATTTCTAAATCACATTAGGTGGTAGAATTAATCCAGGTTCTAATTAAGAGCATTATTTGAATATAATGTAAGTGGTAAGATTTTACAAGTACAAGGTAAGTACCTTAGAAGATAGAAGTTACATTGAAATAAATTGATTTTAATATATCACTCCGGTTTCCGTTGGCACAAGTTGAAGTAGAAATGTTAGAGGATTGTTTATATTAACCTATCCGATAGTTATGAACAGGCAAAAACCGGTACAGACGTTAAAAGTAGGCATTATTTGATTGGTTGGCCAATCGGAGGACGATTACTCCCTATTGCTTTGGGGGAAAGATACTTTTCTCTGAATTGAGTATTGGACAGTCGAGATAACTGATCTAACAAATGTTTTGGGCCTCAACACTGTCCGATTGCTTGAGGTTGTGGTGCTATGGTGTAATCGCGCCCATTGGGTTGTGGGCACCGTAGAAATTGTCCGAATCGATCTTGCGTTTACCAAAAGTAAACTGCATCTCTCCGAAAACACATGGATATATATATATATATATATATATATATATATATATATATGCTTTTTTTTGTTGTCACTAAGAAAAAAAGGGTTCCAGTGCTGTCTTTTTTTTTATTATTTGCTAAATATGTTTTTTAATGATCGCCCTGTATAAGGCCCAAGAACAACTCGAGGTAGAGGATTACTGAGTAAAAGCAAGGTTTATAATGATATATGGGGAACATTACGCTATTTAAGATAAGAATTCCCTCTACACCAAGGACATGATTCTCGTTGTATCAGCGAAGTTAACCAACGTCGAATTTGGTCAGTGCCTACTTGCCGGTTGTGTAATGGATAATGACTACGAATTAAAAATGAGAGAGTCAATAATATGATAAAAATTACTCTTTCTCTCTATCTCTCTCTCTCTCTACACACACACACACATACATACATACATATATATATTTCAACACCTGTATATTGCTTTTAAACATAAAACAGACTGTCGCCGCGAGGTGTTGAACTCATTGTCCACTTTTATGTTTACATACCCTCCATCTCTGATACTGAATCCATAGCCCATAAATATAGCATACCCTGAAAGTATGATACACACACCGGTATATATATATATATATATATATATATATATATATATATATATATATATATATATATATATATATATATATATATATATATATGAAATGAAGGTGTTAAGCTTAATATTACTAGACATATTAAAATACTAAAGCAAAAATAAAAAGGGAAGCAACCGGTTTCGCTCCCGCTCTTCAGGCTTCTACGGGAGATTTTAATGTAATTAAAAAACACAATATGCAATGAAAAAGGAAATGAGTGTGAGGGAAAAAAATTTGGAGCTAGAGGCAAATGACAGCGAGCACCAACAGACACTCATGCTGTTTACACAGAGAGGAAAACACAACGACCGGACATGCGAATTAAGCAACACGTCCCCACAAAAATCAGGAACCATACCCTGCCGTTTGATGGACTCGTCCCGAACAAATACAGTTCAGCCATTTGAGAGCATCTATTAAAGAACAGAAGGTGTGCGGCTAAATTTAGTGTGGATTGGTTCACCGTGTTGTCCCGTTCACACTCTTCATTTCATCTAAAGGTGCTGGAGTCAATTTACATCGGGTCCCGCAGGTCTTCCCTGTGCAAACAGCGTGAGTGTCTGTTTGGGCTTGCTGTCATTTGCCTCTAGCTCCAAATTTTTTCTTCCCTCACACTCATTTCCTTTTTCGTTGCATATTCTGTTTTTTAATTACATTAAAATCTCCCGTAGAAGCCTGAAGAGCGGGAGCGAAACCGGTTGCTTCCCTTTTTATTCATTGCTTTAGTATTTTAATATGTCTAGTAATATTAAGCTTCACACCTTCATTTCAGTTATAAAATTTTGTACCTACAAAAATATCTTTAAATATATATATATATATATACCGGATGTAATAGCAAAATGCAAAATTGTCCAAATCATGTAACGGCATAATTATCCATCGTACAACCTGTTTAATAGCTTAAAAAACACTAACATCTTGACACCATTTATCGTAAGAACCATTGACAAAACTTTGAATTATTCAGCTAAAACGAGAACCAAGTTATAATCATTTTGTGTCAGACCCACTATCTTCACAATTGAGCAATAGTGAGAGGAAAATATAATTCAGGCCTTCAGTACTAATACCAGCATTCATACTCTGGCTTCCATCTTCAAAGTCCATTCAAATCCATTCAATAACCATCAAGAGAACGCTGAATAAGTTTTTAAAAGAGGGAACAGTAGAGAGGAAAATTGGATCAGGAGGACACAACAGCAATTTCAACTAAGAGCTAAAGAGATCAATCACGAAAGATCCAACTCAATCCATAAGACGTTTGGCACGTGGGAGAATAGTTTCAGCTATGATACTCCAAAGCACAGTGAAAAAAGACATGAAAATTAAATCGTACTTGAAAACTTTGAAGCACCTTATACGCCAGGACATAAAGTTAGAAGGTGAGGGAAAGCGGATTTCATCTTGAATAAGTTGGAAAATGATTCTGAAATTATATATATATATATATATATATATTATGTCATTCACAGACAGTACTGCTTCGCTGTATCACAGCTCCTCAGAGCGACTAGACTTCCGAATGCCTCAAGCCAGGATTGAAACACAACTAATTTGGTGTCAGTCAGAGCTATCTTCACTCGGTAGAGTGACACAACTAAATCTAGCGTATTGTTTTTACAAATCCAAACAAATGCCCATCAGCCAAAGTGCTCTCATATACATATATATATATATATATATATATATATATATATATATATATATATATATATATATATATATAAACTTTATCTCAAGTCTTCATTAGCTTCCGATCCTTAGTTATGATTAATTTAAGCTTCTGTTAAGCTTGGGAAGTATTTATACATTCTTATTGCTCAAAGTCCAACTAGAATATAAAAACCTCGGAAAATTCCAGTAAGGTAACTTTAATCATTTCTCAGATGCAATGTTTCAGAGCTTAATCTAACAATTGGACAATTTTGAGGTTACGTGGTTTGGACAATTTTGCAGTTACACCCGGTATATATATATATATATATATATATATATATATATATATATATATATATATATATATATATATATATATGTATATATAGAGAGAGAAAGAGAGAGAGAGTGAGAGAGATAAAGAGACAGAAAAAGAGACAGATAATGTTTTCATTTGTAATGCAATTTCAAGTTTCTGCAAGTTTAATAATAAAAACAGCAAAACTTCAATTTGATTATGTTTTTGTTTAAACTTGCAACAACTTTGCATCTAACAAATATTTTGTCGGATTTCCGGTTGATACTGGAATATAAAAATTCCCTCAAATGTGTCTTTCGTATAACATCGCTAGCCATATTCATATTTTTCTTATTGGCTATATCATCAGCGTAATTTTTGAAACATCGTGTTTCGCGTGTTGATAACAAAATCAACAACATTACGTTAAAACTCAAACAGAAAATATTAAATATTAAATATAATTTATAAAAAAAATGAAATAAAATGTCAAACTGTACCAAAGAGCTCCACTCGGTATACTTTAGTGCATAAACTAATAGGTTTGGGCTAGTTGTTTCCCACGATTAGGTTTTTAGAGGGCTTTTTGTAGAAACTGTATTCATTAAGCATGCCTAACTTCTTTAAATTGGTATGTGGAAATTTATTTTAAAAATGCTTTCCACCGTTCTTGATAGCATTTAAGGAAGACTTTAAAACACATTAAGTTTTATCATTCGTATGGTCCAGTTTGTTGAACGTCTGATATTCTATCTACATATATATAACCATTTCAGTTGGGTAGATGATACATCTGGGGACCGCCGATAGCTGTTAGCACGAAGTCACAAGTCATCGTGACTGAGGGTTTGAGCGTGCTGGCCTTGTTCAGATTGTTGATCCCACTAGATAACATGCTCCTTACTAGAAACTGTAACTATGGTCTGCTCAGCATAGTTGCAGTATGAACCACAGGTGGGCCCTGTGGGTGTTGAACAAGCACAAATGTGTCTGAGCGAGCGTCTGCAATGGGTATTGGTTAGCCTCCATAGTAGACGAGTATCCTCAAATACAAGTGGCCAGCTATTATATATATATATATATATATATATATATATATATATATATATATATATATATATATATATATACACACACATATATATATATATACATATATTACATATATATATATATATATATATATATATATATATATATGTATTACAATGAATCATTCATACAAAAAGTAGATTAGTAAAGTTAATGATATAAAATAACGAAATCCCTTCCCTAAGAAAATTTTAAACGTGCATTAAAAATCCCTCGATGAATGTTATGATCCTTGTTTTTAAAAATGATAAGCTGTATAAGGTATTTCTTTAATACGCAAGTACTATCAACTGTACATTCAGTCATCTTCAGGCATAGAAATTATTTTGTTTTGGGTAAAATTCAGGTAGCCTATTACAGAGAGAACTCATACAGCTTATAGTTTTTAAAAACAAGGATCATAACATTCATCAAGTGATTTGTAGATTATTGCACCTTTACAATTTTGTTAGCGAAGGGATTTCGCCATTTCATAATGACTAATAATTTACTAATTTACTTTTTGTATGAATGATTCACAGTCATATAAATTGAACTGCACCACATATTTTATATATATATATATATATATATATATATGTGTGTGTGTGTGTGTGTGTGTGTGTGTGTGTGTGTGTGTGTGTGTGTGTGTGTGAGCAATTTTCAGTTTGACCGTTTATATGATTTCATCGTGACTGACTTGAAATTTTTTTCATCAAACCTGAGAACCAGTTACGTTACTACACACAGAACAATCCTTGAAAACGAATGAAACAACATTCGAAAGTACTCGAAATATAATATGAACTTTAGCAAGGCTCTGTGCGTGTTGAACAAACACAAATGTGCCTGAGTAAACGTCTGCAATAAGGATTGGCTAGTAGACGTGTATCATCTATCTATCTATCTATCTAAAAAGATTGATTTCTTCGGTTTATCAACCCTTTGCATGTTATTTAAAGCCAGAAAATATTTTTAGATTATAAGAAGTATTTTTTAAGATAATAATGGTTTAGTGAGACAAGTGTTTCGAATTAACCCACAGCTAAGGGGAGAATAGGTGGATCCATACCTTTCCCGAGGGTATTTTGCGTGTCAGTGAATATAACGAACCCGACTGGAATTGGAACTCGGTTCCTCGATTAACAATTTCGAACCAATATACAGGATGTGCCTAAAATCTGGACACGGGCAAAAATGCATATTTTAAAGAAATGAAAATTTCAACAACATTTTATTGAATTGGAATATCAACAAATGACATCTTCAATATGATATCCATCATCTGTGATGCAAAGGTTGATGCGCCTTGCAAGATTCGCAAGAAACTCTATGCAATACCTCCACATTGTCGAGAATTTTAGCACATAACCTCTTTATGCGTTCAGTCAAGTGTGTTGTATTTGTGATTTTTATTGAGTACACGTTCTCCTTAAAGCATAGCCCAGAAAAAAGAAGTTAATTCTTTCTTCTTTCGAAAAACCATGTTTAACTTTTGAAGGTAAAAAAAAGAAATAATATAATTTTCTGTGGCCAGATTTTAGAAAGACACATTATATTTCTCCATCTGCACATCCAACCTTACAGCGCCTGATATTTCCAAGCGTTCACCCATCTAGTCACTGACGATATTCGACGTTGCTTAACGGGATTGATCAGTAGATCTGAAGAAGTTGCTATGTACAAGTGTCAATTAAAAAATCACGGAGAAGATTAACCTATTAACTGCCAAATTTTTTAATGCACATTTTTGGGCCAGTCAGGTGTCATAGGAGTTTATTTATTTCTTATGTTTCATGTCAGTAGTTACCATTGTCGTTTTTATAGAAACTAGAACATCAAATATATATGTGTATAAAACATCAAAAAATAACATTGATTTGAAATAATAAAAAAAATACTTTTCAAAATAGTCATTATTTTTCTACTCGTGAAATGTAAAATTACGACAGAAAGTGTTTTCTTACGGGTAATAATTAAAACTTTAAAGGCTAAATGTTGTAAAATATACCTCTGCAAATGCAATGTATGTAAGCAATTCAAGGTAAATACAAGGAATAACATGTGGTGAGTTTAATTATAACAGATCCCCAAATGGAGCTCATGGCAGGTAATGGGTTAAATCCAGAGTGCCATCAAGAGATAGATAGATGTGTGAACATATGTATCCTCTGCCGGCACAAATTAAGGCTAGTATTTACATCAGGGTATCGTCTTTTGAAGGAAGGACTTGCGAATAAATTGAAGTTTTACTTCATTATTTAGCCGTGTCCCTCGAAATACGGATGTCAAATTATTTCACAGCTTAACGGTAACCCCCTTCTAAATCCCACCTCTCCATCGGTGATCCGAGTTTTTCGTTACCGAGCAGATTCCCTGGATAGCTTCTGTGTATCGCATGAAAATTCTCATACATGCTATTCAAATTTATCCAGTACCACCCAGCTAGCAGCCGCAGACAACAGAACCAGATAACAGGAAACTCTCTCGTGAGGTCGACACCAGAATGAGAAATAAATGCCGACTCCAGTTTCGCTTACTCCAGTCTAAAGTGTCAGATGATTTGTTGCCAGTTATTTTTCGACCGCTCTTGCCTCTGTTTTTCCCTTAAGAATCCAACCTTAATACTTGGAATGCTACCTTAATAGATAAGAGTATTGCCGCGTGGTCAAACTTTTCAGCCTCCTTTTGTAGATTTCCTTTGAGATCAGACATAGATTGGTTTGTTCGAAAAACCTCGTCGTTGGTTACGAAATCGTTCCACCTGACTCCTAGGATTTTTATAAAGCATTTTATGTCGGACGAATCCAATTTCCTCTCCTAGTTGGCGTTCAGACGCCATATTTCACTCTACTACAGGAAGATGGAGAGAGTTTTATATAGTAGTTCCTAATAATTAGGCATACAGAATTTTTTTCTCAATTTTCTATAAACGGGGTATCTTAGTAAAAGTGTTGTCGCTAAATTATTTAAAGGGTTGAAAAGTGTGAAATTAATAAAATAAAGTTTATTGGAAATTAATCTGGAATTGGAAAATTTCCTGGAAAGAAATAAACGTCTCCACCCTGTCTTTACTGATCATCTAACTCAGGCATAGGCAAACTTTTTCGACCTGGTGGGCCGCATAATCTATCGCTCATCACAAGGCGGACCGCACTATTAAGTAATTTCAGGATTCGTTTTCGTCGTAGGTACAACAGCTATTTTCATTACAGAAGTCCATAAGCGTAAGTATATACCTTATTGTTATGAGTCCTTACCTATAACTACAGAATTAACTCTTCCTAACTCTATGTATACTTCGCCTCTCAAGAGAGAGAGACGAATCGAGTCGAGCCGATAGTAGTTCACTCCAAACCAGACGGACAGTCATACTAACACCTTCCACATCTTGTATTATTATTCCGTGTAATATATCTTCGTTATTTCTACTCTTGTGTTCGTGTTGTTCTTCCTTGGTCCTTACCTGGACTATAACACTTATAAATAGTAGGAAAGTTTTATTTTGTAGAAAAGAGTTTTTATAATTAAAAATATAATCTTAGAAAATTATCACTGATGACAGCGTGATTAACTCCTGTCGCTGTGTGTAATTTATTTCGAATTTATTTATTTGAAAAACAAATATGTTTTCTCATTAAATAATATATATTTTGGATGTTTTCTGTTTCAAAAGCAAAATATTATTACACATATGATCTTCCTTAGTTAAAATTACCAACGGTTTAAAATGATGTAAACGCTATTTAGAAAGGCTCGGTCTAATATTAACTCTGATTACAATGTGATTAACACATGTCCGTGCGTGTGATCTATTTCTAATTTATTCATTTGAAAATGAGGACATTTCTTTTTTGGAGAAATAAATTCTTATGAAGTTTCGTGTTTCAAAATCAAAAGATGTTTACATGTATGAACTTCCTGTTTGGAAAGCAAAAGATATTTACACGTATGAACTTCCGTACTGAAAGTCGCTAATGGTTTAAATTACTGACAACTTTACTTTCCCCTAAATTTTACAAACTTCATGAGACATTGTTCTTAATCATTGTTTACACATGTACGAGAGAGTGGTTGAGTGAACCAATGAGAAAGAAACAATACAAAATTTAAAGAAACGTTATTTTAACTTATGAGATTAAGCGTGCCATTTTGAAAGAGCAAACGGGTCGCATTGTTGCCCGCGCCCGAATTTTTGCCCATAACTGATCTAAGTTATAGATGATATATTTCTCAGTGTTCAGAGTTGCGATTAAGATCCAGTACTGGTTGTTACAGCCTTGAACAGAAAAACCTTACAGGATTATCATGAGCTTTTCTCTCTTTTAGTTGATTTTTACAGTAGAAAAGAATTGAGTTTTGTCAGAATTGAATTTCGGAAGGCAGAGAGAAAAGGTCTAACAAAAGTCTTGGTCCTGAACCTCTTTTGATCGCTGGGGCTTGGGCTGATATCGGATCATCGCGCCGATTCGGCTGGGGACACAGCGGAACTGGTTCAAAGGAAAACGACATAATATAACCAAAAACACATGTATGTACATGCCCAACCCATTTCTGTCATCGCGACGGACGAACGGGTTCCTGTGATGCTTTTTTACAGTGATTTTCACCCTGTATAAATCCCGGAGCCACTCAAGTTAGAGGATTACAGAGTTAGAGGCAGGGTTTATGGGGGATATATGGGGAAGATTACGCTTAATCCTAGATTGGTGAAACAAAGCACAAATTACATTAATTATCAACAGCAGTAGACATAAAAGACAACTAGCTTCCGTTAATGCAGTAAAACGTGAAAAACAGCAACAATATCCGAGTAAAAGATTCAGAATAATAGCTTAATGAGATAAATCATCACTTCCTGAATATAACAATCATGAGTTCAATTCTTGGGTCGGGTAGTGCAGACTTAGACTCAATTGAAACATGAAACGATATGTTATTTAAGGCTTATCAACGTTTTGCTGGTTATTTAAAACTATATTTTATCGATTGTCAGAATTTTGGTGAGGTAATAATAATTTTCAGATAGAAGTACTAATAATTAACTCGTAACTGGGATGGTTAGAAAATTTGGATTCATGCCGTTCCCAAAGGTATTCGCGCGTAATTGAATATGATGAACTCAACTGGAATTGAAACTCGGCTCTTCGATTTCCAATTCTGAGTCGTTATCCATTACACCACCCGCACATACAAGCTTACCTCACCTAATATCCCCAAGCGGTCACCCATCTAGGTATGGACCAGGCTCGACATAAACTTCGCTGATCATACGTAATTAATACGGCCTGAAATTAATTATAGTCACTTATTGGTCTAGCGGGCTCGCTGTTGTTGTATGAACGGTTTCCATAAATACCAGCGATTCCACAGCAATCGGGCGACACGGCTAGGGAGCCAGGAGCCTTCCTAAATCGCGACTTTGACGCCCCCATTCAAGTCGACCGAGCCCAGCAGCCGGTGGGACCAAGCAGCAGTAGCAGAAGTTATTCAAACAGCCCTTTTCAGGGCTAACTTCCGAAAGTCATTCAATCACGATACTCACTTCACTCTCTGCTACTGCTTGCCTCCAGCAACCTCCAGCTGACTCCGGCAGACTCCAGCTAATTTCCCGCAGCTTCCAGCGACCTCCAGCTCACCCCGGCAGACTCCAGCTCACGCCCGCAGCTTCCAGCGACCTCCAGCTCACTCCGGCAGACTCCAGCTCACGCCCGCAGCTTCCAGCGACCTCCAGCTCACTCCGGCAGACTCCAGCTCACGCCCGCAGCTTCCAGCGACCTCCAGCTCAAACCGGCAGACTCCAGCTAACTTCCGCAGCTTCCAGCGATCCCCAGCTCACTCCTGCAGCTTCCAGCTAATTCCCGCACTTCAACAACCTCCAACTGTCGACACGACCGAAACAGCCGCACTTCATCAACCGTCGACACGACCGGAGCATCCGCACTAACCAACCTTTCCCGTATACTATTGTCAGTGATTACTACGGAAGGTTCCGCATCAACAACTTCCAACCGTCGACCCGACCGGAGTATCCGCACCTCAACCCTCAATTAAATGATTTGTTTTACGCTTTATCAACCTTAAAAACGTTGATCGTGTGTGAATACGTGTTTCAAGTGATATATCTGTGAGTCCTTCGTTTTTTTTATTTCTGCTGCGGCAAAATAAGGCAATAGATACAAGGTAAATACTAGAATCTTATATTTTATGATGAAAGTTATTGCCTTCGATTGATTGACTAATTTGTTTTTTACACATTACCAACCTTAACAATGTTGATCGTGCGAGAATCGGTGTTTCAATGTGATATGGCCGTAATCCCGTGAAAACGGGGCGAGCAATAACTGGGTAGTACTAAATAGCAACGAAACTATATATCCCTAGATAGGTTTCAGTTCGAAATTTTCCTGGTTGTTACCCGGATAGGCAAGCACCTTTTGAAGTTCGTTATACACTTCGGGTCTCGTAAGGGACTAATCGATACGTTGCGATAATAACAAAAAAAATATACAGTCAGGAGTTTGAGTGTAAATATATATTTATATGGCATTTTTCGTCGATGGCGACGGTCAGCAGCGGAAAATAAATTATCTTAAAACACAGAGCTGCTCATGGCTAAAACAGCCAATGCGCAATTGGCACAGTTTTTGACAACGACCACAGTAGTAGAAACCGTGGAGGCATCCACCGTGGAACATTTATGTCTTTGTTTTACCTCTACGGCGCTATGTACACTATTTTCTTCATAGCTCTTTGCTCCTCTAAAATCAGCAGCTCTGCACTCCACTCGACCCCGGGCAAACGCATACCAGTCCGTAACATAGATAGACAATTCAAACATGGACGTTTTACACTGGTCTTTGAAACGAAGCTTGGGCCGTCCAAACGTTACGCGCGCCCTGAAAAGGTGTCCCCTTAGAGTATGTTTTTGGGAATTCTGGAGTTATCCATACGCGAAAACCACTTGGGATGCCGAGACCGTAGGATGGGATATAGAGTAAATACTGTAAATTATAATGTTGACTTGTTTAGGCAGTAACAGTCAAGTTAGATTTAAGAGCTGAATTCCAGTCATTCAACATTTCAACAACATCCATTGCAATATGGAGAGTTTTCTGTATTTAGAAAATGTACTCCCAATGATGCGTCAATCTTAAAGAAAGATGAGAAAACTAAACGCCTCTGCAGTCTATAGCTGAAACTTCTCCAGAGAGAAATAAACTGATGATGAAAAATGAATATTTCTGAAGTAGCGACCCAGATATGGATTTACTGGAATCAAACAGACTAAATCATAATTCATAGCGTTTTATGGAATTACGTTCGAGCAATAGATTTTGATTTGCGACAAGTCAATAGTATTATTGTAGCAGACTAAATTTCTGTCCATTATTCATCTAAGAGACCCTTCTCTGCCTTCCATCAGCATGGCTGATGCTAGCCCCCAGGAAATTGACTCGTTGCTTTTTCTCGGGATAACGTTTCCAGCTAACATGAAGGGCAAACACTATATCGAATTCATTGATAAATCTGCTGCTAAGAAAGTCGATTCACTCTGTCGTGCGTGATAATTATTCTCTCTAGAATTTATCATACATATCTATAAGTCTACCACTCGTCCATGATTAGAATATTGCTGCCATATATGGTCCGGTGCCCGTGTTATTTTCCCTGAGCTCCTGGATAAAATCCAAATAAATATCAGCAATATTATCGGTCCTTATCTGACAGCTCGGCATAAGGCCTTAAGGTTTGCTCCCTGTGTATTTTCTATAAATAGATGAGCTCTTAGTTATGGTACATGGACTTTTTTAATTTAAGCGCAGTTGGTGACTGGCGTCGAAATCTCATCAATTTACAATTGAACTAACTAGATGTAGCCGTAAATTCTATGAAAACAGTTTCTTTTCTCGCACTTCTCGATTGTGGAACTCCCTTCAGGTTCTATGGTTTCCAGACAGCTTTAATCTGAATAAGTTTAAATGCAATGCCAATCGTTATCTACTGTTCTCTTGATTACTTTTTTTCTCTTTCCGCTCATTAGTAATGTTTCTGTTTCTAATTCTTCCACAACAAGTAACCCCTTATATCTTAGTAGCTTTACTGCCTTGTTTGGGGTGAAATCGATTTTTAAAAAAAGAAAAAGATAGATGACATCGGCAGTAAAGGCATTTAAACGCTCTTTAGTCAATCACAAATGTGCAGTGTTCAATCATGGTGATTTATGACCCCCAACTGGCGAAGATCATATCTGAAAGCGATGAAAATAGCAGCAAGGAAAACAACCTAAGCCCTGTTTATTCTCCAGATTTTGCTACATCTGATTACAGTCTCTTCTGTTGTTTGATGGACGACTTCTTAAAGCGGATCAAACGACGAACACTGCACTCTGTAAATTCTTTTCCGCCAAGGCCAAATTAATTTTACGCAAGTGGTTTCATTATGTAAGCTAATCTTTGAAAGTTGTTTGATGAAAATGATGTCACTTTTAATAATTAAATCATAATTAGAAAACATAACATAAAATTACTCACGGAAGGAAGCTAGAGTTCGAATCGTTCAAACAAATACTATCTTCCAAGAGCAAAATCATAGAAGGATATCATGGACCAAGCGTGTGAGCAACGATGAGGTCTTGGAGAGGATGCAAGCAAGGAGCAGGCTTATACTTAATATCAGGAAGAGGCAGCTGAAGTTCCTAGGACATGTAATGAGGAAGGATGGCCTGGAGAATATGATACTCACGGGTCGAATAGAGGGAAAGAGAGTCAAGGGAAAACAACGCATGACATACCTAGCGGCCTTAAGCAAGTGGATGAGAGAACGTGGTCTGGGGAAGATGGCAGAGGTAAGGAACTTGTTGAGAGCTATGATCGCCTACGTTCTGTAAGGACACGGTACATAGAAAGATATAAATACAATTTAGTCCTGACATGACGAATGTGGTTCTACAGAAAGATGCTAATGATAGACCGAGCGTGTGTGCAAAGATGAGGTCCTAGAGAGGTTGTAAACAAGGAGGAGGCTTATACTTAACATCAGGAAGAGACAGTTGAAGTTCCTGGGACACATAATGAGGAAGTGGGGCCTAGAGAATCTGATACTCACGGGTCGAATAGAAGGAAAGTGACACAAGAGAAAACAACGTGTGAAATACCTAGCGGCCCTTAAGCAAGTGGATGAGAAAACGTGGTCTGGGGAAGATGGAAGAGGGAAGGAACTTGTTGAAAGCTGCAAGGGATAGAAAGTTGTGGAGAGTCATGATCGCCTACGTCCCGAAAGAAAGAATTCTAACGGTCATTTTTCGGCTGTTTTTCTCTGCGGTCTTCTTCATTAGCCTATTGTAACTGGTAACCTTCTCAGAATTGTAAGAAACACCGTTTCTCACAAAATAACCGAAGTCAGTCCCTATATGCGTTATCACTTAGAAATAACAGATGCTTGGATGTGCGATGGGTTGTAATGGAATCGGAATTTGAAATTGGGGAGCCGAGTTTCGATTCCAGTCGTCTTCTTTATATTCACTTACGCGTAAATATCCTTGGGAAAGGTGTGAACACACCTTTTCTCCCTACAGTTATGGGTTAATAATAATACTTGTATCAGTAAATCTTTATTAATTCCCTAAAATTCCTAAAACATAAAAATGTTTTCTGGCTTTAATTAAGCTGCAAAGGGTTGATAATCCGTAAAACCCAGATCAATCAAGCGGGTAGTGAAATAACGATCAGCTCAGAATGATGAATGGACGAGCTATGTTCAAATTCCCGGGCTAATGTCTTGCACTGACTTTCTCCTTGGGGCAGGTATGAATCGGTCTATTCTACACATACCATATCAACTGTTTAGGTAGCAATATAAACTGGGCTCTCTCAACTTAGCAAGCGACTGGTCTAAGAGAAGAGAAACCACTACACTATCTTTCCCAAGAATGTATGCGAATACACAGAAAATAATTTAAAATCTGAGGATCATCAATATCCTGAAAGACAGATCTGAATTCAAAATACTTTAGGCGCAGATCCAAGGTCTCTCGAGACAGACGGATATCAGATATATATATATATATATATATATATATATATATATATATATATATATATATATATATATATATATATATATATATATGTGTGTGTGTGTATGTGTATATATATATATATATATATATATATATATAATACCTGTAAATATTTTTATCTTTTTCACAAGATTTTTAGCACAAATACACGCCCCCAACCCAAATAATCTGATAATTGTTATTATTATTATTATTTGAAACATCACGTTGTTTTAACCGACCACGCAATCTACTTTGACGAGTTGCTCTTGGAAAATATAATGTTGAAATTAAACCTAACGTCTTTATAATGGTGAAGTGATTGTATTGGTGATCTGACTCATGTGTCGGAAATGTATGAGTGTCCAGACTCAGTGAAATATTTGTTAGTCACCAACACTAATGTAATTAGTGACGATAATAAGCAATACCCCTGCATGATAAAACGTGTTGCATTACCGCTCTCAACTATAACCACACGTGATTTGTAAAAGCTACTTCCTCTTTTCTATTTCCATTCCGAAGCTACAAGACACGTTTCTTCTTGCTCCGATATACACGAGGCAGTATCAATACAGTGACAGAAGGTTTGCTTGAACTTTTCATTATTTCAGCATGATTTTACCCCTTCTGTAACATGTCTGGTTAACACATTTATTATTTGTCGTTTGTTTGAATTCCATAATTTTACCTGGACTTAATTGTGTCCATCAAATATTGTTATTTGTGGAACAAACGCACCAGGAAGCATAAAATGAATAAATCCCATTCCAGCAACAAACGACTGAAACAATCTCATGTTAAGCACTGACAACGCCCCTCAAATCACGGTCCTGCGTATGACGATAAACTGCATTCGCGTCCTGGCTGAGACGATAAACTACATCCAACAGCAAGGCCTCTGATCAGGAGGCTTTCAATACCGGGGAATCACCTCTTAATTGCTGGTGTTTCTAGGTCCATCTTGACCAGGTGTGGTAGCATTTGTTAGGGTCCTAGGTATGGGCAAATACTTACCCCCCCAAACTGGAGTCAAAACACTAAGAAATTTTAAAAAATAGGTTTTAATACCAGCAATGCATTTTTGTAAAATAATTATTACCAGCAATGAATTTTTGAAGAAAAAATTAATATTAGCAATACATTATTACCAACAATACATTTCTGAAAAAATATTACAAGAAATGCATTTTGAAGGACATGACTAACGTAAAAGAAACGGGGTAAAGCTTGAAACAGCTCTGTTATGGCCGATCAGTTCAGAATGTTGAGTTCAAAATTTTTCGTTCAAATAAAATGAACGCGACTACAGCAAACAGAACAAAGAAACTGAGACGGTTACCTTTTTTAAAAGCTAGCAGACGTGTATCAAATGTTTTGAATTGTTGTTTTACATTCAGTGCTTGTTTTCCTTCATTTCAAATAAAAGTAACCACAGAATCCACTTAATGATTTCGTGGGTATCGATAACAGAAGAGGGACAAATATTGCTAACTTAACTTTTTTACGTTTTATCAACCTTCTGTGTTTTATTTAAAGCCGAAACATATTTGGTATTATAAAACCAATTCTCTTTTTGTCAGTGAATAATATATTAAAAAATATCTTATTAAAAGTAACACTGATTTTTATAGATAAAATCATACTATTTACCTGTAAAAATCAGTGGTATTTTAAAAATTTAAAGTTAGTTTTTTTTTAAATCATTTCACCTCAAGCAAGGCGATAAAGCCACTGGGACGTAAGGGGTTACTGAGTATGAAAAAATATAAGAAAAAGAAAAATATTATTAAGGAAAGAGATCAATAAAAGAATTAAGTAGATAAAAGATAACGATCGACATTGCATTTAAATTTTTGAAGATCAAGATTGACCGGAAAGGAGAAGACGAGTGCGTTTCACATGCGAGAAGTACGAGAGAAGTTAACATAGACTTTTTGGTTACCTAGCAACCCCAAATGTAAAATTATGAAAGTTAGCCGCCAATCTTGTATTGTGCTTAAATTCGTAAAGGCGGGGTATCAAAAAGCTCATCAGAACAATTCACATGAAAATATTTATAGTTTGGCTGTTTGATCTTGTTTAGCGATATATCAACCTCTATCCCAGTAGTCCTTAACCAAGGATGCTCGCAACACTAGCGTGTACGAAGATACTGAATCAATAGTGTACTGTTTGACGATCTGAGATAAAAGTCTACATTGTAGAAATTTAACCAATTGCTACCATCATAATAGCGTAAATGTAGGCTTAGGGAGAAAAAAAGGAACGGAAATTGGAAACACTGTAGTGTAAAATTTGTTTTGATGAATAGCTCAAAATATTTGTTTTGATATACAGATCAAAATATGGTTGAGATGTATTTGCTCAAATGTTTAAATATTGTTTAATTTTGTGTGTGCTTACATATAATTATTAATGCGTGGGCAGTGACGATTATACGGGGTAGGCCAGAAGCGGCCAATGCTACACCCAGAATTTTGGCTGGCCCCTCAGTTGTCCCCGCCACACACTTTTCTATGTTTTGTAGAGGGAAAAAATCTGTTATGGTCCAATATCCTCGCACCACGGTTATGGTCCAAGGTAGAACCAAGGAAGAACAACACGAACACAAGAGTAGGAATAACAAAGATATATTACAACAGAAATATAATACAAGAAGTGGAAGGTGTTAGTATTAACTGTCAGTCTGGTTTAGAGTGAACTAATATGTCTTGACTCGTTAGGTCTCAACTCATTCCGATATTTAACAGTCCCCCCCACGAGGAAAGTATGTGGCACAAGGCCGAGTTTAACGTGGGTTTCTCCGAGCCCGTAAGCTCGGCGAAAAATACTCCCTTAAGAACCCGTATAAACTTGTTCAGGGCTTGGCAACCAACCCGGACGAAACTTTGCCCTTCGACAAAGCCTCGTCCGGGTTTCTCTCTGCCAAAGCAGAGAATTCGACAGGAATCGCGCGCACAGTCAGAGACTCTCTCTCTCTCTCTCTCTCTCTCTCTCTCTCTCTCTCTCTCCTCTCTCTCTCTCTCTCTCTCTCTCTCTCTCTCTCTCTCTCTCTCTCTCTCTCTCAGATTATAGTGCATTATCGTTATAGGTAAGTCCCCATAACAAAATCAGAGCAGACAAATTACACTGTTCTGCTATTATTGACGTTAGTATTAACCCTTTGATTTTGTTTTGAAGTTAACCTTTCTTGTGGTCCAACAGCTTGAGAGTGGAAAAGAGGGAAAGAATAGATTAGAACTCCACTACTATGAATGAAAATTTATTCCGTTTAATATAGTGTAGTAACATACTTATAATAAAACTCATTCCTACGCAGTGTATACGATAGTGGTGTAGTATGAAAATAAAGACGCTGCTGGAATTTTCCCTCCTCCTCGGCAAAAAAAATATCGCCCCAAGTAGCCCATCCATTTGCAGAGTTTCAGAATCGCTACTGTGCGTGGGTTATGATGTAAATATTTATACATAGATATATTTAACACCTAGTTGATATTTTCCTAAAATATATTTTAATTATATGAAAATGATGTAAACTTTATGAGTGGCGGCACAATAGGTGGTAATCACCTACAAGTATATGTGAGGACTGCGGACGAGAAAGTCGATCTGGGATCTTCGAGACTACCGGCCTTCCAATAGCCGCACACACAGAACTGTACTGAGTTGCGACAACCGTACACATAGCTATTACTTCCTTGCTTGTTGTACTGGTTTCTATAATAAACCTGTTATTATTTATCCACCATGTTGTCCACTCGATATTCCTATTAGTACGGAATATAACAAAAGTGCATAAGGATTAAAACCACAAAAAAGATAATGCATGACTTTTTGCATCGTGGGATAATGAATAAAATCTTTCTGTGCACAGAACAACTGAGATTAAGATTATTGAATTATTTTTAACGAATTGACTTAAAACGAGGCAAATAACCTATGACCATTGTCGAATGAAGTAAGAACGTGAGTCAACCCTGGTCTCCGGTATCCTGACCATGCAGTAACACCTCTTTCATTGCAGTAACGTATTTTGACTCCTTCGTAATAATGGTTGCAGAGTGTACAAATATTTGTCCTTTGCCAATACACATACACGTACTCATCTCCCATAAATTGACCATGTACCACATTCTATCCAAGGTGAAGGACAGGGAAAGATCTACGAAAACAAATAATTATATTTATTACAATAAATATCGTCGATCTGGGGCCTGCGAGACTAGCCGCCTTCCGATAGCAGCACGCCCACAACTGTACTGACTTGCGACGACCATACGCATAACTATTACTTCCTTGCTTGTTGTACTGGATTCTATAATAAACCTGTTATTATTTATCCACCGTCTTTCTCCATTCCATATTCCTATTAGCACGGAATACAACAAAATATGCGTTAATTGTTGCTGAGTTAGTTTATAAACTATTAAACAGTTGATGTAAATTGAAGTTATGTGTGAGAATAAATATTTATTACAATTCACTTACGTTATTGTTATATTCTGGCATATTCAGAAAGATTAGCAAACGTAAAACTTTATAAAAAAAAATAGTAATTTTTTTTCATTTTAAAATTGTATTGAAAAAGAACTCTTAGCATAATGCGATTTGAATGTTGCATTAATGTTTTCTGTTGGCCATATTCTTTTTTGTATCAAGCAAGTAATCAAATATCTTATCAGTGAACGGACGATTTGCTCCGTATGTCACATGCAGAGTTAGAAATGAGTTGATTATTAATAATTAATTAAGTTTATATTTAAACTTTAAAATTACCTGCGAAAAATCCTTGGAAAATTCTCTTTTGATGTCAATGGCTCAATTTTCACCGTCTGAGCTCACTGTGAATTAAAGTTTATAAATTTTGTATGAAATCAGAAATCAATTGTGATAAAGATTGCGATAAACTGTACAGTGTTGTGTAAGGATGATAAACTATGTATAGTGCCCATACTGTGTAAAGAAAAATATAAATAGAAAAGAATATTATGATTACATTCTTTTAACAAACAAGATTTAAAATTACAAAAAAAAAATCAGTGTATACTCTTCTATATAAATAAAGGTGAATGTCCTTGTGTCACATTTTTCAACTTTACTCGTAAAGGCCGGAGCCGAAAATATTATTCTATTTTGGAATAAGGTAGACTCCGTGAACAGATTAAAAAGATTCCGGGCCGGATCAGGACACGCAATCCTGAAATTTTGGATTCCCAAGTTTCATTACTGTGATTATTTTCGGCGATTTTTTGCGATAAAATTTTTTTTAACTTGGAAATAAATTTGGGATTAACTGAAGTTAATTGCGAAATTCAGCGAAAGTCACCGATGAACTAAATATAATTGTATCTACGGAAGGTAAGGACCTACCTACATCAAACTGACTTTAAATTAAGTGACGGCAGGGGAATTGTCGTTAGACTTTTAAAAGTTAAGTAATGCAATAATTAAATGCAGCTATCAATTTTGATTTCTTCTGTAGTTTATTGTTGACAATTGCATACGGCAACCGTAGGCTTCGCAAAAAGAAATCTCCACCAACAGAGGACCAGATTGCAATCGAAATGGCCAAGACTGCAGCGAGGAAAAGAAAGTCCCGTGCAAATGAAAACGCAGATCACACGGCAGCAAGGGGAGCTTCCAATTCTGAGAATATGCAAATTCCTAGGAATATGAGAGATACAACTGAACAAGCCGAAGAGCCAATAAAGTGCCCTCCACATGAGCTAGCTTAAATGCCGCCCAATATGGCGGCTTTTAAGCTAGTACATACATATTTTTCTTAGTTTTACACATTTTACAGCATGTCGAAAACACGAAAGTCGGATGATGACTATGTTCAGTACTGCTTCCTGTGTATTACTGAAAATGGCGGCATACAACTTCCACAGTGTATCCTGTGCAGTACCATGATTTCCAACGTGAATTTGAAGCCATCAAAGATCGATAGACATTTCAAGAATAGACATGGTGGCAGGGATTCAGGCAATGACATTGCAACATTACAAGTCAAAAGAGGTAAATTTGATCGTGTCATCACATTGTCTTTCGCCAACAGAAAAGACTTTACTATATATTTCTCATCAAGTAAGATACCAGGTTGCAAAGTCAAAGAAACTACAAACAATTGGCGATGAATTGGTCAAGCCGTGTGCAGTTGAAATTGCAAATATTGCCCTCGGTAAAGAAGTTGCGAAGTAACTGCAATAAGTGTCTTTATCAAATGATTTGAGCCATAACCGAATCATCGATCTGCGTGACAATAACTTAGAGCAAATTGTTATGGTCCAGGTTAGGACCAAGGAAGAACAACACGAACACCAGAGTAGAAATAACGAAGAGATATTACACGGAATAATAATACAAGATGTGGAAGGTGTTAGTATGACTGTCAGTCTGGTTTGAAGTGAACTACTATCGGCTCGGATCGATTCATCTCTCTCTCACTCTCTCTCTCTCTCTCTCTCTCTCTCTCTCTCTTGAGAGGCGTAGTATACATAGTGTTAGGAAGAGTTCATTCTGTAGTTATAGGTAAGGACCCATAACACAAGTTGTTGCTGATATCACAACCAGTTCATTAAAGAGTTTCCTTACAGGTGGATAAGTTGACTAATGTGTCAAAATTTTGTCAGCTCATAGTAATCATCCGTTACGTGTGGAACAACGAAGTGGAAGAAAGTTTTATTTTTTATCAGTTACTGACGACAACGCCGGAAAACATAGATGTGTACAGTACAATAAAAGAATCTTTAAAGAAAACACCAACTGCACCTTGACAAGATTGGTTTCATATGTACGATTCACGAGGCATGCTAGGCAATCGTCCATGGTTTGCGGCATTGATGAAAAAAGAAATTCCTAACCTGCAGATTACCCACTGCTGTCTTCATCGGCACGCTCTTGCAGCAAGAATATTGTCCCAAGGGCTGAAGAAAACTTTGGAAATTTGTGTGATAGTTGTGAACATGATTCGTGGCCGTGCATTGAATCATCGACTGTTTCAGTCATTTTGCGAGGAAGTGGGTTATGAACACACTGTGCCTTTTCACAATATAGAAATGAGGTATCACTCACGTAGTCGTGTGCTACCTCGTATGTTTGAATTGCGATAAATTTAGCAGTTCCTTCGCAGACAGGGACAAGAATTAGCTGGATATGGTCCTGAATTTGTTCAAATGATTGCCTATTTGGCTGTCATATTCACGGGACCCAACGGGCTCAATCGATCTCTTCAGGGAAAGTGCATCAGTATTTTGAATGCAAGTGACATGTTGGGTACATTCAAAGAACTGTTTTGTTGATGAGGCGTGTAAAGAAGCAGAACGTGGTATCATTTCCCACCCTTGAAGTGACAGTCACGGAGGAAGATTCTCTGCATCCAGATTTTGTTTCAGAAAGTTACAATGTATTTCATTCCATAGATACTTCCCGTGTGGAGAGCTGCAAACCTGTAACAATTGGATCCGGCACCCATGCGAGAACTGGTTTGTGGTTTGAAAAAGATGCGAGAACTGGTTGGTGGTTTGAAAGGAGTGCGAGAACTAGTTGGTGGTTTCAAAAGATGTGGGAGAACGGTCGGTGGTTTGAAAGGCATTCGAGAACTGGTTGGTGGCTTCAGAGGGGTGCTAACAAGGAAAAAGTTTAAAATTCACTGCTGTATGGGCGATTAAATGTTACTATATATTGTCTTGTTGGTAATTTACTATACAAATATATTGTAGATAAGTTTACTATAAATAGATTGTTCGTAAATTTATTATAAATATGTATTTTTGTTATTTTTATATAATAATGCATTGTTTGTATTTCTATATGAAAATGTATTTTTATACTTTCATAGTGTTTTGGTTTTTGTTTGGGGGCAATATCTGTTCATAGCTGAACCTTAATAGGTGCTAGTCAGGGTGAATTTAGAAACAACGTATGTGGTTCCACGCTCCTCAAATCCTCCCAGAGGCCTTGCAGCCGATTATAGCATCGACATTCCCAGGACTGAGAATACTTATAGAAACGGTACTGGGAAGCTACGTAAGGGCGGTAGGATAGTGACTGAAGCCGAAATGTGTGGTCAAGAACGATAACATCACATATTGTTGTTTTAATTTTATCGGGAATTTCTAAATACATAACAGAAACGCTAGACAAGAAGCGACATAGCGAATTTTTTTTTTTTTTTTTTTTAAGCGTATCACCCCAAGCAAAGGCTGGAGGCCGCTATCACGCAAGGGGTTATAGAAGGGTTGGAGGAAGAGCAGATAGGAGTGTTAAAGGAGAGGATGTGGAGAAAGAGAAAGACGGTGGGTCGATCAAGGCAAGGGGGTTACAGAAGATTTGGAGCGAGAGCAGATAGGAATGAAAGATGAAAAAATGTGGTGAAGGGAAGTGGATAGATCAAGGCGACTGGAGATGTCGATTGACGCTACACTTAAACCGTTGGAGATTGTATTTGTCAGGGAAATTGTAATAGGGAAGGGAGTTCCACAGGCGAGATGTGCGAGACATGAAGCTATTGGAGTAGAAGAGACGTCTAATACTGAAGTTGTGGAAAACGATGAAAGAAGAATGAAAAAAAAAACACTGGCTACGTGTTGTTGTTGCTGTTTTTTGTTGCTGGATTATTTGCCAGAAAAGGGAATATTTGCTATCAGCCGAATAGCAAAAACTATTTAGTCAAAACCTCTATAGAAAAAATTATACTATGTATATTGCTGGGGAATCGAGTTTTTACGTCAATTGATAGCCAATAAAGTGAATTGTTGGTGGGAAAATACGTTAATGTAAATTATTTGATTGTAATATGTCTCAAAGTGTGTAATATGAAATATATGAAAATATATATGCATGTTTTTTTCTTAAGAAAAATGTTGGCTACAATTATTTTATTCATTGAACCAAGATAATTGCCAAGGGAACTGAGTTATCAGCAAAGATAAATGGCAAGCTGATATCATCAATGACTGATTTAACTTGACGCTGGTGCTTAGAGTTTTCTTCTTTTTTTTTTAAATTGTCGGTGAGGAATAAGGTAACGACCCGAGACAAGAGGAGTTGTTTATTCCCGACGGCAATCTGAATTTAACAATCAATGAAACTGAATGTTTTAGAAACAAAATCTTATCAAATCGATAACGATTTGCAGGTCCTTCTAATTTGCTTGTTTTTTTTGTTGCTTTTTATACGATCGAAACAAGTTTTTTTATCGCTATTACTAAATGATATTATCTCTCTCTTTCTCTCTCTCTCTCTCTCTCTCTCTCTCTCTCTCTTTCTCTTACTTACCTGTTTTTTTCACTTTCTTTATCCAAATTCTCTTACCTGTTATTTTTTGTTTATTATTCTTTTATTTCTTTGTCATCGTCTATGATTTTCTCACTTTCCTTTTCCCACTCTATGTATCACCATTTCCTCTTTACACTTCTCACCTTATTCGCTCTTTTCTTTTCTTCTCTTTGTATACGTCTGTTTCTCATTGCCTTCTCTCTCTGTGTCTCTCACTTACGTTCTCACTCACACACACACACACGCGCGCGCACACACACACACACTCACAGTCATATCAGCCTGTTTCTCTTTCTCGTTTGCATTTTACCTTTTTCCGCCGTTTCACTCATTCAGTCTTTTTATGCTGGCTATTTTATCTTTCACTTTCGCGTTTCATTCCATCTTTTTTGCTCTAATTATCTCTCAATATATCTCTATAATTTACTGTGTTTTTCATTACATCTTTTTCTTTCTTCTTTCTTTCTTTCTTTTTTAATCACATTCAATGTGATGTTCTTTTTTCTTTTTCTCTCTTTCTTTGTTTCTTTTACTTTTTTCAGTCATGCCCCATTTTTGAGGTTTCTCTTTCTTTCTAATTTTACTTTTTCTTTCTTCTTTCTTTCTTTCTTTCTTTCTTTCTTTCTTTTTTAATCATACTCGGTTGCTAAGCTCTTACTCTCTTTATCTTTCGGTCTTTCTTTCTTGATCTTTCTTTCAGTCAAACCCCGTTTTTGAGGTTTTCCTTGCGTTTTTCTTTTCTTTTCTTCCCTTCTTCTTTCTTTCCCTTTCTTTCGACTTTAATCCCTCTTTTTCTTTCTTTTTTTTACTTTCTTTTCTTTTTTTTCCGTCCCTTGTTACTTTTATTCATTCCCTTTGGAGCAGTTCTTTCTTTCTTTCTTTTTCTTCTCCGTTCTCTTTTATATTTTGTAATCACCGTTCCTTCTTTCTTTTCTCCTCCTTTTACTCGCGTTTTATTGTCTTTCTTTCTTTTTTACTTCGAGTCTCTTCCTTTCTGTGTCTGTCTCTCTCTTTTCGTCGTCATCTCTCCTTGTCTATATTTTCTTTCTCTTTCTCTATTTTAGTTTCCCTCTCTGATATTCTTTATATCCGCATTCTCTCCACCTCCCATTCTTCGGCTTCTGTACCTCCCCCTCCCCTCTCTCTCTCTCTGTTGCTGTCTATATATCTCTGTTACTTTATCAATCGTCTGCATTTTTTTCGCTTTCTTCCTCACTTTTACGTTATCATTAAACTCAGTCAGGTCACTTCGATTTTATATTCTTTTGATTTATCGACTGAAATATCAAAAGAAAATTGAACGACCATAATATCGTGTCTTTAGAATAAATAAAGCGAAAACTTGTATTATTTAGATTTTATTTCCTTTTAACGTTGCACTGAGTTTGGCGGGAATTCAAGTTTAACGCAATTACCAACATACCAATATACTAATCAGTGGTCAATAAACTCTCCTCGAAATATATATAAAGCATTTTATTCGTACGCGATTGGAAAGGGAAACCATTCATCTATCTATCTATCTATCTATCTATCTATCTATCTATCTATCTATCTATCTATCTAAATCTATTCATATCTAAGTTGTTCATATCTATCTATCTATCTATCTATCTAAATCTGTTCATATCTAAGACTGTTCATATCAATCTATCTATCTATATATCTATCTATCTATCTACCTATCTATTTATCTATCTATCGAAGTCTGTTCATATAAATCTATTTTTCTGTCTAAGTCTATTGATATCTATCTGTCTACCTATCTATCAATCTGTCTATTTATCTCTATCTATCTATCTATCTATCTATCTAATTTTCCATTTGTGTCTTTTTCTATTTGAATCTGTCCAAATATTTTAATTTGGCCGTGTAAAATTACACAAAAGCCTCAACCACCAAGCAATAATCTATCTATCTATCTATCTATCTATCTATCTATCTCTGGCCAGCATTTTCGGGATTAAAATTTGCTCATGAATTTGCGATAAGAAGTACATTTAAAAATAAAACACGGAGAGAGTGTTAAAAGTGAGATAACCACGAATTCAAACTCAGAACATTATCATTGATAACTCTCTCCTCCAATTTGCGGACACTAGTTACTATATTCTTAACACTTGATTTAATGCAAAAATATCTCAACGATAAAATCGCTCAATAATTATTCATAACTATTTATACTGGGACTCATATATGCAATTACAAGTAACACATAATAATATTTTAAACTTTGAAATCACATTTATTTTTTGGTATATGCATTTTTTAAAACTGTTTCTAAATCTTTGATTGTTTTTCAATCATTCCACCTCACCTTTTATCCTCTTCCAGGAAGCACTGCCCTACGTGATAACGGGGTACATGATAGTAATGTCACTTTAAGACATTTGCCATCATTCTTGTTCAGCCATAAGCAAGGGGTTTCGTTGCAGGCAACCTGTACCAAATTCTGGGCCAAATTTAAACCAAAGGGCGTAATAGGGTCAAAAGTATAAAACGCCTAATAGAGGTATCTGAAAATAGTTCATGTGGATATGAAAAAGAAAGAAATATTCTGTGGAGAATTTCAGCGAACATCGTGAATGCGTAATGATATTTACGTTGTATTCTCGGAACTCAAGCAATGTTTGCCGTATTTATTGTACAAGGTAACCAAAAAGTTATGTCCGTTTTTTGATTAGTCATTGAATGAAGTTGAAATATATACGAAATGCGTGTAGCAATTGTTTTCAAATTCGGACAGCCGGAAGTAGGAACATCAGACGTTATAAAAAACACGCGCACCGTGCCCGGCCATCAGTTATAAGCCGGACAGCTGTGAGAAGGATGGAAGTGTCGAGAGATCTCATTCGGGGCTGTTTGCTTTACGACTTCAAAGTTGGCTTATCAGCAGCTGCATCAAGTCGCTGCATATGTCAAGCGTTTGGGGATAGTGCTGTGGATGAACGTAGTGCAAGGCGTTGGTTTCGAAAATTCAAGTCGAGAGATTTGTCTCTCCATGATGAGCCTCGCAGTGGACGACCACAGGTCTTGAATGACGGAGTCATGAAGGCGGCCATTGAAGAGGACAGTAATCTAACGTGTAGTGAACTTGCAAGACAGTTCAACGTTTCCGATGAAACAGTTAGACTTCACCTGCACCGCCTAGGTAAGACGTACAAACTGAGCAAGTGGGATCCGCAAACGCTGTTGGAGGTCCACAAGGGACAACGAGTGACAGCCTGCGTATCGCTAATTTCTCGCCACCGTACCGCATCCTTATTCAATCGAGTGTTTAACAGTGATGAAAAGTGGGTTCTGTACGAAACTCCCAAGCGTTCCAAACATTGGTTGTGTTCTCGGGATGCTGTCCCTCACACTGCAAGACCGCCTATGCACCCACGCAAGATTTTGCTTTGTGTCTGGTGGACAGGTCGTCAAGTGGTTCATTATGAACTGCTACCAACGGGTCAAACGGTCACTGGAGGCCTATACTCGCAGCAATTGAAACGTGTGCAACAGGCATTGCGCCAGAAGTAGCCAGCACTGGTGCATCACAAAGGTATGCTTTTCCTCCATGACAACGCCAGGCCCCATGTCGCTCGAATGGTCAGGGATACCATACAGCAACTTGGGTGGGAGACTTTGTGCCATCCACCTCATTCACATGACCTTGCGCCATCCGATTACCACCTCTTCCACTCCCTGGATAATCATCTTCGTGGGAAATCTTTCACCAATGAAGCAGACTTGCGCAAGGCCCTCACGGAGTTCTTTGCGTCAAAACCCCCCGAGTTCTACCGCAAGGGCATTGAACAGCTGGAGACAAATCAGCAGAAGGTGCTGGATGCCGATGGCGATTACTTCGAAGACTAAATATAAGTTACACATACTCTGAAGCGTTTTCTTTTTTTCATTTAAAAACGGACAGAACTTTTTTGGTTACCTTATAAATCTAATTTCGCTGTTGGATATTTGAACTAGTATATCTACGATACACTAGATATATACTAGTATATCATTATCATATACCATAATGTTATGAGGAAAATTATACAAGCAGCTCGCTTTCAGGTGAGTTTCTATTAAAAATAATTTCCTTCTTCAATCATTCCACCTCACCTGATCTCCTCTTCCGCCGCATCGTTTAAGGAACCATTGCCGTGGAGCATGATGAACTCTCCTGTCACTAACAAATACCATTTGATTATAGTGGTGAAGGCAGAAACAACCACACTTTTTGAAGGGCCGAACAACATTCCACAAGGTCCTCAAACGATCCTCCGCAGGTTTTGAATTCGGAGTTGTCCCTCTCCTAGAGGAGTTGCCATCCAAGGCTACAGAAGCCAGTCTGTCCTGCTATTTACCCATAGCTAGAGGGAGTAGAGGATTAATCCCTTTCCCAAGAATATTAGCACGTAATGGATTCGACTGGAATTCGAATTCCGATTCCTCAATCCGAGCCGCTATCCACTTCTCTACTGTGCCTCCTATGCCGTCGAGTATAATCCGATTTTTTTTTTATTGTTTTAGTTTAGTTTATCTTTGTCATTCGTTACATCGCGACTTTAGACTTTAGACTTTGACAATGTTTAAGAGGTCATTGGTGATTTTTTTTTTATTGTTTTAGTTTAGTTTATCTTTGTCATTCGTTACATCGCGACTTTAGACTTTAGACTTTGACAATGTTTAAGAGGTCATTGGTGGTTGCTTCTATGCAAACAAGTTCTTTAGTCGCATTTCTCACTTGTGGAACTCCTTTTCGGTTCCATACTTTCTAGTCAACGTTAATCTTCAAAAATTTTAATGTCAGTCGCTATCTACTGTCTTCCTGGTTACTCTACTATTGCCCTCGCTTCTTAATAATGTTTCTGTTCCTTCCACGCCCAGTAAATCCTTGAGCGTTAGTGGTTTTACTGACTTGCATGGGCTGAATTCGATTAAAAAATTTCATTGCGCCGTGGCTTTAAATTTTGCCGAAGATTGGAAGGTCATTGATCATATTTATTTTTGGCATATGAATTTTTTTTAACTGTTTCTAAATGCTTGATTGCCTTTCAATCATCCCGCCTCAGCTACTATCTTCTTCTACCTAAACTTATGATGCGCGCCACACCTGGCTGCTCTGCCTACGAAAGTCTGGAGTCGGGCGGGATGATGAAGGTAACATCAGTCAGATATATATATATATATATATATATATATATATATATATATATATATATATATATATATATATATATATATATAAGTGGAAGAGGTTATTGTAGTTCCAACGAGAGAAAAGTGTGTATATTAAAAAGAAGAGAGAAACCGCAAACAGCATAATATTTTTTTTTTTAATTTTTTTTTAAATATTATGCTTTATTTTCCATAATTTTGCTACACGTGTTTCCGGTTTCGCGACTTTCACCAGGCAAAGCGTGGAGATTTCCACATATTATTAAAAATATTTAATTCTTTTCTTATGTTTTTCGATGTTAAACATTCTCGATATGAGACATTCTAAAAAAACCTACCTCTACAAAAGAATTCTCATATTACTATATTAGTACATGAACGCACAATTTACAATTTTTAAAAAAATTCAACCTCAGCGACCGAACCCTCTAGAATTTCTTACAGTTAATAATAACACATTTCTAAAAAAATATATTTCGGAATACACCTTAACTTTCGTTGTCCTTTTATTACCTGGGTGTAAAAAAGACATATCTATTTCCATACCTGGGGATGATGGTTTGCACAATCGAAAGCTTGTAGTAAAAAAGACCTTATGCAACTGGAATTTATAAACAGGGATCATAACATTCATCTCCAGGTTCGAGGTCAATGTATTTTATTAAAAATTGTTTGCGACAGTGATTCTTGCCATTTATATCATTAACTTCACGAACTGCTTTTTGTATGAATGATTCACGTAATGTAAATTGAACTGCACCGTATACTTGATATTAAAATAACTGCTCCGACGTGCAAATTTCTGATAATAACGGCCATATTCCTCTATTTATTGAACAATTTAGTTCATACCAGATTGACTGAAAAAAACCTACCTCTACAAAAGAATTCTCATATTACTGTATTAGTACATAAACGCACAATTTAAAATTTTAAAAAAAAATTCAACCTCAGCATTACGACCGCACGCTCCAAAATTTCTCATAGTTAACAATAACACATTTCTAAAAAAAACTAAGGTTAATGTATTTTATTAAATATTCTTTGCGAGAGTGATTCATGCCATTTATATCATTAACTTCACTATCTGCTTTTTGTATGAATGATTCATGTAATATATAAAAATCTCCATTACAATATATATATATATATATATTTATATATATAAAATCTCCATTCTAATATATATATATATATATAATCTCCATTTCCATATATATATATATATATATATATATATATATATATATATATATATATATATATATATATATATAATGTGTCTTTTAAAGTTGTTCGAAAGAGCAACATAACAATGTATAATCTATTTATTATCCGTTGTAAAAGTTTACCTTTTTCTTGTTATGTCAGCCGTTCTCCCTCCATTTTCCTTTTGGTCTTCTTCTGCACATAATATATCCTGTAGCTTCAGTTTTAATTTCATTAATGAATAATGTTTGATAACTTTTCGCATATTGGATAACCGTTCTCACATTTCTAAGACATGGGGCTTATGTGTTCACTCGACTGCGAGGACCATGAATCAATTGTGCTGCGATAATCTCATATAGCTCAGGATCTAAGTTAGGATCAGTTATTTCGGCACTAATGTCTGTATCAATATCCTGTTCTCTAGACAAAAGAAACAGTGTGTATGTGTCTTTCTTGTGTCATTCAACAGTATAAGTTTAGGCTTTTGTTTTACCAAAATTTCCACCATTTCTCAGAATTATTGCTTTGATTAATTTAGTCAGATTAATTCTGAACACTGTCGCAATAACATCATGTTGATCTCTAGGCTTTTTTTTTTTAATTTTTCGTAAATATGTTTCGAATTATTTCATTTAAATTTCCCTGAATTTTTTTTATCTAAAATCATTTGGATTTTATATTAAAAATTCTTACATTTTAAATCAAAAATATTATTTAACTTCTTTTATGATATTTTTTTTTCATTATTTTCTTTCTTGAAAATTGATCGAGTTTTTTCACTAAGATTTTAACTATTGGCGTTGACGATTAAAAAACAACGAATAATATATGCTTTTAACTTTGAGTGTGTTGTCAACTGAAAATGATACAAACCTCACCTCAGAACAATGACATTATGAAACACAATTGAAGAGTTCGCACAGAGTATACAAAAAAGAAATAAAAAGGAAGGTTACTCTTCACTTTACCTCCCACGAAATTGATCTACTTATCCTCGTGATACCGATTTACCTGATATAGTAGATCAACTAAACAAAGAATTTACATATGAAATTGAATAACACAATTCCTTACCGTTCCTAGATATCAAGCTACACTTCGTTATCAACAGTTTAAATCTCGGTGTCTACCAGAAATCGAATAAATTTCTATTCTCATCATAACAACAAAATAAAATCCGGCATTATCATCAGATTTTACCTAAGCGCATTAAGAATATGCAACCCGGAGTATTTACACAAAGAAGAGAAATGCATTGAAAACAATTTCAAACTTCTCCAGTACCTTAATTATTTTATATTCAATGCAAAAAAAAACGGCCCATAAAATATTTCAAAACAAAAAACGGTACTACCTGGGAAACACAACGAATCAAAGAAATATATTATTATACCAACTATCACACCTACAATTGAACAGTATCTATCCAAAATCAACATCACTCCCAAAGTGTCTATCTCGGAGCATTTTAAAAAAAATTATATTCAATGTCAGTCCTCCTCTGGTAGACGCCTTGTTAATGAGAATGGGTTTCTGTTAGTGATTGGTGGGGGGCGTAAGATATCTATATCCGGAGGGAAGCTGTCTGTAGTTGGAGTTTATTGTTTGTTGTTTGTAGCTTAATATCAAATTAGAGGGCAGATCCACTAGATTAGTATACCAGGCAACCATTACCACTAAAGAAAAATACAACAAACTATAATATTTACATCGGCATTTCTGCAGGAGAATTTAAAAAGAGAATCAATTCACATAGATATTCATTCACCAATCCAAAATTAAAACACCAAACAGCCCTTTCGAAAAATTTTGGGAATTGAAGTAAAAGGGTTTGAATTCTCAAATAAATTGGAAAATTCTAGGTTTCGCGAACATCTACAATAGTTTTAAGGATAGGTGCAAACCATGTTTAGAAGAAAAATTCAGGATAATAAAATATAAAGATCAATGAAAACTATTAATTCAAAGAGAGAACTAATCACGAAATGTAAACATGGAAAAAAATTCAAAATTACATAAGAATACATGTGCATTTAAGTGGGGGTGTATGTGTACGTATAGTGGAATATATGTATGGACATGTAAATGTACATATGTATTAAGATATGTACGCATATAAGTGTGTTGAACAGTATGATTTATTCCATTGGGTGCTGGATTATTACCCACAAACTATAAATCTATAACTCAACTAATTTACATTAATTTTAACTGGTTTAACTTTAAATCCTCCATTATATATTAATAATATTGGACATCTATAGTAAAAAAAATATTTACTGTGAATCCCAGAATAACAAATCCGAGGCCTGTATACGAAACGCCACATAGTAAGAAATGATATTAAACAACAAACAACAAATGTTCTGGCCATAAATAAACTCCAACCCGGGACTGCTTTTCCCGTGATAAGATATCTTACATCCCACCAATCACTAACAGAAATCCATTCTCATTAACAATACGTCTACCAGAGGAGGACTGGAATTGAATATAAATTTAAAACAATGCTCCGAGACATATGATGAGGGCTGATGTTAGCTGTGTACAGAACGGCCTGAGATAGACTATCTCTATGTTGAGGTACCTTTTTCTTTTCTTTTTTTTTTTTGCTGTAAAAAATACATATGCTCTGTTAAAATAAAAATATCGAACTCTCTGTGGATGAGTTTTAATAATTAATATTATTAGGATCCATATATTAGGATATATATAGTACAGGTAAGATTCGTTATATATATATATATATATATATATATATATATATATATATATATATATATATGTGTGTGTGTGTGTGTGTGTGTGTGTGTGTGTGTATATATGTATATATATATATATATGTATATATATATGTATATATAGATATATATGTATATATATATGTATATATATATATGTATATATATATGTATATATATATATATATGTATATATATATGTATATATATGTATATATATATATATATATGTATATATATATATATGTATATATATATATATATGTATGTAAGCAAATGTGTGGATGTAGATCCGACGGTATGATGAAAATGTGGAAAAGACAAAGCAAAATCCGAATATGTGAGTTTACTGTTTTTATTTTGTTTTTGTTTTTGTCATTCTGTCGACGTCAGACGTTTCGGTCAAATAGACCTTCTTCGGGACATGGTTAATGGAGACATATTTATATTAGATTTAAGTTTGATGAAGAGACGATATATACAGGACTGGTCAGAAACAGAAAAACTGAAATTCTGAAATATATATGTATATATATATATATGTATATATATATGTATATATATATATATGTATATATATATATATATGTATATATATATATGTATATATATATATATATAATATGTATATATATATATATATATATGTATTAATTATTTTCTTTTTGAAAATATGATTCCATATGGTACTTTAAATCTATAAGAATAAAATTTAATTAATAAAATTTAATTAATAAAATTTAATTAATAAAACTTGAGTATTAATAATATGCCTTGCATATATTTAAATAAACTTTTTAGAAAGCCTTTGTGTATAAAATTATGAATTAAGCGGATGGATGAATGAAAATAATTAAAAATATTTTAGCATTGTAAAATCCATACGTCTCACTGAATAACGGAAGTAAACGTTTGTCAGAACCCCCCCACCTAAACTGAACCTGATTCTGTAAGTAAAATATTTTGGATACATAAGCTGACTAGGGAAATTAAAACCCAGCCACCCCTAAATTAAAATATATTTTCCTAAACCTTTACAACGCATAACATGGATATTGTCTGCGCTTATAAATTAAGTAAATTTCTTTGAAAGTTAATTCCTTTCATCGCTTGACAATGGAACGTGACTATGTATTTTAAGTTTAAATTTTATAATTAGATTTATAATTTTAGTTTCAGTTTAGAAATACGGAAATTTTCTATGTCGTGATGGAATCATATTTTTTTAAAAAATAATTATAATATTTTGCTCTATTGTTTGATTCGAGCACATGTTTTATTAAAAATAAAAATAACGGCTAACAACACCGGATTATATACCTTACTGTTCTTTCTTATTATTTTAATATATATATATATATATATATATATATATATATATATATATATATATATATATATATATATATACTATTCACATCCGTTTATTCTTCCATTGTTGAGTACTTATTCCAAATATGAGCAGTGTATTCTTTGCTGGCGTCATGGGACGGAAGTGTAGCACACGAACAAGACTGGATGCAGAAGCTGAACTTCATATATGGGCTGGAGATATTGTGCGCATGTGTGATTAAGGGGCATTGAAGAATCCTCATGTAAAGCCAATTGCATGACAGTTCTCGGAAAGTGGGAACACCCCTGTTGACTTATAAGGACAAATTTTACCAACACCTCTATGGTTCCAACAAAAAACAAACGAAATAATTATAATAATAATTTCGTTTGAGTAAATAATGTTATTATGGAGTCGAGCTAGGAAGAAGTGACTCTATCAGAGAAATTTCTTGAAGAAGTAAGCGTAGGGGATAATTTAGTCTATTAGATTTTTTTAGGTAATTCATAAACGTTCGTCTTAATAACGTCAAATATGGAAAGCCTTCAGGTTTAAGTGGCGCTGTACAGATAGGATAGATACAAATATGAACAGTGACAAATTTGAAAAAAAACATGATATGAACAGATTTAGATAGATAGATATGAACAGACTGATATATATATATATATATATATATATATATATATATATATAGATAGATAGATAGATAGATAGATAGATAGATAGATAGATAGATAGATAGATAGATAGATAGATATGAACAGATTGAGATAGATATGAACAGACTGAGATAGATAGATAGATAGATAGATAGATAGATAGATAGATAGATAGATAGATAGATAGATAGATAGATATTAACAGACTGAGATAGAGTGATAGACGAAAGAAGTGCATGCAAATTTTTCAACAGATATTTGCGCCTAAGTGAATATAACGATGCCAACAGCAATAGGAACTCGGCTCGTTGATTAACAATTCCGAGCCATTATCGATTACACCACCCACACATTCAAGCTTACCAGACCAGGTATTTCTGAACGGTATCCCATCTAATGTACTGAACAGGCTCGAGTTAGTTTAACTTCGGCGATCGTAAGGAAATCTGTCTTTGAGCTTGATGTGGCCGATTAAACTGAAATAGATAAAGATGGATAGATATATATGAACAAACATAGATATGAAAGATAAACCGTGATTGATAGATAGATAGATAGATAGATAGATAGATAGATAGATAGATAGATAGATAGATAGATAGATAGATAGAGTCTGGATGGAAACATTTGAACAAAGGTTAATACGAAAGAACTAAGTTGGACAAAGATAAAGATAATCAATTACATCTTTTTTTCTGTGATATGTATAGACGCAAATAGATAGATAGATAGATAGATAGATAGATAGATAGATAGATAGATAGATAGATAGATAGATAAGTTACTCGGAAATAATACCACATTTTGAATTCTGAGCCCAAAACAGATGAAGATTTAACTAAGCTCATTATTTTAATAAATTACAAAAATGTCTGTCATTTAAAATTCATTTCCTCCAACGGAAAGCCAAGGTTATCTTCTCGGATAAAATTCGAGCGTATTTTGTTTTTTCCAGAAAAAATAGATTACAGTCTTGGATTAAACACTTCCTTATTTTTTAATAGCCTGGTAAAATGAAAGTGTTCTTGTGATAGAAATGCATGATTTCATGTCTAATGTTTTTGCATCGTGACTCCATTTTCTCCTCGGTATAATTTCTAGTGAAAGATGTCTTTTGAAATGTCGTTTTAGAAGGTGACAGAAATTTTAAATAAACTGCCTGTGTCGTGTGTTAATCATCACCGACACACCGGAAGAATAGGATACCAACTGAAACTGAAAGAGAAATGGGATAGAGCAGGAAAGGCTAAATTTGTTTCTGGTCTCGAAATGTGGTCATCATTCATTTTGCTTGATTTGGTCTAATTTTCAAACTGGAATAGTACCCGTCAAAAATGAGTATCGCTTATTTTGCCGAGCATCAAAGTGTTTGTGAATTCTGCCACCGAACAAAATATCATTATTTCCTATTATTTTGACTGATTCCAAATCATATTTGATCTCACTTCACACAACCACACACACACAAATACACCCCCCCACACACACATATATATATATATATATATATATATATATATATATATATATATATATGTTCAGGCTGATAAATGTAATTAATACTGTTTAATTAAAAACAGAGCATTTAATTAAATAAATTGTATCTATACAAATAAAATATATAAACAGAATATGTGTGTGTGTGTGTGCGTGTGCGTGCGCGTGTGTGTGTGTGTGTGTGTGCAGCAATCCTTCCTTCATACACTTTTCATTGAATACGACAGACAAGGTGCTTTCATTTAGTTTTTTATACAATTTCTCATGTGATCTAATAATTTTTTTCCTTTTCGTACGATAAATTATATAAAAATGTCCGAATGTTAAATTATATAATGAAATTTATTAAATTTATTTAAATTAAAGTATAAAAAAGTCCGAATGTTCTTTTTATCCGTCCGCTTTCGGCTATGCATTTAACCACTTTTTCATGAATTATATCTTAACTGTTAAAATTAGAAATAATTTGTTGTATGTATGTTTTATAAAATGTTTCATTTTTTTGTTTCAAAACACGGTCAAGATATTATGTCCATGTTCAATGTTAATATTATTAAGTGTTGGATTCTTTGTTTTTATTAATAAGGATTCCATTATTTTTAGCCTTTTTTTTTGCTATTATATTAGTGTTGTTGACAAGTATGTTCCGAATAGTGTCCGGTAGCTCTCCATGAATATTTAAATGAGATCTAATATATATATATATACGTTCAATTTTATATATTTAAAAAAATTAAAAAATATTTTAAACCCATTAATTCGTCTTTAACTTTAACATAAAATAATAATCCCAATTTAAATAAAAATCCCGACTTTAAATAAAAATAAATATTTCTTTCATATAGTTTTAGATCCCTCTCTTTAAGATATTTTTTTTTTAAATCTACCTGTTTATTTGAAATATTAAATAAAATATTTCTCTCCATGCATTCTA
>OZ038515.1:11391400-11461400 GCA_964036315.1 Acanthosepion esculentum
AGTTTTCTGCGACAGTACTTAAATCTATTACAGGGCTGCACGTAAATACAGTGTTGATTCCGATATCTTTATTATCTTTATCTATACGGTGGAGTAATGGATAGCCTCTCGGATTGAGGAATCGGAAAGCCGAGTTTGAATTCCATTACATTCACTTACGTGCTAATACTCTTGCCAAAGGTTTGAATCCTCTTCTTCTCCCCACAGCTATGGGTAAATAGCAGCACTAGACCGGGTTCTGTAGCCTTGCATGGCCACTTGTCTACCGCAGAACAAAATGGCAACCTACTGCAGGAAAAATATGCCTCGTCAATCAGGTAACGAAAGATACATTATCACCTAAATTTGTATCACGCATGGCACATAACTGAGTGATCAATATATCTGTATGCATCTGATTTTTCTGGCTATCTATCGATCTATTATTTTCTCTCTCTTCTCTCTCTCTCTTTCTCTTTCTCTCTCTGTATATATATTTATATATGAATTTTAACAATATATATATATATATATATATATATATATATATATATATATATATACGAGGGTCATTCAATAAATAAGGTGTATTTTTCGGTATAAGGACTTCTAATACAGATAGAAGCTTACTCTTTTTATTTTATTTTTTTGTTTTACTTATTTTTCACATGGATTTAATTTCTTTTGCAGATTAAAAAAAAACTTTGAGAGTTTTGGCAATTAACAAAGATGTCCGACCAAGAAGCATGCTCCAGGATTGAACAGCGGTCAGTTATCAAGTTTTTGGTTGCTGAAGGGTGCAAACCAGTTGAAATTCATAGGAGAATGTCAACTGTGTATGGTGCCACATGTTGCAGCCAAAAAATGTCTACAAGTGGGCTAAATTGTTTAAAGAAGGACGGAGCAGTGTTGAGGATGAAGACAGGCCTACAGAAGTGAGGTCTCCTGAGGTGATCGAATCAGTCAATGACCTCATTCAGACTGGGAGAAGGGTGACAGTAGATGACACTGCAAGGACTTTGAGCTTATCTGTTGGGACAAACGTAGAGGTCATCAGTCAGGAGTCATCTTGCATCATGACAACGCAAGGCTTCACACAGCAGCCAAAACGGTGCAGATCATCAACGAGCTGGACTGGGAACTGCTCCCTCATCCCCCTTACAGCGCAGACCTTGCCCCTTCAGACATTCACCTGTTTGGTACGTTGAAAGCATTCACGAGAGGCACGAAGTTTAAAAGTGACGATGGAGTCAAAAGTGTTGTGAGCGACTGGCTGAGACATCAGTCGAAAGATCTTTACGCTGACGGAATACGGAAGCTTGTGCACAGACGGGAAACTGTGTGACAGTGCTGGGAGACTACATTGAAAAAATTTTAAAAAGTAAGCTTCTATCTGTATTAGAGAGTCCTTATACCGAAAAATTCACCTTATTTATTGAATGACCCTCGTATATATATATTTATAGTCTCTATTCCAGTCACTTTTTCACAGACGTAATATCGTTTTATTTTTCTATAAATGAGCTATTATCACTGGTGTCTTGACTACATGCATTTAAGCGTGCTACTAGGTTGGCATCTCGACCCTGCCCTTTTACTGACGAAACAGGTAAATGTAACCGCAACTTCTACTCCAACAGCTACTTCTCTCGCACTTCCCGACAGAGGAACTCCCTTCCTCTTACTTACTTCGCTGATAACTAAAATCTTTTAAATATTATATGCAATATCAATCGACATCGTCTGCTGCCTTGATCCCGTTCTTCTTTTTATCCTTTCCAGCCCCTCTATACCCATTATTTTCCCTTACATTCTCTGTCGCCCCTTACGCCCTAGAATCGCTCCCGAGGTGAAATGCTTTATATATATATATATATATATATATATATATATATATATATATATATATGATATTTAAGAAACGTTTTCATTTTAAATGGACTGCCTTTCTCTCTGTGTGTGTGGTCTGGGAGTTGGAAAACTCTTACACGAAAAGACTGAGGTCTATTGTCTGCTTCGTCTGTTGCATTTATTTTCACAGACCGAGTGTATCAATAGTTCCGAAAAATGAGGATGGTTCTGCACAAGTCCTCACTACATTAATCAAATCACTTGTATGGGTTTCTGGCGGTTTACCCTGATTCGTTCATTCTTATGTACCTAAGATTATCGCACAAAATTCATGACTGAATCAATTGGTTAAGTTGTCAGATTCTCATACGTCGAAACCTACTGGAAAGTCCATTATGACATATATATGTATATATATATATATATATATATATATATATATATATATATATATATATATATATATATATATGATATTTAAGAAACGTTTTCGTTGTAAATACACTGCCTTTCTGGTTTGCCGAGATCCATCTAACCAATGTAGCTGTTGATGAGACGCCAGTTTTCGGCCTTCGACTAAGGGGCCAGACTTTGTTTTCAGAGTCTATTTGTACCGCATGAAACGGTAGCATTTTAGAAACCGTGGGAGCTTGTCCCCACTATCAGCAACTGCTATGACAACATTTGGAAGATATGTAACATACGAATATAAACATTATATATATTACGTGTTTAAGATGTTACAAAAAAAAACTGTAAGCATACGGTTATTAGAAATATCCTGCTTTTCAGCTGCTTAACGTGAATCACGTTTTATCTCCTTTATGTAGATTTTGTTCTCCTCAAATCAATGCCGTTTTCTAATGACGACGGTATATCGTCGAAATATGTCAAAGTTAAAGTTATCCTTATTATTTTATATAGTTAACATTCCTTTATTTTTTCATGAAACTTTAGTCATGTATAAATGCAAGAATGTGTATGCTTATGTGCCTGTGTATATGCGTGTGTGACAACATTGCCTTTTATATACATGGAAACCAAACAGCTGACCTCTTCCCACAAAGAAACGCTAAAGTTTACGGAATTGGAATACTAACGTGAATACTGAATATATTTATTTACTGTCATTTATTTTCTCACTGTGTATTTCGTTAGTGTTCTCCTATTTCTTAAATGACAATTTATTATTCTATAGAAGCAGTGATTCAACTCTTCAAGAGATCTAAATATAATTTCTTAGTATTGTCTATGGCCGTAGGTACTATTTCTTTCGATGAAAAACAGAAGAAAGAAACCTCTTTTCATTAAATGAAAGGTGGAAAGCGCTTTCTTTTACAGAGAACTGCATTCTCTCTTTGTCGCTTCCAACACGATGCAGACAGAAAAATGTAGTTATTCCACATTGCAAATTTATTGACTTTATTTAAATACGAGATGGATTTACCATGTAGATATTAAGCGAGATATCTTCTTTATTTTTTGAAACTTCCTACCTACGTCATCAATTTTCTTTCCTTTGTTTTGATACAAATAGTTTATTTTTTCCTGAATTCAAATAACGCTTCATTATTTTGTTTTCAACACGTCTCAGTGGTTTGTTAACAGGTATTATCTGAAAATTTGGAGATATTTATGCGTAAAAAATAAGATTAAGTTCCGAGATAATTTAAAATCATAAGGGATAAAATTCCTCCCCAAAAATGTTTGCGGTTATTTAATATTAAAACAGATTGATACATATGAACAGAAAATAATATGTATGATAGATAGATAGATAGATACATATGAACAAAAAATAATATATGAGAAAGCTTTAAGACGTGAACAGACCTAGATAGATAAATAAATACGATTAGACTGAACTAGATTAAGATGGCTGGATATATATGAAAAAACAAAGATATGAAACGACTAATCAGATTAAGATAAATAGAATCAATTAAAAGCTGTATTTCTGTGATTTGAACAGACGGTGATAGATAGATAGATAGATAGATAGATAGATAGATAGATAGATAGATAGATAGATAGATAGATAGATAGATAGATAGAGTGTGGATGGGAACATATGAACAAAGAGAAATATGAAAGGACTAAGGTAGATAAAGATAATTGTTGTGGATTCTGGGATGAAATCCGATATCAAGGAATAACAAACGCCAGGAATGGATAAGGAAAATAAATGTATTAACGTAATAATACAAACTGGTAATACAGGTTAGTAGATCCAGGAATGCGGGTTAGTAGCACTAATATATATATATACAGTCTTGGTATTGAAGTATCGCGGTATGACTCCTTACTGAGTCTACGTGCTCGCTAACTGTGACACTTGCTGCCGTCTCTGTGTGTGACTTACTCTACTACTGTATACCTTGGGTGAGTCCATTTGTGTGAAAAGGGGAGACCCCTCAATAATAATCAATTAAATAATTTTTCTGTAATGTGTATAGACGCAGATAGATAGATAGATAGATAGATAGATAGATAGATAGATAGACTGAGATTAATATACAGATGATCAAACTGAGATAGATAGATAGATAGACAGACAGACAGACTGAGATAAATATATAGATGAACAGACTTAGATAGATAGATAGATAGATAGATAGATAGATAGATATGAAAATTTATTCGGAAATAATACAACATTTTACGTTCTGAGTCAACATCAATTGAAAATTTAACGAAACTCATTATTTTAATAAATTACGAAATCCATATCAGTTCAAATTCATTTCCTCCAAATGAAAGCTAGTGTTGCCATGAAATTCTAGAGTATTTTCTTTTTCAAATAATAGATTAGAGTCTTGGATTAAAGACTTGCTCATTTTTTAACAGCCTGGCAAAATGAGAGTGTTCTTGTTATCGAAATGCATGATAACTCAAAATTTTTTTGTTTGATGTTTTTGAATCGTTACTTCATTTTCTCCACGGTATATTTTCTAGTACACGAGATCTTTTGAATTGTCCTTTAGGTGACAACAGTTCTGCTAATACTTAAATGAACTGCATATATGGTGAGTATATCCTGACTGATACGTTATTCTTTCTTTCTATGTGCTGTGTCCTTTCAGGACATAGGCGATCATAGATCTCCACCTCTTTCTATCCCTTGCAGCTCTCAACAAGTTCCTTCCATCTGCCACCTCCCCCAGACTACGTGCTGTCATCCACTTGTTTCAAGTCGCTAGATACAATCCCTCGCCCGGAAAGGAACGACATGATCGACAGGTCTCACCGGACCGTTATCCAGAGACTGCTCGCATCAAACAGAAAATAAATCTCTCGACATGGAACGTCCGGACATTGAACAACTGCGTCCAGTTTGATAATGTTAAACAAGAGATAAACAAACTTAACATCGACATTCTTGGTATATGTGAAACCAGATGGCCAAACAACGGTGATTTTGTCAGCGAAAAACACAAGATAATTTATGCAGACGGCGAGAAGAACGACAGAGGAGTAGGACTAATACTAGATAGCGCACGTAAGAAATACGTTCTAGGATACCATTAACTTTCTGCAAGTATTCTGGTAGTGAAGCTGAAAGGGAAACTTTTCAGCGTGTCTATTATGGTAGTGCACGCACCGACGAGGGAAGGAAGAGGTCATCGAAACTTCATAGTTCCTCCAAAATCATATAATTCATATTGGGCGATAACTCTCATATTCCAGTGTGTGCAAAACACTATGTTAAATGGGAAAATTCCTGGATTATAATAAAACGCTTGTTTCACCGGTTCTTATGTTGGAATGTCATCATAAAATCATAACAGTAAGACATCAAGTCAGTGATATTCCAGATTGTCTACACCCTGAAAGAACTCTACGTAACTGATTTATTTAGTTATTTTACAGTTATCAATGCCGAAATATATTTTTTGTGTTGTAAGAATAATTTTCTTTTCTTATTGCGAGTGAATATTACATTAACATATTTGTTAAAGATAACAACAATTTGTGCATATATCAGTCTTACTATTTAATCCACAGCTGAGAGGGATTTATACCTTCCTCAAAACTATTTTTAAAAATGTTGCATTACCTTCGGAAGCGTCTGGGAATTTCTGCCAATATAGTTAAGTAAATTGCTAAGTGGTTATATTACGTTATCTAGCATTGGATCGTTGAAATCTCCTTGATTCATTTGAGTTGCAATCCACTATTTTGATGAATAAGGTGGAAAGTATGCCCAGTTATGATAATGGTTCAATAATTTGAAATGTTGTATTCATATATATTAAGCAGTAAGCGACGTAATATGAGACGAGTAGTATCCATTGAAATTGCAGACGATAAAAATTACTTAGAATGAAATTTTGGAGGCTCACTTCAGAATATGACGTTCTCTCCTTAAAAGGGATATTTAAAATTGTGTAAATATAATGATAATTCATTTTCTATCAATTTTTGAAAGAAAAATAGTACTTAAATAATAAAAATCACTCATCTAGGTACTGATTAGGCACGACGTTGCTTAATTTCGCTGATCGTGCGAGAACCGGTCTTTCAATGTGATATGGCGTTAAGCAATAAAAACTAATATCTGACAGTTCAAATTGTTTACCCAGATAGCTATATATATATATATATATATATATATATATATATATATATATATATATATATATTACTGTCTTGTACGTACATTTAATAGATGATATTAGTGGGAAATTGTTGAGTCTTGACTCAATGTTGAATCTCGCCTATTGCATGAAATAATAATGCAACACAAAATGTACTTGGAACAAGAATGTATTATAACAAGAAAGTGTACACAATAAGTACATATAGTATTTCTGTATATTTCTGGGAAGACGTTCCTGGAGAATGTGTTGACTAGTCGCAGTCGATCAGAGTCTCTAGTTGGATCTCGTGATTCCACTTTCTCTCGTCTTCCGGTATCAATCATTATTTATATAGTTGGTAGTCACCTATGCAGATTAGGTGGATCCCACCACAACAGAAATTAATCTGTGAAAGTTATTCCTGAAAGGAAAACACAAGCACAGTAAATGTGTTGTACTTTCCTGGTGAAGTAATTTTGAATATTAGGTAAGTCGATTTAAACACGCTATACGTTAGTTAACTTGGCACGTGAATTGATATATTAATATTTTTTAATTCACTAGCCTTTTGGATCTCCGATCGTATATAGAGTGATTAATAAATCCGTAGCGTGACATAGTTACGGGAATAATTTAATTTAAATTTAGATTTAATTTTTACCTTTATGTTTAGTCCTGAATGATGCGCCTTGACAACACGGTTACCTTGCAAAATATGTATCTCTGTGTTCGGTGTGATTAAATTCGAGTGTCATTCAATAAATAAGGTGAATTCTTCGGTATCAGGACTTCTAATACAGATAGAAGCTTACTTTTTTTTCAACGTAGTCTCCCGGTACTGTCACACACTTTTCCCATCTGTGCACAAGCTTCCGTATTCCCTCAGCGTAAAAATCTTTGGACTGATGTCTCAGCCAGTCGCTCACAACACTTTTGACTTCATCGTCACTTTTAAACTTCGTGCCTCTCGTGAACGCTTTAAAGTGACCAAACAGGTGACAGTCTGAAGAAGCAAGGTCTGGGCTGTAAGGGGGATGAGGGAGCAGTTCCCAGCCCAGCTCGTTGATGGTCTACGCCGTTTGGGCTGCTGTGTGAGGCCTTGCATTGTCATAATGCAAGATGACTCCTTCTGACTGATGACCCCTGCGTTTGTCCCAACAGATAAGCTCAAAGTCCTTGCAATGTTATCCACTGTCACCCTTCTGTCAGACTGAATGAGGTCATTGACTGATTCGATCACCTCAGGAGACCTCACTTCTGTAGGCTTCTCAGGCCTGTCTTCATTCTCAACACTGCTCCGTCCTTCTTTAAACAATTTAGCCCACTTGTAGACATTTTTTTTTGCTGAAACATGTGGCACCATACACAGTTGACATTCTCCTATGAATTTCAACTGGTTTGCACCCTTCAGCAACCAAAAACTTGATAACTGACCGCTGTTCAATCCTGGAGCATGCTTCTTGGTCGGTCGTCTTTGTTAATCGCCAAAACTCTTAAAGTTTTTTTTTTAAATCTGCAAAAGAAATTAAATCCATGTGAAAAAGAAGTAAAACAAAATAAAATAAAAAAGAGTAAGCTTCTATCTCTATTAGAAATCCTTATACCGAAAAATTCACCTTATTTATTGAATGACCCACGTATGTTTTTCTTTTTTGTTTTGCTTTTTTTTAAATTTTTCCGAATAAGTAATTCGTGGAAAACGGCTCCAGTCATTCATTTTTCCATGAAAAATGTTACCGTATATATCCACGTGTAAGGCGACCTATAGACAAGACTAGACCCAAACTGTCGGTAAATTTTCGGGATTTTATCTGATAACAGAGGACCCATATGACGAAATTGTAAATGATGATTATGATGAGCTCGTTGCAACTGCTGCTGATAATCATAGTAATTTCGAAGGGGTTTTAATTATATATGTAGTTATCTTATGTTTTTTATTCTCTAATAAGAAATTCAGTCGAATCTATTACATTCACCTTACTGCGAATAAACTTGGGAAAGATATGAATCCTCTTCTTCTCCCCCCAGATTTTGGGTAAATAGCAGGACAGACTAGAATGGCAACTGGTCTACCTCAGAAAAAAATGGCAACCTACAGCGTGAAAAAATCTGCATCGTCATTTATATATCGAAAGATACATGATCGCTTAAGTGTGTATCACGCATGGCACTTAACTGAATAAACAATATATCTATGCGTATCTATTTTCTCTGGCTATATATATATATCGATTTATCCTTTTCCCTCACTCTCCTTCTCCCTCTCTCTTTTCTCCCTCTCTCTCTCTCTATATATATATATATATGAATATATGTATGTATTTTAAGACACACACACACACACACACACACACACACACACACACACACACACACACACACACACACACACACACACACACACATATATATATATATATATATATATATATAATGGATAATGGCTCGGATTGAGGAATCGGAGACCCGAGTTCGAATTCCAGTCGAATCCATTACATTCACTTACGCGCTAATACCCTTGGAGAAGGTATGAATCCTCTTTTTCTCCCAACAGCTATGGGTAAATAGCAGGACAGACCAAGTTCTCTAGCCTAGGATGGCAACTGGTCTACCACAGAATAAAATTGCAACATAATGCGGGAAAAAATCTGTCACGTCAATCATGTATCGAAAGATACACGATCGCCTAAGCGTGTATCACGCATGGCACATAACTGAATGAGAAAAAAAGATTTTATGGCCTGTAATAATTTTTGGATATGATGACGATTTATTGAAGAAATTCATACTAATTAATCCATAGCTGGAGAGGGAACAGGTGGATTCATGCCTTTCCCAAGCGTATTTGCGCACGGAGAATATAACGAACACGATTGGAATTTGAACCCGGCTCCCCGATTTTCAATTACAAGGCGTTATCCATTACACCACTCGCACATCCACGTTTCCTGCACCTGGTATTCCTAAACGGTCGTCCAAGTAGACTCGATGTTGCTTAACTTCAAAGACTCCCTCCCGCATTTCATGCACATTGTAACGAACCACCATTATTCCATTAGTTTTCCATTGGTGAAATGTCAATTACACTCGAAGATCTGCTTCCTCCTAATCGCTACTTTGTGTAACCGACTCTCAAAATTCTGCTTCCCCTATCACTGCACTCATAAGCTGTTCAAATATAGAGATAACCGTTATCTTCCACACATATCTTCATAAACTGTCTCCCTTACATCTTAAGCCTGTTCATATCTACCTCGATTTCTTCTTGGGACTTGTAAAGAGTAAACAATATTGTAGACGCATCGTAATGATTGTAATGACTGGGAAAACATCCTTTTACGAATCGGTTCCATAAAGCGGTGATTCACTGGACGCTGAGCACGTAGAGCATATCACCAATGAAATACGAAGGGAATGAAGGTAGTTCGTTAAAATATATGTAGCATGGCGGGTCTTAACCCTGAACGTTATAACTGGTGGAACTAAAGAATATTTTGGCTGAGCACTTTCCATGGAACTATATTTAAAAGTAAGCAATACTTATGACGGAAAATTTCTCAATATCAATAACAGAACCTATGTAAATATAATCAGTAGGGGCGTAGATATCAGCAATAAATGGTGACAGTCTGTGTAATGCTTAAACGCAATACTTAGACGTAAAATAAAGAGTTTCAAGAAAAAGACTATCCCCATCTTGTGCTTAAAACTTTTCCCACAGAGTCCGCCAAAAATGTATACACACTTTAGGAAAGGAAAAAAATGTATAGATATTTTAATACTAAATTTATTCAGACATCACAAGATTAATACAAGTTACCTTTGGACTCTACAATCACCAGAGAGGCTCAAAATGGTGGCCTTTAGCTTCGACACATTTATTAATACGGCGAACTACTGCTTGGGCCACGTTGGCCAAAGTGTCCAGTGAGATTTCGCTACACATATATTTTCAATTTCTTATCCACCAAAATAATCGGTTTTCTGCGATACACAGCCTCCTTTAGGCCCCCATAGTAAACACTGTTATGCCAGTTTGATAAAACTACAGAAGACAGTTTTTTTTTCCTTTCCAAAAGTCTGTAGACATTTTGGGGGCGGACTCTGTATAGATGTGCGTGCGTGTCTGCGTTCTTAAAGCAGTTAATGGGTTAAAAAAAATTATATTTATTAGTAACACACGTTTATTCTAAACATTAATTTTGTTTGTTAAAACAACAAATTTGTTAACTCAAACACGTGTACGCACTGAATTGTGCCTTTTTTTATAAATATTTTCATTATAATTATGCTGATGAAGATTTCACTGATGTAGTCATCATAAGTGGCAGTGAATGCTGGTAAATCTCCTGAAAGCTAAAACAGACTTACAGCAACAAAAATCTGGTTCTAGAGAAGGATGTTGAGAATACCATAGACCGTACACGTGAGCAGCGGCGAAGTTCGAGAGAAAATGGAAACAAAAAGGAAATTCGGAGACATGAATAAAAAATGATAATAAGCAATATATATATATATATATATATATATAAATAGAGGTGAGTTGTAAGACTGTGTGAAGGCTACAGGCTTTGTGGTAAAGTACTCGATAACAGAGATACAGCGTTAATACAATTAATATATCGAAATTGTTACTTAACTAATTGACGTCACCCCGTCATGCCGACTTCGAAGATTCGTAAATACGTTCACTCTTCAGGATAGACCGTTTTTTCTATCGGAAGAAAAACCGGAGGTCGGAATGACGGGGGTGACATGGTTCAATTATGTGACAATTTCGATATTGCACACACACACACACACACACACACACACACACACACACACACACACACACACACACACACACACACACAAACATATATATATATATATATATATATATATTTATATGTTCACTTTAATATTTATATTGACATACGCTCTATCTCTGTTATTGAGCACTTTATCCCATAAATATAGCGCACATTAAAACTGTATTTCTTCATATATATAAATATAAAATTGAACATTGAAGCCAACACTCAGAGGCGACAGTCTGTTTTATGCTAGACGCAACCATTACGTCTAGCATTCAACATCCTGTCGCCTCTACGTGTTGACTTCGATGTTCAATTTTATATTCATATTTACATACGCTCTATCTATGATATTGAGCACTTTATCCCATAAATATATCACACTTTAAAGCTATATATATATATATATATATATATATATATATATATATATATATATATATATATATATATGTACTGGGTATATCAAAATACTTTTACACACTTTGTGGGGTGGGTACCTCAAACCAAAACAAGGATGAAATTCCATATAAACAGTCTGCAAATCTTTATTTATTTTTTTAGTTGTAAGTTTAAAGTTTACGGTAGACGCTCATTAATGTACAATCCAGGATAAAATCCAAAAATACTTATTATTATAGTTTTCAGTGCAACGGATCCTGTCTCAGCAACGCGATGATAAACCGCTGAAAAAGGTTTGATGACACGGCTGCATTCTGTCTGAAGACGCAATCTGATACAATCGTGCAGCCTCGCGTCCATTACCATTCGCGCGGCCGTATGTAAAAATCATATCTGCCTGCACACAATATGAAGATCCTGCAATTATTAAACGTAACACTTCTTAGTTTACCCATTACTGCACACGTTAAACGTTGAAGTCAGACTAGCACAAATTTACACAAATGATAAATATAACCTCGTCTAAATAGCAACATATATATATATATATATGTGTGTGTGTGTGTTTGTGTGTGTGTGTGTGTGTGTGTGTGTGTCGTGGCTCGTGTCCTATGTTTAAGGGAAACTCGGATGTGTTACACCACGTAATTTGTGATGAGCGGCGCTATATCGAGTCTAATCCGTTACCTCTTCGTCACGGAAGCCAGTTGGTTCAGTTGGTATGTTTGGTATGTATGCTTACGTATCGTATCTTAAAGGTCCGGGTTCAATTCACGGTAGTGGATGCGCACTGCTGATGAGTCCCAGTTATAGGAAGAAACGGAATGAAATTTCTTCTAGACTCGATTAATTACTTAATTATAATTATCTCAAATCCTCCTAGTAATTTCAATCACACACACACATATATATATATATATATATATATATATATATATATATATATATATATATATATGTATGTAGAGATAGATATAATGGTTCTCTGAATTCTGACAGCAGTCAAACTTGGAATATATTCTCTGAAGCAGATTAATAGAAATAAAAAAAGATGTTCGCAGAGAAATACGGACTGCTGTTGTTTTGGTTTCGACATCTAATTTGAAAATCTGATCTATTTCTTTTCTCAGTAAATATTGATTATCGATTATTATGGAAATATAAACATATGTTACTTCGCCTGACTCCGGAGAATGATGGAACAAACAACGCGCGAAATTATTGATCATTACTGGTTTTTTATTTCCAATACGTTCATAAAACTAATTTCATTGGTCGGCGAATTGCAGCTCAAATACAAAGAATCGATCTATCTAAAACTGTACATATCTATATATCACTCTCTCTCTATATATATATATAAGACTGTTCATATATATATATATATATATATATATATATATATATATATATATATATATATATATAAATATATATATATATATATAATATATATATATATATATATATGACGATGAATCATTCATACAAAAGTAAATTTGTAAAGTTAATGAGATAAAATGGTGAATTCACTTCGCTAACTAAATTTTAAAAATTGCATTAACCCACTAACCACTCAATGAATGTTATGACCTTTGCTTTTTTAAAAATTATTTACTGTATTATGTCTGTATTATGCAAGTACTTCGACAGTTTTTCTGGTTATCATCAGGCATGGAAACTATTTTGTCTTTGGTAAAATTCAGGTAGCATCTGAGACAAAAAAATATGCAAATCAAAATATGTTTTTAAGTGATATATATATATATATATATATATATATATATATATATATATATATATATATATGCAAGTTTCATTAAAAACGACAGACGAGGTAATACGGTTAAGTTTTTTATTTAATTTTTCTTGTGTACGAACAAGAGTTTTCTTTGCTGGACAAAGGGTGTGTAAGAACTGTCCAAATGTTTTATTTTTCCGAGCGCTTTCGGCTATATCTTTAGCCATTATCAAGAATGATTTGATTTTTCTGTTTAATTGAGTATGTGCACTATGTGTATGTCTTAGTATGTAGTAGTGGTGTTTTAATTACCAAATACGGTTAGAACGTTGTGGCTTTGTTCGTAGTTAATATTTTTTAGGGTAGGCCTTTTCTTTTTTATTATTAAAGCCTCCATTATTTTTAACCTTTTTTTGCAGGTGGAAGCAATTAATATATTTGTGTTTTCTACTAGTATATTTCTAATGGAGTCTGGTCAATTTTTGTGTGTGTTTAAATGGGTTCTAATGGAGCTGTGATCGGATAGGTTTAACGTAAGGCGTCTAGATATATATATATATATATATATATATATATATATATATATATATATATATATATATATATATATATATATATATATATATATGAGGTGTATTTCCGTAGAAATAATTATTTAAAAAATATTGGGTTAGATAATATCGACATGTTCTTTCTATCATTATTTTTACCATTTAATGTTACTTGAAATTTGTTACATTCATCGCGAGAACTCTAGAATTAAAGAAAACCAGTTGCGTAAATATACACAGAGCAATCCTTGAAAGCAAATGTAGTAACTTTCGAAAGTGCCCGAAAAATGTATAAAAAATAAAGATAAATATCATAGATTTGTTAAATTTACCGATAACATGAAAATAACTAATTTGTAAATTTACAAAAATATTATATATTTCGGTTACAAAAAAAAAATGTATAAGTGCAGAACGTGAGGTGTGGCAAAGCGTGTGGAGGGGGTAAGAAAAATCAAGTGTATTGGAAATGTATCAATAGAGGATTAAGTGAAACTTTCTTTGGTATGGAAATGTTATTATAGCTAATTTCTCTTGTTGACAAAGCTTGCACATGTTGTTATGATTGTTGTAAGGTTCAGATATTTTTTAAATATAGCGTTCATAAATTTTTATTTTAAAAAAAGCGTTACGTAATCAGTTGACCGAAATCCCCTGAAGATACCGAAAGGTTGAAACCAAGGTAGTGGATTCGGTTGATCCCCTTATATATATATATATATATATATATATATATGTGTGTGTGTGTGTGTGTGTGTGTGTGTGTGTGTGTGTGTGTGTGTGTAAATATATAGAAAAATAAGAAAGAAGTGTAGGTTAATAATCCAAAGTTCTTTAGTATTTTTGTTTTTATTTTTAAAGAACCATGCTCGATACACAAGTAGAGCTTATATTATAATTATTTAAAAAAAATATGATAGCATCGCTACATAAGAGTTCTCATGTTTCAAAAATAAAAGCTAATTCAAACAGTTCTATTTCACCCTCAACCGACTTTTGGAATCGAATATTTTGGATTCCAAAATTCGATTGAGCATGAAATAGAGCTGTTCTTTTTAACTTCTATTTTTGAAACATGTGAACCCTTATGTAGCGATGGAATCATATTTTTTTAAAATAGTTATACATATATATATATATATATATATATATATATATATATATATATATATATGGTCAAGTATAATAATTTTATTATTAAAATAGATACAAAAGTATCACGTTTAAGAATAGAATTTCAGGCGCCTTTCGGCCAACACTTTCTCAGAAACAGAATCGTCAGCAATAGAAAGCAAAGATGCCGATAAGAAAAAAATTATCAATAACTGATATTAAGAAATCCATTACGTAATAGGCATATAAGGGGGGGGAATTATTACTTAATATGTTCCCAATCAGGCTGTAGTTTCCCCGAATATGACCACACCTTATATATCATCTCCCGTTGTCTACACAGCGCAGGACGTTGCATGTTATTAATAATAGACTACAGGATGTCTACATGGAGTCTCGTCTTAGACCTGTGCATGACAGAAAAAACTCAGTTGAATAATTCGTCCTGCAAGAAACAGTAATTAAAAGGTGCTCTCCGATCAGAAAAAGGACAAGGAAGCTATATTGCATCGGTGGAAATACGACTGAAGTCGATATGCCAGTTTCACAACAGTTATAGTGATGATTCTTCTTTAGATTTTATCAAGGTTCTCTAAATATATAGCAGGAGAATCTGACCATTTGCGGTAGCAAAATTCTAAGCATTGTCGAATGATATACTTATAAATATGTAAGAGAGATTCAGGCGATAAAAATTGCCTTGAACTGCACAGAGAACCAACTTCCCTAGCAACAAACCCAGCAATTGACACGATATAATATTTTTATTTCATGTTAGTGGAAAACTTCAACTCGTCAAGAAGCAATGATTCACATTACTGGAGGTTAAGATAAGCTATCATAATAGAAGTTAGAAAGGGTTCTCTCAAACGAATAATAGAGTCACGTTTCGGAGGAGTTAAAATTAACAAGTCATTCCTTGCCCCAGAAAATAACAAAATTTACGCTGTTTTTAGAAACGCTGCCAATTTTTAATCTCTTTTTATCAAACCGATAAAGTTAAATATATATATATATATATATATATATATATATATATATATATATATATATATATATATATATATATATATATATAGGCATGGCACATGGGACTATGAAGAAAACAGCGAAACAAGTATGTATGTGGATGATTATTAGTTAACCGATAGGGCACTATAGAGAATGGGTACTTTTTTGAAAACAGTGGCTGCTGCTGCTGCTGCTATTAACACGTCGCTCTTCAATTACGAATTGAGCGCTCTTGGCTACTGTTGTTTGTATACATCTCGTATATAATACGTTAAAAGTTTCCCTTTGTCTGCCGTGGGCTGTTTCCATCGGGTAGAAAATCTGATGCTAAATCGGTTGAGTTTCGATCCCGGCTTGAAGCAATCTTCGTCTAGTTACACTGATAAGCTGTGATACAGCGAAACAGTCTTGTATGTGGATGACTACAAATATATATATATATATATATATATATATATATGTATATATATATATATATATATGTATATATATATATATATATATATGTATATATATATATATATATATATATATATATATATATATATATATATATATATATATATATATATATATATATATATATATGGTAATTCCTGTGTAGCGATGAAACCATATTTTTAAAATCAGTTAATATAATATATATATATATATATATATATATATATATATATATATATATATATATATATATATATATATATATATATATATATATATATATATATATATATATATATATAGTGCCATGACACTTCTGGATATCTCAGTATCTGTTATTTCCCTTTGACTCAAATCTCCAATTTTTTTTTGTTCTTGAGGACACATGTTACAGTGCATGAAAGCGTAGGTTGAAGTAATCCAGTAACTTGACCCAGAGTGTTATGAGTTCAATACCTGGCTACAGCAGTGGTGAACAAAAAAGGGAACTAACTGTACTGAAATATCCGGAAGCAGCATGACATATGGAACTGGAACAATCTACCCAGGTTGACGAAATAAAGCGTTCGGTTAGAAAGTCCAGTCACCTGAAGATGGACGGAGCGTACAACGACCGAAACGTAGAGAATATGATAACAAAGATGACGTTTATTTTATATAATAAAATATATTTATTCCACAATAGACTTCTCCGTATTCAATGCTTATAGCTTTCTCCACTCATCAAATACAAGAAATGAAAACTGCACACCGAAATTCTACCGAGTCAGACAATGAGTCGTCTTCTCTGAGATGGATGGGTGAATTGATTTGTTTTAAATTTATTTTGTGTTTAAATCGAATTTGACCGCTTGTACGCATGCGCATGTTTTTGGGGAGTTTTATTATTGGGGGGGGTCATTCTGTTACTGAATCTGCTTAGATTTTCACCGTCAAAGGAAATTCAAATATTTATCGTTTTCCGATAAATCAAAATTCGCATTTTCGTCAGTGTTTATGCTTCATTAATTAAAATTGTCAGAAAGTAATTAAATTTCAAGGAAATTATTTTACGAATATAAATACCTACGCTTAATTAATTAGAACCAATCGCTAAATATGATGAATCGTATCCGAACTAAATTATTATAAAGTTCATTTTCAAAATCCTGAATACTGTGAATTTTCTTTGGAAGACTTCAGCACAGAAATATATTTTTTTCGAATTAGAGGACGGAGATTAAAAGAACAGAAATAGTAGGGCCATCAGCAAGAAAAAAATCTCAAGGTAAGAGTTACAAATTGAAGATACAAACACTAATCAGGTGCAGAAGTTTCAAATATCTGCGAACCGTTTTACCAGAGGAATGGAAAACGCGGCACCGGGATTCGAACACGCATTGGACTAGCGAAAGAAGCATTCCAAAAGCTAAGAAAGGAGCTGAAAAACGGGAAACATAAATTTAAAAAGAAAGTAAAGAGTTTTAGATTGCTATGTGATATCTATTTTCTTGACATTCTATATCCATTAATTTGAGTAATTATCGAGTTCGTATCTCGACACTGATATCCGAAACACGCATTGGATTAGCGAAGGAAGCATTCCAAAAGCTACGAAAGTTGAAGAAAAACGGGAAACATATCTTTAAAAACAAATTAAAGAGTCTTAGATTGCGATGTGATGTATACCTTCTACACATTCTATATCCGTTTAGTTGAATAATTATCGAGTTCGTATCTCGAGGCTGATATCCGAAACACGCATTGGACTAGCGAAAGAAGCATTCCAAAAGCTACGAATGAGCTGAAATACGGGAAACATAACTTTAGAAACAAAGTAAAGAGTTTTAGATTCCTATTTGATGTCTACCTTCTTGACATTCTATATCCATTAAGTTGAATGATTATCGAGTTCGTATCTCATCACTGATATCCGATCACGCATTTGACTAATAAAAGAAGCATTCCAAAAGCTACGAAATTTAATGAAAAACGGGTGACATAACTTTAGAGACAAAGCACGCAGTTTTAGATTGCTATGTGATATCTACCTTCTTGACATTCTATATCCATTAAGTTGAATAATTATCGAGTCCATATCTCGACACTGATATCCGATCACGCATTGGATTAGCGAAAGAAGCATTCCAAAAGCTACGAAAGTTGATGAAAAACGGGAAACATAACTTTAAAAAGCAAGTAAAGGGTTTTAGTTTGCTATGTGATATCTACCTACTTGACATTCTATATCCTTTAATTTGAAAGAGTATCGAGTTCGAATCTCGGCACTGATATCCGAACACGGATTGGACTAGCGAAAGTAGCATTCCAAAAGCTACGAAAGGTGATGAAAAACAATAAAAAAAAATAACTTTAGTAACAATGCAAAAAGTTCTAAATTTATGTGGTTTTTGATGTTTTTCTATACAGGACAATCCCTCCCCAGGTGTGTGTAAGCAACAGGAAGGTATTATAGAATATTGCAACCGAAAGCATGCATACTCATAATCAGGGAAAAATTGCAGAAATTCCTTGGAAATATAATGAGAAAATAGGGCTTGTAAAACGTAAACCTTTCGGGTATATTAAATGCAAAATATGTCGGGGTATACAGCGTGTCATTTACCTGAAGTAAATTAATGTTAAATTGTTTTGGAGCGGTGATGGTGGCCTTGCAAAGGGAGAAAATTGCTAAGCGCCAAGCGATATAGGAAGTTGTGGCGAGCCATTATCACATCAACGCATGGAAGAAGAATGCTCGTGGTAACGTTTTAATTTTATTTCCTTTATATTCATTATAATATATGAACAGGAAAAATTATGAGTTGTATATTTTTACAGAGATTTTCTTAAAAATGTTCGAATGGTAATCGTCTGAAAATTAACATTTCAAAGTAATAATTTCCGGGCCAGAGGTATTTTATTCCACAACTCGACATTAATTCCGGAAAACAAATCAGCAACCCTATGACTGATATTTCAGAGGCGATCATGTGATCGCTTCAGCATTTTCGGTGTAGTATGTTACTTGCGATGAGAGAAAAAAATAATATGGTCACTCAAAACACAGTTACCATTAGCGTTCGATAAGAAGCGCTTGTCAGAATGACACAAAGAAAGACACTTTTTAATGTAGGGTGATTCAAAAGAAAGAAAGAAACAAACAAACAAACAAAGAAGAAAGAAAGAAAGAAAGAAAGAAACAAACAAAAAACAAGAAAGAAAGAATGAAAGAAAGAATGTCCAAGTGGTAGTTTATGTCGTTGAAATGAATTTCAATTATGAGTTTTGAAATCTTGAGTTGCCATCCATCAATTCAGTTTTCCCGTTTCCCTGCTACAATATTCAAAAATTGAAATGCGACGTCAATTGCCATTTTTTATCTTCCTGAATCCCGTTCATCTTTTGCCCTTTCCTCACCTCCTCCTATACAAACTCTATTCTCTCACTTTCACTCCCTGTATCCTCCTGCGTACTAATGGTATTCCCGTCTTGCTGGGGGTGAAATAATTAAAAAAAAATGTCGTGAATGTCGAAGTAAGCTCTGATGATATTTTTCCCTGTTGCTACGACATAATGAATTTAACCATGCCATTTACGGTTGAAGTAGCTGAATGCAGTCGCCACCTCTACTCCAACAATTGCTTTTCTCGCAATTTCTGCCTATGAAACTCCCTTCAGTTTCTGTTTTTCCCTGATGACTACAATCTTCAGAAATTGAAAAGGAACGTTAAACGCCATCTTCTACCTTCTTGATTCCCGTCCCTTTTTTGTCCTTTCCTTAATCCTCCCTATACGCAATCCCTTCTCTCATTTTGACTCCCTTTAAACAACTACATAACAGTGGCATTTCCGCCTTACTTGGGGTGAAATGATAAAGAAATATGAATGAGATATAATTTTATTTTTATTTCTTTTTATCTTTTAGTTTTGAAAATCTTTATTTTCGTTATAATTTTATTTTCAGTTATTTTTATCTTTTAGTTTTGTAAGTCTTTATTTTTCGTTATAATTTTATTTTCACTTATTTTTATCTTTTAGTTTTGCAAGTCTGGGTGAATGTAGTATAAATTCTGAAAAAAAAAAGGATTAAACTATGTTGGTTGATTAAACTTTATATGAATAGCTTCTAAAATTTGTAATCCTTGTTTAAGCTATTAACAGGTTTTCACCTTTCGTATAACAGCTAATACATTGTTCGTTCGTTATCAGTTTTCGACACACTTTGTAAACGACAAACGTTTCATGGAACAAAACTCATAGTGTCAAAAGTATTTTCTTTTTAACTTTTTCGACTGGCTAAAATGACATTAACTTGCCCTTATTCGATAAGTAAAAGATGACTGTTATTTCAATTTTCCTGGACTAATAACATTTGCGAGTGAAAGTTAACTTTCTTTAAAACCTAGTTACAGCGTTGTTCTCTGGCAATAGGCTTATAGAGACAATGCATAACAGACGCGAAAAAAGAATTTTAGTCCACTTTGACATCCATAAAAATCTGTAAGTAATCGTTATTAGCGTTTCTCAGGATGATCAACAGCATCTGTATCAGTCAGTAGGAACTGTCTTTGTGTCATTCTGACAAGCACTTCCTATATATATATATATATATATATATATATATATATATATATATATATATATATATATATGTATTTGGGGTTATTCTGAGGTTGTGTGAAAGGGCGGTTAGGTATGTGTGAATGACAAAAACCGGCTTACGATCATATCCCGTTCAAACGCCGGTTCTCGTCCAATCACTGAAGTTAAGCAATGTTTAGACGTGTCAAATCCTAGACGTGTGTCCATTTAGGGATATTAGGTGCGGTAAGCTTGGATGTGCGGTCGGTGTAATAGACAATGGATCGAAACGAGAAGCCAGGGAGCCGAGTTCTAATTCCAGCCCGGTTCATTACTTTCACTTACACGCAAATAAACTTGCGAAAGGGATAAATCCACGTCTTCTACCATCAGCTACGGGTTAAATATTAAGACAATATTTCATCTGACAATTATTATTATGCCCCCAAATTTGATTAATACAATATCAATTCGAAAAAAGAAGCATCCTTTCAAACTAAAAATACATTTCAGCTTTAAATAACCTACAGAAGTTTGAAAGTCGGTGAAAGTAATATCAGTTCATAAAGAGAAAAAACACTTTAAATGACGCGTCTCGTATATATATATATATATATATATATATATATATATATATATGTGTGTGTGTGTGTGTGTGTATATATATATATACATATATATATGTATATATATATATATACATATATATATACGCGTCTCGTATATATATATATATGTATACATATATATATATATATATATATATGTATATATATATATACACATGTGGTGGCACGGAGCAAGCGAAGGACCGGATATTAACCCTCAGAGGTTTAGACAGCAAATGACCAATACTGGTCTCTGCGCACCCGGCTCCACGCAGAATTTCCGGTGGAAAACTAAAAAGAAATAAAAAGAATGATAAGCAATTTTCCACCAATTAAACGGCTCCGCGCCATACCCAACAGTTTGTTTCAGCAGACTGACTCTGATCCGAAGGGCACACATAAATAGAGCGATAAATTCACTTCTAGGAGAGAAAGCTTTGAAGTACCGTCAGTGAATGTCGCTACGCTTTTCTCACCCATCAAACCCGATGCCTTCAGCCTTCCTTCACCAACGGAGATATCAAAGGACTCCTACCAACCCATTGACCTCACCTTTCATCTCCTGTGACCAGCACGTCATGAACTTAAGTATTAACAAAAGACACTTATATTCTTTTAATAATCGGATTTCTCTTCTATGAATGAACATTTTGTAACGGACTTTGTGCGTGTAAATCAAGAAACATTGTACTATTCATTGATGTTGCATTTAAATACAAAGTGTTTTTGCTATACCCTTCTCTTTCGTATGTTATTTTGTTTATGTTATGGTGACCTCAATTTGATTGCTTGTTGAACCTTTAGGCCAAACTAGCGGCTGTCCCGAAGGACTGCTACTATTTATCTACCTTCTGATACAAGCAACAATTAACAACGAGAACTCTACCCCCCATCACCGTAAGTGGTGACCAAGACGTGATTTTAACACATATATATACACGCACGCACAAAAAAAAAAAAAAAAATTGAACTGTCACAAAATTAGAATTTTTATTCAACACAAACCAAAAACATCGCAGATGACGCTGAAGAAACTACAATTAATCAAAACCAACCAATCCAAGCTGTTGCGATAAAACCACCAAACTTCATTGAATCAAACGTAATAGCTTGGTTTGCGATAATGGAGGCGCAATTTAATATTGCAAATATAAGACAGACCAGTCAAAAATTTTTTAACACTTTGGCAGCTCTCCCTGTGGACATAGTAGGAAATATACAGCCAACTATACTGCAATCAAAAGATTACGACGCACTAAGAGAAGCAGTGACGGGCGCTTACGAGAAAACAAAACCAGAGATGCTGGACAAATTAATGTCGTCATCGACTGTAACAGGTCGTCCCTCAGTATACCTGAAGGAACTTATGTCATTAGCAAGCCGAATTGGCGTAGGGGACGATATCGTACGTCACAAATTTATTCAAGCCCTACCTCACTCCATTAAACCAGTGGTAGCGGCACAAGTCGATTTAGACACAGATCGCCTTGGAAGAATGGCGGATGACTTACTATTATATTTTAACAAACAAGACACCGCACATATTCGACAGATTTCGGGGAAGCAAAGGGATGAACAGCAAAATAAAAATGAAACTAAAAGGATACATGGCTGTTCCCACAGTGAAAATAAATTCCCTACCAGTGTTCGCCCTTTTAACAAGGACCAAAAACCTCTAATTTGCCGAGCGCATTTATACTTTGCGGAACGTGCAAAATTTTGTAAGCCGTGGTGCAGATGGCCAAATAAACGGAATGTTCAAATGCAACCCAACTCTCGCCCAAATTCACCAGTTCCTCGTGAGATTTCGGAAAACTAACTAGGCGAGAGGTGTTAGCTTCCATTTCCTCGCCGCTTCTCATTGTAGCCGCACGGTTAGGAGCTCAAAGTTTAAATTTTATTGTGGATACAGGAGCTGCCGTATCTATACTTCCGAAGAGATATTTAAGCGGAGCTGTAACATACCCAACCAATATCTCCTTAGTGTCTGCCAACGGTCAAAAGATTGAATGCTCAGGACAAGCAGTACTGAATCTAACACTACGGAACCTCAGACGAGAATTTACCTGGACATTTATAATAGCCGAAACTGCTCAGCCACTCCTAGGATACGATTTCCTAAACCATTTCGGGCTAATGGTGGACTGCACAAACAATAAGCTGATTGATAAAATGACTAATAGACAATCCGATGCACATCCATCGTCTATTATCATGAATATAGATTTAGTACCGAATAAAGATGCTAACAAAATGGTACGAGCAATTCTGGAGAAATACCCAAACTTAATTTCTCCTCATCGCGACACGAATGCAACAAAACCAAAGATATTCCATAGAATAGAAACTGGTAGCAACCCTCCTACTTTCTCCAGAGCCAGACAATTATCAGCTCAGAGATGTGAAATTGCAAAAGAGGAATTCAAGAAACTCCTAAAGGCAGGAATAATTTCCCCTTCAAACTCTGAATGGAGTTCAGCCTTACATATGGTACCGAAGTCAGACGGCACATATAGACCTGTTGGCGATTACAGACATTTAAATACCATAACAAAAGCCGATCGATATCAAGTCCCAAATATAAATTCCTTGTCTTCGAAGCTTCATAATAAGAAGTTCTTTTCAAAGATAGACCTGTCGTCTGCTTATCATCAGATACCTGTACATCCGGAGGATGTTTGCAAGACAGCCATCTCTACCCCTTTTGGGTTATTTGAATATAACTATATGCCTTTCGGACTACGGAACGCATCATGTACTTTTCAGAGAATGATGGACAATATCTTTCGTGATACTGATTATACCTTTGTATATATCGACGATATCCTTATATTCTCAGAAGATGAAGAAACTCATTCCAAGCATATCGACCTAGTACTACAAAAACTGAGTGAGTACGATTTTAAAATTTGTCTCTCCAAATGCATATTTAGTGCTAATGAATTAGACTTTTTAGGATTTCATATTTCTGCTAGTGGTCTCAAACCCAGTGCTAAAAAGTTGAATGAATTAAGTGAATTTCCTCAACCAAACGATTCCAAATCACTACGCCGATTCATCGGAATGGCAAATTTTTACAGAAAACTTGTGCCAAATTTCAGCGATATCATACTACCTCTCACGGAAAAAATACGTTTAAACCAAAATTCCAAGTCATTAACCCTAACAAAGGAAGAAATTGAATCTTTCGAAAATATGAAAAAGTCTTTATCAAATGTAACTGTTTTGGCTTTCCCCAGCTCGAAAGCTAACAACTATCAACTTGTAACAGACAGTTCGAATTATGCGGTGGGTGCAGCACTTCATCAAATGATTGATAATCAACCCATCCCCATAGGTTTCTTTTCAAAGAAATTATCCCAAACCCAACAAAAATATTCTACTTTTGACAGAGAACTACTAGCTGCCTATCTAGCAGTACTCCATTTTAAACATTTAATAGAAGGCAGAAATGTAATGTTACTGACGGATCACAAACCACTTTGCAGTGCTTTTAAAAGCCAGTCTTCCTTAAAATCAGATAGACAACAGCGTCACCTCTGTTTTATCAGCGAATATGTAAATGACATTTCACATATAAGAGGTTCACAAAATATAGTAGCTGATTGTTTATCACGACCTGTCAACGCGATCACTATTGATATATGTGACTTACAAGAAATAATGAAGCATCAAGCTACTGACAATGAAATTCAGGCATTCAAAGATCAACTGAAACCATACACAATAAATCAAAATGAAACCATATTATGTGACACGACATTACCTTTTCCACGACCTTTTGTGACTGAAAAGCTCAGAAAATCGGTATTTGACAGTCTGCATAATCTATCACATCCAGGAATAACATCTTCAAGAAAAATAATAAAATCCAGATACTATTGGCCGAAGATGGACAAGTCAATAAAAACCTGGTGCACAGAATGCCAACACTGCCAACAAGCAAAAATAATAAAACACACAAAGAGCAAAGTAACTCCATTTGAATTACCTTCCAGTCGTTTTGAAACGGTGCATGTGGATATTGTCGGTCCCTTACTACCAGTAAAGAACCAAACTGACCCTTATTTTTCACCATATCGATATTTATTAACATGCATTGATAGAAATACGAGATGGATAGAAGCATGCCCAATAACAGAAATTACGGCAAAATCAATATCAACGGCTTTTGTCAATCTGTGGATCTCCCGATTCGGGGTTCCTCTTCATGTCGTTACGGACAGAGGAAGCCAATTTGAATCCGAATTATTCTCAGAACTATCAAAAATAATAGGCTTCCACAGATTACGAACAACGGCGTACCATCCGCAAACGAATGGATTAGTTGAGCGAGCACACAGAACTTTAAAAACGGCTATTATAGCCAGGAAAGAATCGTGGTTGTCAGCTCTTCCTATCGTCCTTTTGGGAATGAGGATAACACCTAACGAATCAAACTATTCTTCATTTACTGCAGTAACAGGGAGTCATGCACAAGTCCCCCGATTGTTAATTGACTCTATCAAGAACGAGAATAGTGAAATGACAAACTCGCACGTTAAAATTCTAGCCGACGAGATGCAAAAATTTGACATGGACAAATTATCCAGGGGACACCTGCATACAATACCTAATTCTTACATTCCAAAAGATTTACAAACATGTAAAAGTATCTGGCTAAGAACAGACAGAGTAAGAAAGCCATTGGAAGCTCCATACACAGGTCCATTCCAAGTATTAAGTCGTCATGAAAAATATTTTACTATTAAAAGATCGGATGACGTACATAGTAATGTTTCAATAGATAGACTAAAACCTGCATATATTTCTGAAAATATAAAATCAAAAGATTCCATTGGATCAAGACCGGATTTGGATAACTCCCTATCTTGTTCCGAAGAAACTAATGATAACAAACCAGAAACTAGAACGAAGTCCGGTAGAACGGTTAAATGGAAGAAAGAAAACACATATTTTTATTACTAAAAAAAAAAAAAAAAAAAAAAAAACAACAACAACAACTCCATTTACTGGGGCGAAAGTTATGTGGTGGCACGGAGCAAGCGAAGGACCGGATATTAACCCTGAGGTTTAGACAGCAAATGACCAATACTGGTCTCTGCGCACCCGGCTCCACGCAGAATTTAAAACTAAAAAGAAATAAAAAGAATGATAAGCAATTTTCCACCAATTAAACGGCTCCGCGCCATACCCAACAGTTTGTTTCAGCAGACTGACTCTGATCCGAAGGGCACACATAAATAGAGCGATAAATTCACTTCTAGGAGAGAAAGCTTTGAAGTACCGTCAGTGAATGTCGCTACGCTTTTCTCACCCATCAAACCCGATGCCTTCAGCCTTCCTTCACCAACGGAGATATCAAAGGACTCCTACCAACCCATTGACCTCACCTTTCATCTCCTGTGACCAGCACGTCATGAACTTAAGTATTAACAAAAGACACTTATATTCTTTTAATAATCGGATTTCTCTTCTATGAATGAACATTTTGTAACGGACTTTGTGCGTGTAAATCAAGAAACATTGTACTATTCATTGATGTTGCATTTAAATACAAAGTGTTTTTGATATACCCTTCTCTTTCGTATGTTATTTTGTTTATGTTATGGTGACCTCAATTTGATTGCTTGTTGAACCTTTAGGCCAAACTAGCGGCTGTCCCGAAGGACTGCTACTATTTATCTACCTTCTGATACAAGCAACAATTAACAACGAGAACTCTACCCCCATCACCATACACATATATATACGCGTCTCGTATATATACATATATATATATATATATATATATATATATATATGTCTGTGTGTGTGTGTGTGATGGATGAATTGCTGTCTACATTATGCAAAAATGAAAATATCCCTGACAGATATATCTACCAAAATTACAATCGCCATTGGTTTCAACAATGGCCTCCAGGTGACTTCGAAATCTTCTGCAACTCTTCTTTAACTGGTGACAGATGCGATAATCCTTACCTTCAGTTCATCTTTGGTATTACAAAGTTTTGTTAGTCTCTCCCTCAAGTCGCCCCACACATAATAATCAAGGGGTTGCAGTCTGGGAAGTTAGTTGGCCAGATGTAATCGATCATGTGGTCGCCGAAATTGTCTGACAGCCATGACTTACTTTTCCAATTGTGTTCTTTGTGTCTGTCTTTAACTTTAACTTTAAAGACAGACGCAAAGAGATCCCGCTTTGCTGTTTCGTTGTTTATTTATTTAGTTTTATTTATTTTATTTAGTATCATTAGTTATTTATTTTAATGAGAAAAATTAAAAGAAAGTTAAAACAAAAATACTTACTGTATCAACGACAATCATATTTTTAAATCTTATTCACTTAAATCAGGTTAACTTAAAGCCCGCACCACACAAGCAAGCACACAATCACGGACTTTTAGTATTATATAAATGGAAACAAAACTGACACTAATACAAAATGAGACAGTTTTAAGTTTTTGGGTTAGAAGTATTAAGTGCTCCCAGCATATCATGAAAGTAAGAGGTTCAGCGAGTATACCGTGTACCCTGACTAACGAGCTGTGTAAATGGATGGTAGAACAGGGAATGGGAATTTTGATAAGGGAACAACTATTTCTTTGAAATAAAGGGATAGGAAATTGTGGAGAGTCATGTGTCATCTATTGTTTTAATGAATTAAACTTCTCCTATTTCTGGTTCATTTAATGTGGCAGGATGACCGAACCAGTGGAGGTCTTTCATCCGGGTATTCGTATTCGTCCCCTGGCTAAGTCAGATGTTGCCGAAATCTGCTTCCGTGCCCACCCTTTACTACTCTTCCCTGGCCTGGCATGTAAACTATACTACAAAACCAAGCATCACCTTACTGAAATTATTTTGAAGTATTTCTAACTTTTGTCGGTAAGCCTTCGTACTTTTCTTCTTTTTTAGCTATTGACTAAATCATTAAATTATAATAAAAACATTTTTGTTTACTATACAAATAAAACTTGTGGGGGTTTCTGTCGTTCCCTTTAAAAATGTTTATCGTATTTCTTTTATCGCACACGTGACACAATGATAGACCAGGTATTGAATGGAAGCGTCAAAAACAAGACAATACTTCTATCGTTTCTTGTGAAATTTTCATTTTGGATATTCTCTCTTTCTCACACATGAACTGAGCAGATAATCTTTAATTTTCGAATTTTGTTGATAGTTCAAATAACCCTACTGGAAAAAATAATTTTAATGGCGTTTTAAAATGAAAAAAACAAACAAACATCAACAGCTGTTTTGTTTCATGTTATATGAGCACTAGTAAGTTAGAACGGTTCCTTAAGGTCAAACTGGAAACTTTTTGATTGTCTTCAGCCATGGTCAAGAATCAAAGTCCACTTTGAAGGAATCCTGTGATATCTTCGTACTGCAATTTTACATGCTATTTTAACATTTTGAATGTATTCTATTGTGGGATTCACGCTACCCCCACCTTCATTTTGACGCACGCGCGACATTTTCACCCCTTCCTCTCACTTTCGGCCGGTTATAGTAGTAAACCGTTCTTAGCCGAAGATGAGGAAGAATTTATTTTTCGCGCGCTTTTGCGTTGACGTCACGGCAAATTTGGCTTTTCAAAATCAGTCGCCCCCGTGGTCGTCTGACCATCGGCACGGGCTGGCTCACCTTATCCTCTCGCCGGTGAACCCATAGATACTGGCAGAGAATTTTATTCGGCAAAACCTTGCCTAGACCTCATGGCTCGTCGCTTTATCTTAATACATACGACACGGTCATCACCTTCATGACAGAAGCGAACATCTACCGAGCTCCCAATTCCAGGAACTTCCAGAAACTTCCAACCTGATGAACAAGCATTTTTCATATTCTTCGAACTGTACTCTCAGAACCTGTTACTTTAAAAAGAATTACATACACTCACAATTATAAACTCTCGCAGTGAGTATTTTTCCCTTGCCGTATGTTCACTATGCATTACAACTGACTTTCTGAACCTTTCTTCTCGAAGAACTCGTTCCCGCCATCTAGCCATCTTGGATTTTAATTTTGGCGCGGAATTTTATATTGTCAACTACCATATTTCCAGTATCTTACTGAAGGTCTTCACTCAAGACAATTAAATTTCATTCTCTACAACATTTCCAGTACCTCACTGAAGACAATTTATTAATCTACTTGGCCTCTTCTTCAACTACATTCCCAGTACATTTACTGAAGGTCTTCACTGAAGACACTACTTGTTAAACTCTAATAAAATTTATGTTTGTTCTTAACCTTTTGTTGTTTTGCCTCTCTACTTCTTTTCACTTTTTACGGTGGAAAGAGCACGTCTTTATATTTTTCTTTGTTTTTTACTTTGTTTGTGGATTCGGTAGGTGTGTGTAGTGTTTGGCACAAGGCCTTATTTTCGTAAGCCAGATCTGCACCGCTATCGGGTCCACAACAAGATTCTATATCAGGGGAACGTTATAAAATTTCCGAATTTAAATTTATATAATGACACATGCAGGTGGCGTCATATCGGTTCTGAGGATTTTCATACATTTATTGAACAAAGTAATTAATAATAACAAAACAAAAGTCATTGAAACAAAGCAAGTTCAGTCGACCAATGATGACAATTCCAGAACAACGTAACTATAAACAAAACTGGAAACTAATCTGTAAAGTGACCTCAAATTTGCTGCTATACGAGTCAAAGAATACATTGCTAATTTTAACGCTTCCAAAACAAAACTGCGATCTATTAATCATCTGAGAGACCCCTCTTTGCCTTCCATTAGCATGGCTGGTGCTAACTCCCAGAGGAGTGACTCGTTGTGGCTTCTCGAGCTAACATTCTTTCCTGGTATGCAGTGGAAATATTATATTAAATCAATTACTAAGTCTGCTGCCAGGAATGTTGCTTCACCGTGTTGTGCTAGATATTTTTTTCTCTCCAGAATCTATTTCAAGTATTTATAATTCTGCCATTCGTTCAGGTTTCGAATATTGCTGCTACATAATGCCTGGTATTTCTGCTATATATTTAGAAGTTATTGATTAATAAAAAGAAGAATCTGCAATGTTATTTGTCGTGAACTGGCATCTCAGCGTCTCTTACTTTTCCACCGCCGCAATGTGCTTCGCTGTGCCTTTTCTATAAATATTTTCATATTAATTGTTTTCATGAGGTCTAAGGTACCAAGACTTTATGAATTCAAGCAAAGTACTAGATTGGCAGCAAGGTCTCTTTACGATTGAATTGGCTAGATATAACAATAAGTTCTATGAAAACAGATTCTTTTCTTGCACTTTTCGCCCCAGGGAACTTTTTTTTCCAACTAACTTATTTAATATCTGTCTATATTTCTGAGATGAGGTATTATCTACAGTATGTACATTATTCGGACTATTGCCATATTTATCACAACGTTTCGTTGTTAAAGACACATGACACAGTGGATAAAGGCGTTGGATAGATCCAGTGACAGGACTCAAAGAGTTGTGAGTTCAATACCTGGTTAAGGTAGTGGAGAACTTGGAGACGTGAATTGACAGTAGACAACAGATAACTGACATCCATTAGACATAGCACGTGGAACTAGAACAGTCTACTAAAGGGTTCAGTTCGACATTCCAACCACCTGAAGAAGGCCGGAGTTCACAAAGGCCGAAAAGTCTGGATAATGTAAATAGTGTAACTTATTTAAGTCCAACATCCATCATTATACACTGTTTTTTTTATTCCTGTTCTTTTATTGTTATCTCTCCTTAATAATGTTCTTTTTCTCATTTTCTCTCACTCAGTAACCCCTTGTGTCTTAGTGACTTTATTGCCTTACTTGGGGTGAAATGATTAAAAATAATTATTTTGATTTGATGATATTCGTATGGCTGATACTGTTTTCGTTTTTAAAACATCTATAATTTCAAAATCATCTTTTATTTTGCAAATTTGAAAACAATGAACAAAAATTAAAAATCCTCGAAGCTATATACATAAAATAGATGAAATCTAACCTGAACAAAATAAACTATGAAATCTCCACAAACATTCTTAAATGCCTATAATCTATAGCAGAAGCCATTGGTTTATACCAACGGCTTCCCATACTTAATACTTCTCGTTTTCACTCTCGCGTGTGACGTCACGAGCTGCGACGAGATTTTCGCTTCCTTGTCTCGTAAATACGAGTTTGTCGTTAATTTGAGCTTATTGAAACAGCAAGGGCGAGCCATTATTGTGGTTTCCTCTATGTGTTGTTTAATTTACTTATATTGTCATCTTTGATAATGGCTTATGTAAGTCGAAAGCTTAGATTGGATTTAAACAAGTATCAATATGGGGTTTTCCTTTCGTCTTTCAACAATAATGTGATTAAGCTTATCAGACAATATGAAAGGAACTTACTTAAAATAAATAAACAAAACCTGTCTATATTATTTAATGAAACATGCATTAATGAAATATTGCTTCCGAAATATACACTATATATATATATATATATATATATATATATATATATATATATATATATATATATTATTTGGACTATTGTCCTCATTTTTGTCGCCAAATTTATTACAACGTTTCGGCTGTTGTACGCTCTGGCCTTCTTCAGGTGGTTGGTATGTCGAACTGAACCCTTTATTTCGCTCACTGGAATAGACTGTTCTAGTTCCACGTACCATGTTTAATGGATGTCAGTTATCAGTTATCGCCTGTTAATTTCCCTCTGAAAGTTCTCCACTGCCTTAACCGGGTATTGAACTCACACTCTTTGGGTCCTGTCACTGGATCTAACCAACGCCTTTATCCACTGTTCCATGGACATGAAGGAAACCGGAGCGTACAACGACCGAAACGTTGTAATAAATGTGTCGAGAAAGATGAGGACAATAGTCCGAATAATGCAAATAATGTACATAATACCTCATCTCAGAAATATATATATATATATATATATATATATATATATATATATATATATATATATATTTATATACATACACATTATATATACATATATATGTGTGTATGTGTGTGTGTGTATAAATGATTACCAGTTTGTATTGAAAGGTGACTTTTTAGCAAACGTGTCTTCTTTTACACTTTTTTGTGTCTTTCTCTCGTTTTGCGGGTTGCGCCTGCCTATGTTCGCATCAAATCAATGAAGCGAAACCGAATTGTGTGATATCACCGCACCATCTTCAGACAACCTCTTCGTTGGCGGCTTGATCTTATCAAAATCTTCGTTTTCACCAAGTCTCTCAGTGCACCTCTGATCAAATTACACTGGCTGAAGCCGTGATTTGCAGAGCTCAGCGATAAGAGTTAGACTGAGAAAAAAAGAGAAAAACAGGCAATATAAAAAATAAGGAGAAAAGAAACTGACACAAAAATGAAATCAGTGAATATAAATGAAGGTCGAATTACAAATTCTCATAGGTAGGCGTTGAATATTATTACGTAAAGATTGAAAGGACTAAATCAGCAAAATAAAATCGTAAACGACGATTACAAATTTTAGAAGTTTTTACTGCTAAATAACAACAAATAATAATAAGAATAATCTCTTAAATTCCGCAGTTGCCATTATAAGTTATATTTAATTTTTCAGAATGTATACTACACCTCGAACAAAATTGTTGAACTTAATAACGATATAATAATAACATTCTTGGAGGGAATGGGCGCCGCCATACTATGTGAAAGCCCACTGAAAGGATCAAAGCAACACCATGCCGGATCAGTTGACGTTTCAGCAGCAAGGCTATGAAAAGAATTGAGAAACTTAATTAAATATTAGCGTTGGGAAAATTAGGGAGTTTTACCAGAACGGTAAATAAATAAATGTAAATAAATTTAGTTAAACTAGAAATTCATTGTAATTCTTAAGTTAATGATTGAATAAGCTCATGGCGAGTTCTACGACAATAAAATATCACTAGAAAATCTGCTATCGCAACGTTAAATATTTGAGCTTAACAACTTTGACGAAATATTTCAATAACAATCATAAATATTTTAAGAAGGAAGCGGGTACAATTGAAAAGCTATAAATTTTTCCATTTCACTGAAACAAACGTTAACCAATACTATTTAACCTTTTTCTTTCTTTCTTTCTTTCTTTCTTTCTTTCTTTCTTTCATATTCCTACAGAAGCCAAGTAACGTCTCTGTTATATCTTTTCCGCCTTTCCGCCCACTCAAAACGGAATAGTCTATTATTTATGACGTATTGGCAATAGACGCTAAAGACTTCTGAATTTGTTTCTTTCTTTCCTACTTTGTTCCTTTCTTTTTCTCACTGAAATCATCTAGCGGCTCTGATATGTCTTTTCCGTCTTGCCCGGCGATCTTAACGAAATAGTCTATTATTTATGAGGTATTGGGAGGAGTATCGTGCATAACTGCTAACTAAGGGAGGCACAAGCAGAATTATAAGATCCTTGAATATAACTGAATATTTTATACATAATTCACATGTTCACCTACAATAGAAGATATTTTAATTAATGTCGGTTGTTGTTTTTGTTTGTAATTTTTTGTATAATATTCTTAAATCTTTATCTTAATAGGTTAGTAGGAGAGGATGGACGGACAGTTGCATTATGAACTTTTGCGTCCCGGACAATTGCGTACCCCATAATTTTGTCCCTGCGCATTTTGCCATTTTTATATTGTTTAATATTGAAATTTGCACACTAATTAATTACTCTAAGCTAGCAGAAAAGTAGTTATCATAAATAAGAAGAGTTAAAAAATTATTTTAAAACAAGAGAAAATTAAGCTAGCAGTTTCAGTTCACTCCAGCAGTGCGTACCAAAAAAATCTAATAGATTCTGGATTTAATAGATTATATTTTTATTTGGAACCCTTGGCGAAGTTCCAAAAATCAAACACTGGTGTAAAAAAACTTCTGGACGAGGAAAATTACAGTTGCCAATATCAGAAAGAAAACGCCGATGAAGCAAAAACATACTGGCGATGTGTAGAGTGATCTTGCAACACTGTTAATCTGTCATTGCATTTAACACAATATATTCTATTCATTTTATTTCTTTTTTTTTAAATTTATGTTTACTACCGATTATTTTTTTTCAAAATTTATGGTAATTGCCTTTAAAAGCTTCAAAAATTATCCAAGGTACACAATTATCCAGGGACGCATTTGTCTGTTGACGCAAATGTCCAGGGACGCAATTGTTTGGTACACAATTGTCTGGGGGCACAAATGTCCAGTACGCAACTGTCCGGTAGGGGAGATATCAATAAGTCAAAACATGCTAAGAGCTATAAATTACAGGATATTGTGGAGATCAATGATAGCCAACGTCCTGAAGTGTCATGACACATAGAAAAAGAATAATCATCTACTAATATTTGTCTTCTCTCGATACTTTTATTTTGTTTGTTTGTGATGTGATGATAATGAATTTTACCAAATTTACAAGTTAACCTATGAGAAAGACTAAAGTTTATGTGGGAAATGTGATAATTTAATGTTGATGGTGGATATGCAATCTTTTATAGTACATAAAACTCATAAACAAAGAGTTTATACTCTTGCTTTCTGTGATGCATCTGCTTGAATCCTCATCCAACCAATAAAGGGAGGCCGTATTGTGTGATATCAGTACACCATCTTCAGACATCCACTTCGTTAGTAACTCGATCTTAACAAAACCAAAGTTATTACCGTTTTCTCAGTGCGCCTCTGATCAAATTACATTGTCTGAAGCCACGATTTGCAGAGCTACGCGATAAGAGCTAAACGGTGGAGAAAGAAAATGGTGGATAAAACAGCCGTTAAAATTAAGATGAGAAAAGAAAGCCGACAGAAAAAAAAATTCTTGAATATCATAAATGAAGGAACAATTTCAAGTCCTCATAGGTAAGAATTGAATATTATTACGTAATCGTTGAAAGGGCTAAATCGGCAAAACACAATTGTAAACGACGATTACAAATTTTAGAAGTTACTACAACTAAATAACACCAAACAATAACAAACAAAATCAAGCTTGAAATTCTCATTCTAAAATATATTTAAATTCTCAGAGTCTCCACCTAAATCGTATGATAAACTTTAAAGAAATACAACCACATTAATGTAACCTTAATAATATTTAAAATTTAAAACTTCATATTAATTCAAAAGACGTAATAAGTTTATCCACAGAATAAATGACATTTCAAGTATTAATGCTAATTGTAAAGTTTGGTATCAAACTTATTAAAACAAAAATTTCCGAAACATTATAAGCTATTAAACGAATCCGTTAATAATTATGAGTTTATGAAAATGTAGCTTTGATTATATATTTCTAGCCAAAACTCATTAACATCCCCCTATCCTTAATTAGTTCGTTGTGTATTTAGCATTAATTCCTATCGTATTAATAACTTGTAGAAACAAAAGGCGATTATCTCCGTTTAGTCGACATAAAGTCAGCTTGTTCAGTTGATAGCAGCTTAGTGACGACACTTCATAGTGTGATGAAAGTAACCAGTCAGTCTGGAGCCAAGCACGCAAACTGACCATGTGATACTCCCCGGGCCAACTAGCGGCCGCGTGATGCAGCTTACAAGCCCATTGCACAGTTAAATTAGGGGAATATATATTTAGAAGTTACAGAAACTCTCCCCGTTTGCAGTCCTCAATTTGGATCAATTAAAAAAATAAAGCTTGTTCAGTTGACAACTGCATAGTGACGGCACTTCATAGTGTGATGAAAGTAATCAGTCAGTCTGGAGCCAAGCACGCAAACTGACCATGTGATACTCCCCGGGCCAACTAGCGGCCGCGTGATGCAGCTTACAAGCCCATTGCACAGTTAAATTAGGGGAATATATATTTAGAAGTTACAGAAACTCTCTCTGGTTTGCAATCCTCAATTTGGATCAAATAAACATGACTCGCGGTTTTCCGGTCTACGTAATATATCCTCGCTACAGACAGAAAAGACAAATCCGCACTTGAATCTGGAATACTAAATATGGCTTCTCCTAAAAACAGAAAAATATCCAGCAGCTCCAATTCCTTTTGTAGATTATTACAAGTAAGACTCTCTCATTTCGTCATCTTTTCTCTGTGCTTGTTGTTCCATACATATTATAGCTTCTCTGCTAGGGAAAATGTATATATAACTTGATGTATGAATTAGCGTTATAAAACTCTCTCTGAGAATAAAGCATGTTTGTCATTGCTTTTCTTTCAGTTATCCCGTCCCCTTCGCGTATTAAGCTTTTATTGCATCAGGAATATAATAATACGCACAAAGGGGAAACACAAGTAGGATAATATACCCTTTCTTCCATACCTACCCAATTGTCTGTTGAAAACCGACGTAATATTAGTACTCCATTAGATGTTGACCACCTCGTGATATTGATATCCCATTAGACCGAATATAGTCGCATGACCGAAACTTAACGAGAACAGGATGTCTTCCTAGATGTGCACCTTCTTATCTTCGTTCTCTTCATATCTCTCTCTCTGTCTATCTCTCTCTCACACACACATACACACACACACACACACACACACACACACACAAATTCACACACACACATATACACACAAAGGCTTACGGCCATATAGCATTCAAACATAGGTTCCCGTACGAAGTTGAACAAAGGTGAGACTGAGCAGTACGTACCTGGGTGACTGCTTAGCAATTCCAGTTTTAAATAACCTGCAAAAGGGTTGATAACCAGTAGAAATCGAATAAAAATACGTGTTCCAATACAAGGCGCAGTTTACTGCTACAACACGTTCAAAGAACGGTTTCCGTACGATCACCAAAGTTGAGCAACGTCGAACCTGATCAGTACCTAAATGAGCGACACCTTCGGAATACCAGATGCTGTAAGCTTGGCTGCGCAGATGGTGTAATAGATAATGGCTCGGAATTATTATTCAGAGAGTCATTCCTTCCCTGTTCACTCAGTTTGAGGTCCTGACCACCTCTGCCGACAAGGGTACTCTTCCGGGGTACCCATGCCCGATTTCCCTCCCAGAACCGAGGCTCTTTTGAGCGGATTGCACATATTCCCGTCGTTGGTATTGGGCATTATATCTAACTTCGATCACCACAAGGTTACTGGTGGTGACGGGATACCAGCCATTGTCCTGAAGAAATGCGCGCCTGAACTGGCGCCTGCCCTCTCTAAATTATACAACCACTGCATCAAGGAATCTTGTTTTCCTAACTGCTGGAAGTCCTCAACCATTGTTCCTGTCTTTAAGAAGTCTGGTGACCCCTCCGACCCTTCTAATTACCGTCCTATCGGCCTTGCTTGGGGCGATAAGCTTTAAAAAAAATTCCAGTCGCTTTCGCTATAATCACTTACGTACAAATACTTTTGAGAAAGGCATGAACATGCTAAAGATTTCATAGACCAAGCGTGTGAGCCATGATGAGGTCTTCCACAGAATGCAAAACAAGGAGGAGGCTTATACTTAATATCAGGAAAAGACAGCTGAAGTTCCTGGGACATATATAAAGGGAGGAGGGCCTGAAGAATCTGATACTCGCGGGTCGAATAGAGGGAAAGAGAGACAAGGAAAAACAAGCGTGACATACCTAGCGGCCTTAAGCAAGTAGATGGCAGAACGTAGTCTGGGGGGGGATATGGCAGAGGGAAGGAATTTTTTGAGAGCTGAAAGGGATAGAGGAAGGTGGAGAGCCATGATCGCCTACGTCCTCGATGGACATGACACATAGAAAGAAAAAAGAATGAATACACCACCACTCCCCCAGGTAGATTTAATGAGCAAGTCTTACATCGCAAAATATTTTTTATTAAAAAAAAATACTATCTAAAAATATTTTCTGGCTCTAAATAACCTGCATAGTGTTGATAAGACGTAAATTAGAAAACAATCAATCATCTAATCTCTCTATTCCAGTATAAGGGTCAATCGTAGATGGTTACTGAATAATTTGTGTGATGTGAAGTTAAAAAGAGAAAATTAAGATTTTAGTGTCCGGGGATAAAGTCTACGTAGGATTCTGTTCGACAAAGAAAAAAAATCTTTCTCGGTAGAAATTATTCTTTAAAATTGGAATACGGTGAGAATGATGGTTTTTCCACTCTGTTGTCGCAGCATAGCGAGTGTTAAATTTACAGGTTTCAACTGCTGGATTAAAAAAAAAACAACAAAAAACATAGTTTATCCGGACATTTGCTAATGGTAATATTAGGCGTTTACCTACAGGAAACTTTATTTACTCCAAAAATAATATATATATATAATAATCTTATAATCTACTTTTTTCTGGCTTTAAATAACCTGCAAATGGTTGATCACCCTCAGAAAACGAATCGATGAATCAATTTACAATTTCCTGACGCACTCTTACATACTACGAAGATTTATATATCCTAAACTTAATTTGCACATATTTTATTTATTAGGTTGGTGCGAAAATAATGTCGTTTTTTGACGTTCAACTTCATGTGAGAAAACGACATTATTTTTGCACCAACCTAATATAATGATAATATGAGCTATTTATCTACAATGAAACATTTGCCATACATTAACTGACTAGCGAGTACTGTTTTCGTTTAAAATTTTATATAATTTTTCTCTTACAATTTTTTACTGACTTAATTGTGTCCTGTGAAGTTAAAAGGAGAAATTTAAGATTTTAGTTTTCGGAGATAAAGTCTACATGGAATTCTGTTCGACAAAGAAAAAATATCTTTCTCGGTAGAAATTATTCCTTAAAATTTTAATATAGTGAGAATGATGGTTTTTCGACTCCGTTGACTTAGCATGCTGAGTGTTGAGTTTAACGGTTTCAACTGTTGGAATTAAAAAAAAAAAGAGTTTATCCGAACATTTGACATGAAAATAGCGGTAGGCTTGTGACGTCACGTGCATGCGAAATGGTAATGTTTTTTTGTTTCTTTTCTCTCACTTACCGCGTGGGGAAATTCCTGCCATTTTCTTGCTTCCCTGATAACTGCAACCTTCAAGAATGCAAATGCAACTTCAATCAGAATCTTAACTCTTCTTGAATTCCGTTCATCATTTGTGTTTGACTTAATCATCCCTATTCTCAGTCTTTTTTATTCACTTTCACCCCTGCAAGATTTTCTTTTTGTTTTATATATATATATATATATATATATATATATATATATATATATATATATATATATATATATATGTGTGTGAAATGAACAAAGTACGACAATTATTTAAGGCTTTTTATGTTCATACGTTCTTTTTATAGACACAAATAAATGCTCTGTTTATAATAAATAGTATTTTCATAGAAAATATTTTCTATGTAAATTTCTCGGGCATTCAGGCTAGTAAATGTTGTTAATACTGTTATTTACTTAAATATTTGTATCTATAAAAAGAACGTATAAACATAAAAATGTCTTATATATATATATATATATATATATATATATATATCCGTTAATAACTAACGTAAAAATTAACTAATTAATTTGCGCTCTTCTCATAGCGGTTGAAAAAAATTGGAAGAGTTACATCAACTATTTTGCTTAACAACAATAATAATGATAATTTATTCAGTAATAAAGGAAGGCGGCAAGTTCAAAATGGAGTTTCAAATGGGTGAAGAAATACAAGTAAAGCACAATACACTGACTGAAGTTCCAAAATATATGAATAAGAAATCAAAGACTAATGCAACCAACCAGGTACATAAACGATGGCAACAAATACCGTTTCACGGTCAATACTCTATCCGTACCAAAGAAGCTGATGTTAGGCAAACCCCGTACCCATCAGTGGCTACATAGTGTAAAGTTTAAAAGCTGAAAGCTAATGTTTTATTCTGGCTGCACAGGATCAATGCTTGTTAACTCGAAATTATTAACTATATATACTGTAAAATTGTGTTAGCACAAAATGCAAATTCTGTGATAAATATCCGGAAACAATTGAGCATCTTGTATCAGGTTGCACGATATTGGGACCCACTGAGTATAAAATCCGGCATGACAGAGTGGCCCAATATCTACACTGCAAAATCTACAACTTTTACGGAAAGAATACTGCAAGAAATTGGTATCAACACTATCCAGAGCCGGTTACGGAGATAGGAACTGTAACAATTTTAAGGACTTTCACAATACACACAGACATAACAATCAAAGCTAATCGCTCAGACATCGTAATTAGAGACCGTAAAGAAAGAGACTTTCTTTCTTGATATGGCAGGCTGTATCTTTGAAGATCTTTAAAAAGAACTATCAAAATACAAGGACCTTGAAATCGAAATCTCAAAAATGTGGCAAATGAGAACATCAAACATTCCAGTTGTATTTTGAGCCCTTGGATTGATTGTAAAAAGATTCCAATAGACCCATTGAAGCGGTGCCTGAAAGCCCATACCTTAAAGAAATACAAAAGGATTGTTTTCATGAATACAGCCCACACCATACGAAAAATATGGGTGATATTTTTGCCAAAATTGCACAGTGGAAAATATCATGATGTCATTTTTTACCGTAGATCCTTGGTCGGGACCCGAAAAGAAATGAGTGCAAACCAGAAATCAAAGCAAATATAATAATAATAATAATAATAATAATAATAATAATAATAATAATAATAATAATGATAATAATAATAATAATAATAATAATAATAATAATAATAAAATGTGGCACATGTGAACATCAACAATCTCTGTTGTAGTTGGAGCCCACGGATTGGTTGGAAAAGATTCCAGTAGACTAATTGAAAGGATTCTTGGAAGCCTATGCCATCAAGAAATGCAAAGAAATTGTTTTCACGAGTACAGCGGGCACCTTACGAAGGGCTTCGTCTATGTAAAATATTTTTCCCCAGTGGAAAATCTCATGATGCCATTTCTAACCTCAGGTCTCTGGGCGGGACCCGGAAAGAAATGAGTACACATCAGAAATCAAAGGAAATAAAATAATAATAATAATAATGATAATAATAATAATAATAATAATAATAATAATAATAATAATAAAGCAAGGACCTTGAAGTCGAAATCTCAAAAATGTGGCATATGAGGACATCATCAATCCTTGTTACAGTTGGAGCCCACGGATTGGTTCGGAAATATTCCAATAGACTCATTGAAGGCATTCCTGAAAACCCATGCCTTAAAGAAATACAAAAGATTTTTCTCACGAGTGCAGCCCACACCTTACAAAGGGCTTTATCTGTGTAAAATATGTTTGTTTGTTTTTTTTTCCCAGTGGAAAATGTCATGATGCCATTTCTAACCATAGGTCTCTGGGCGGGACCCGAAACGAAATGTGTACACACCAGAAATCAAAGGAAATTAAATAATAATAATACAAAGATCTTGAAGTGGAAATCTCAAAAATGTGGCGCATGGAGACATAAGTAATACCGCTTGTTGTTGAAGCCGTCGTTTTGATTGGAAAATGTCCTGATAGACTCAATGAAGTAATCTCTGGTAGTTCATACCTTAAAGAAACACAAAATATTGTTTCTGACAAGTACAGATCAAACCTTTATGAATGTAAAATGTACGTTATCTTTGGTTGTTTTATTTACATCTTATTTATTTATTTTTAAATGTTAATTGATACTCGTAAGAAAATGAGGATACAACAAAAAATAAAAGTAATAATAATAATAATAATGATATTAATAATGATATTATTAATAATGATAATAATATTATTAATAATAATATTAATGATATTAATAATAAAAATAATAATGATATTAATAATAATAATAAAGATAATAATAATAATAATAATAATAATAATACGAAGAAGAATGATATTATTAATAATAATAATAATGATATTAATAATAATAATGATATTATTAATAATAATGATATTAATAATAATAATAATAATAATAATAATAATAATAATAATAATAATAATAAGAAGAAGAAGAAGAAGAAGAAGAAGAAGAAGAAGAAGAAGAAGAATATATACATACTTGGACAAAAACGTACACAAAAACACACACATCCACATGCAGAAAATGTACATATTTGATTTCGACTCTTACAATTGCGTGTCTATTTAACAACTGATAGCCATTATAAAATTATTCATGAAATACACAAGACAGGACCCAGAAGACCGTAATTAAAAACGTGCTCAGGTGGAATCAAATCCAGCGAACACAATTCATTGGTCAATCAAAGGTGAGAATGGGCCACCTTTGATACAAAGGGCCATTGTATGTTTGAATATATTTCCACTCCAGTGACTACCTGATTCGCAGCATTTCTTACACAATATGCAGATCGTGTAACATCTTCGTGCCAACTATGCAGCCTTGATGTGCATAATTTGGAATACAGCTTACATTGAATGTTCAATAAATTTATGATGGAAACAATGCTTAATAATATATGCCTTGGTATATAACGAAATATGAAAGCTACGAACATTGAAGTTACTGAATTAATTACAACTCAAAAAAAAGCTTAATTAGGTGGATTTTATCATATTGCAATCTTCCTCGGTTTATTCAGCAGTGAAATCAATTTAATCTTATAATTAATTCTATCGATAAACATTGGTTGAGAATATAGATAATAACTGGACAGGTTTATTCTTGAGTCTTTAGGTAAACATTCTTCAGCGTTGGAGTCGATCGATAAACTATGGTTAGAATTACAATTGAGTCGGCTTTATACTTTGTTTATAAATTCGTTGGTTTTATATTTCTGCCTGTAAGTTAACATTTGTCGTGGCAATATATATACCGTATACACTTGTGTATAATGCGAGTTTTATTATCAGTTTTTCAATGCAAATTTAGGGAGTCGCAATATACACAGGTGATTTTTTGAAGATGTTAAAAACCTGTATTTTCACTGATTGGCTGCACTATACACAAGTAAAATATTTTCTGGAAGGGTTTAAAAACCATACCAAAAATTTCAGGGGTTTCACTATACATGACGTCGACATACACACGGGCATATACGGTAATCATTGGTCAGGTTTATACTTCAAAAAAATAGGTAACCAACATTCGAACCCACAAGGAAAACTGGTTAGTTTTATACTGGTGTGACTTGGTAACATTTAATAATTGCAGGCTGAGTGTTCTTGTATCTTTAATGTTTTGATGGGATTATTGCTAAATAATAGTTTCAGAATATTATTTTTTAGTGGCAGTTTATTTGGCTCAGACTTTCAGAGGCTTGCCTTGGGGTGAGCAAAATGGGGATATCGATTTTGATTGGCTTAGCCGAACGTGGGAATGTCAGATTTAGAAAGTGTTTTCGAGGAGTTAAGGTTTACACATCGAAGAGATCAGACGTGGTTATTACGTGTCTCGGGGAACTTGCTCCCCAGTGAGAGTGATAGAGCTCCCCCCACTGACTAGTTAGAAATGTACACGTCGATGTGTAGATTTAGATAACTTTTGTTGATGTCTCATTTTATCTACAAACCAATATTTCGACACCCGACTGAGAGGAAGACGACCGGAAGATGACAGAAAGAAGTATGCAACATATGAGTGAAACAAGACCATCACCCAGGAGAAGCCCAGAAGGAGGGAGCAATACAATGTAGTTTCAATTTGGTGCGCAGTGACATATCTCATTCCAACAAGAAAGAGAGCAAGTGGGCCAGGGTTGACACACAACCTGGAGAGGATTTTCAACGGAGGACTCAAAAAAGAAAAAAGGAGTATGAAAACAAAAGTAATGTAGTCATATTGGACACTATGTAAGTACGATTATATTACTTGGTTCTACTGCCCCACACAGATCTAACCACAAACCAAATTATCAAGAAATGGTGAAAAAATGAGGAAAAGTCACTTTTTGATGGACAGACAGAACAAGGGACAAGTAGGGAAAAGAAAGAAGGAAATGACAATGAACACCCACCCTCACGCATACACACTGACATGACAATGTCAATTTTTCATAAAACATTTTTGTAAGAGACTGATTTTGTTTGTTTTCTCTCATTTACAAGACCATGTGCGGAAATCAATTGTTTGATTTTGATTGGTACGCTTTAAATGTCAATTCTAAGGTCATGTTTGGCGTGATTTCATATTGTATATGCAGCAGTTGTAAATCTTATTTTGTTGTGGAAAAAATCTGCCCGCGAAAGTTTCGCTATTAAGAATTTTTTTTTTTTCTTGAAGAAATAAATTTGACCAGTTTCGGTGATTGGCCACGCGCAGACCTGAATTTGCCTACATGAATGCATTGGGAACTAAAAACATAGACTGACGGCACTTTGTGATGGGGAATTTCCGCTATGATTTGCTTGGTCTTTTGATGAGTTGAAAGTTTTTGTGACTATGGTTTTGTGTGCATTCAAATGTTTTTAGTTTATAATTATTTGGTTAATTGTAGTTTTTTTCATTTATGTAACAGATTGTGTAATTTTTTAATTATTTTAAGAGCCATGTGTATCCTTTTGACATCATTGGTTGAAGAATTAACTGTTGTATTTTGAGAAGTATTTTTTTTATGGAAAAGTAAGTCGTTAATTTTTGTGGGAATAAGTAGATTCGCCTTGCATGGTTTGCCTAGTTTCGGATTTCCGACTATGTTAGGGCCTGTGTTCTGGGGTGGAAATGGTTACACCTAGCAATATAATAAGGTACCCGAAGATTTAAGGTCAGTAGAATGTGGCCTTGTGCGCCAGGAAGTATTTACATCGAATAAATATACCCTAAGATACCCCCACGGTCTTGGGGCTCCCGATTGAATTGATCAGGTGGCAAGCTGAGGTGGCGACTAAGGAAGAATTTCTTGTAACCACGGTAGAGCCAGGAATGGATTAGTTAGGAGATGCTTAGCGGGTGTGGTTGTTTTCCCCATGTGGGCAGCCAAGGGCAGAAGGAAATGGAAGTGATTCGAGCTGAGTTTACAGAGACAGATGAGTAATAACGGTAACGATAGGAAATGAATGCTGGTAAAAATGATGAAGATCTGAGACTGAGAAGAATGCAACATATGAGTGAATCAAAACTGTCGCCCAAGAGAACTCCGGAAGAAGAAAATTTAAGACATTTAACGGATAAAAATTCCGAAAAACGTTTGGTCGTTGATAAAAATAAACCAGACGACATGCGTTGAAATAGACGTTGAAAAATGCACCCCTACCCTACCCAGATTTAACCTCTTTTCGAAAGAAACTCATATTTGATACAATAGTTGTTAATAAAAATGAACATGCTACCGCCCCTGTCTAAATGATTGGATTTCTCAGTGTCCTTGGAAATAAATATTATGAATGTATGTGCGTTTAAAACTCAGTAAATTTTACAATACGTTATTCCAAAATCCGCTTGAAGATGAAACAGAACTAATGCTGTTAATTTAATTATATAATTGAATTTGAAGTTGTTAGTCTCTGTTTATGAAACATGGTAATTCCTGTGTAGCGATGAAACCATATTTTTAAATCAGTTAATTTATAATATTTATGCTCTGTAAATTTACATTGAGCACTGTTTTGTAAAAATAAATATATCAATAAGAACACCGGATTATATATCCTACTGTTCTTTCTTTTTATTATAATATATATATATATATATATATATATATATATATATATATATATATATATATATATATATATATATATATGTATATATAAATATATATATATATATATGTGTGTGTGTGTGTGTGTGTGTATATATATATATATATATACAGCACGTGTCAGAGTGGTTAGAACGTTTACATTCTGACCATGAGACCCGGATTCGAATCATACCATTGTCGATTTGTCAGGAAGGAAAGTTCCAGGTATTCTCGATCTGGAGGAGGACGATCCCAGCGGGCGGCACACTTGGAAAGTGCCGGAAAACTATACCACGGATTGACCCAAGCTGTGTTTTCACGAAGTCATAAGTCACCATGACCGAGTGCTCAAGCGTGCTGGCCATGTTCAAATTGTTGATCACGCTAGATAACACGCTCTTTACCATAAACTGTAATTAAAGTCTGCTCAACATAGTTGCAGTATAAACAACAGATGGGCTCTGTGGGTGTTGAAAAAACACGAATGTGTCTGAGCAAATGTCTGCAATAAGGAATGGGTATCCTCGAATACGAGTGACCAGATATACATCCATATATATCAGGCACATGCCGGATGTTATTACTCAGGGTAGCAGCTTTTGATCTTTATGTAGTAAATCTATAAAAAAATAAAACATTTTGCATTTCATGCAGCGTAATCTGAGTAACCTGAAGTCGGCAGTGACCAATCACATAGGTTTTCGCGCAATAATTATTCGGTCGGTGACTGTTTTGTGTTAAAGTAGAAACCGTTATACCCCCAGGCAAGTCTAAAATGGTTAAAATGTAGCATGTCCTGCAAACACCAACCAAACTCAACGGAGGGATGGTAACCCTATATTTACACACACTGCTGGCCAAAGTTTTAAGGCCGAAATTTTAAGGCCAATGAAAATAAAGAAAAAAATATAACTTTGGCGTTGTTAGACTCAACAACTTATTTCAGTAGAGCCTAAAAAATATAAATAAGTAAAGGAAAAATAAGAAAAGGAAAAGGAAAAATAAAAATTAAAAACTTTTTCCCTGATAGAATTCCTCTTCAGTAGAAATTTGCTCAGACACATTCGTGTTTTTTCAACACCCACAGATCCCATCTGTTGTTTATACTGCAACTATGCTGAGCAGACCTTAGTTACAGTTTATGGTAAAGAGCGTGTTTACATGTTTAAACAAAGAAAAATAAAACAGGGTCAACAACTCAAATCATTTATACTAATACGTACAGAATTACTCTCAGATAAAAAAAATTATTTTCAGAAATTTCTGTTATTCATATTACCCGTAACAAAATGAAGCTAGCAGATATAGATTCGTTGAAATCCTAACGATAAATGTGCTTTCTATAAATAGGTAGTTCAAACTTGGCTCGCTCAGGCTGATATGTGTGACCATACTGATCGTCGCACGCTTTGGCCCAAAAGTGATTTCCTTAATCGGAAAATAGGATGAAAATTGGATTCCTGGCAGAGCCACCAGTTTTCTTTATTAAAACACTTCTCAAATTTGGACGGTTGTAATTAATTTCATTCTTTATGAAAATAACAAATGGTAAATCAAAAAGCCGTACCCACTGAAAATAACATATATATATATATAAACAAGAGGAATAAATAATTCTAAAAGGAATTTGCTTATGGTTTCACAGCGAAAAGAGTAAATTTGAATCTGATAGTCGTTCTTGTCGCTACTTTACTGGAATTTAGTTTATATATATATATATATATATATATATATATATATATATGTATGTGTGTGTGTGTGTGTGTGTTTGTGTGTGTGTGTGTGTTTTCCTAATCATAAGACCCAGTTTCGAATCTCACCATGGTTGATTTGTCAGCAAGGTGAAGATCTTATCGAGGTCAATCCCAGCGTGCGGCGCTTTTGTAAGGTGCCTGAAAATCATATGAAGACTTGTGAGTGAAATTGGGTATACCGATAAGCGCTATCAGTAAAATCGTGTTCGTCGCCTCGTGTATCACCTCTGAAGTAGTCGTCCAGTTCAAACGCCCTTTTATCTCCTCCCACGAAAACCTGTTCCTTTACTGTCCTCGAGAAATTTTGCATCCGCTTCGCTAGTGCTAACCTTTAGGCCTGCGTACAATAAATCGTGTTCTTTAGCTGCCTGATCTAATTTATTAACCGCCGGTGAGTATATTTTAGTCGCTTTAGATCAGTTCCGGGACCCAGAAAATGATAGCCTGGGACGGTGAATTCTATCAACTTTCTTTTTTTCCCTCGCTTTTCACTTTGTTTTAGCGGGGCCATCTGTATCCGGTTCCAGTATTCCAATTTGTCTCCCCTTGATTTGTAATTCTTCAGTCTATTTTTAGAATCATCGAAAATCTTTTATTCATCACAGACAGGTCTCTATTTAAGTATAGGCACTATTTCTTCTGATTCAATGCCACGGCTCAATGACACGTTAGCCTTATCAATACCTGTAACGTTACAGGCCCCTGTGTAAGGGGCGTGTCTCTCTTTCTTCGCTGGTACAAGGACAGGTTTAGAATAGAATAGAATACCAGTGTCTTGACCTGTTAGCTGATATACCTTTGCCTTTGAAGAGAAGTAACTTTCACAGGTGTTGGGTCACGTGATCATGGAAAAAGTTTGTTGTCGAAGTCGCATATTCGAAGGTGAACACGTAATAATGACGTCACGATGACGTCATTCCTTTGAAAATATGTGACAGTTACGAAGTTGATGACGTCATCCTGAAGTCACGATTGGCGAAATTCTTTTCTTTCGAAGTCACTGATTCGAAGATGATGACGGCATCTTCTTCCACTACGAGCGAAATTCTTTTCTCTCGAAGTCACTAATTCACAGGTTCTGAAAGCGAAACTACATTAAGCTCATTCACATGCATATATATATATATATATATATATATATATATATATATATATATATATATATATAGTATTGGAAAATCAAATTGACGTTTTCTGCAATATATAAAATGTATTCCAATAGAATACAAGAGATGAAGAAAGAGTAAAAGAGAAAGAGAAGCCTTCGATCAGTTGGGGGCTGTCGATAGCTGTGGTAGCACAAGGTCACAGGTCATCGTGTCCAAATGTCTTAGCGTGCTGGCCTTGTTCAAATTGTTGATCACGCTAGATAACACGCTCTCTTCCAGAAACTGTAACTAAGGTCTGCTCAGCCTAGCTGCCGGTGGGCTTTGTGGGTGTTGAGCAAACACAAATGTGCCTGAAAGCGAGTCTCCAATAGAGGTTTGCTAGCCGGCCTGGTATTACGTTCTTTGTAGCTATGTCTGTCTGGACTACGTCGGATCTAACGGGGGTTCTTTCTGTCCAGGTGCCGCAGGTTCGAATCCTGCCGAATTATTTATTTTAATAAGATTTCTCATATAGTTAAGGTGGTGGATGAAAAGGAATATATGAAGAGTTTATTCAAATACGAGTATTCACAAAAAATAAAGTTTAAAGTGATAACATCTGTCGGATTAATAAGGCAAAAAAGTGATTACTTCTTTAGAAAAAATATATTTCGTCGAGTAACGAGCAAACCAGGTGAGTGTAGTCGACTTGTCCAAGACTTCTATAATTCCGAGTCTGTTAATACACTCATAATTATTCCAAGTATATCAGGATATAGACAATAAAATATTTTATAGCAAATTGACAACATTTTTATATATCTAGGCTTACACACACATCACATTGAAACATCAGTTCCCGTATGATCACCGAAGTTAAGCAACATTGAGTCTGGTCAGTACCTAGATGGGTGTCCGCTTGGGAATGCCAGGTGCGGTAAGCTTAGTGTACGTGTGGTGTAATGGATAATGGCTTAGAATTGTTAATCAGAGTGGTCGAGTTCCAATTTCTGTTTGGTTCACTAAATTCATTTACTCGAAAAAGGAAAGGTATAAATAAACATCTTCTCCCAACAGCTATGGGTTAATTACTTAAACTTGTATAACTAAACCGTTACCATCTCCAAACAAAAAATCCTAACAATCTAAGAATATTTTCCACCTTTAAATAACCTGCAACGGGTGAATAAATCATAGAAAATAAAAACAAAAATTTCGAAAACAGATTTTCTACAATCCTTCGCCTCACCATTGAGCCATGCTCAGATGCGCATGCATTTAACGTTTGTTGGGTTTTGAATCTCTAGGGAGTTTCTGTCTGATAGCAGTTAATAGAGAGACGTTTGGTTTTTAACAAAAGTGCTCAAGGGAGATAAGATGTAATCGAGGAACAAGAAAGTCTTTTCTGGGAGATATCCCGGTTCCGCTGAAATGGTCGTCTGAGGTGGGGTGTATTGCTTGGAGGACATGCAAGGAAGGAAAAGGCGGAGATGGAGATGAATAGCGTTGTCTGATTAATGAGCCGTCGTCCACTCACTTCAATACCCACGACGAATTGGCTGGAATACAATCGGATAAAAACCCAAGTAGCCAATTTCTTTGGGCATCGTCCAAAAACATTTTTCCTCTTTTATGGTAATTTTCCAACTTTCCCAAGTAGATTCTTGTGAAGACCTGCGCGTTAGGTTTCTGAAAATATCCTGTTTTAGTCTCCCCCTTTTATAGAACATTGCTCGATAGTTTCATTAATTTCGTTTAATTACAATCACGTTCGAATTTCTCAGGTGAAATACCGTCAGTAAGTACTGATTCATTAATGCCTCCTGTAAAAACCTGGGATCTTTTCTGAGAATTCACTCCCACCCCACCAAAAAAAAGAATTTATATATATTTATGTATCCACACCAAATTCTCCCAGAGCAAGCTTCCTCCATTGTACTCCAAATGGGTTGGACTTTGCGATCGTCACAAATGTAGGCGACTCGAGATCGATATTTCTAAATGTGGGGGTCTATGTTCGCGCTCACACGGATAAACAAGCCAAAAGCAGAATTTTTTTTTTTAATTGTAAAATGTTTTTTTTAAGTTCCTCAAAAATTATCCGCACTCACGAAATGCAAATAAGTCCGGATTTTTGATAATTTTTCATTCTGAAGGTTGGAGTTGTTGCGGAGCAAGCTAAAAAAATTTGATTTAAAATTTATAATTTCTTGGGGTTAATTAATATGTCTGATAACTAACTTTACATTATTCGGAGTAATTTAACAGAAGGAAAGATCCAAAACCTGTTATTAATTATAGTCTATTAATTATAAATTTCGTAATGTCAACGAATACCCGTTGTCATTTCGTAATGCTTGTTGTAGTAGAGACTTTGTAATCGCAGATACAACTCTACTAAGGCCGTTGAACAATACTACTGTCAAACGCCTTCGAATAACACTCGCACTAATAGTACTTGCTCGATAATACTCACTTGAAAAGTAACCACCGTATAGAGAAATAGTATAGTGAACAGAGTAGAGAATAGCGGTCCATATAGTAATAGAGGATAGAGTAGAGAATAGCGATCCGCATAGTAATAGACGATAGACTAGAAATGTGTTTCCTCTATGGTCACGTGATCTACTTAATTCAATAATGAGATCACCATTTTGAACACTGTGTCGGCAGTGACACTTTATTCCTATATAACAATAACAACTAAAATAAAAACCGGTATTGATTATAATTTTTCATATATCCTTTGCTGATTCTCCTTCTTCAATGTTTTGTGTCCATAAAGGAAATGGGCGATCATGACTTGCCAGAAGTTCCTCTCCTTTGTAGATCAAGTATTCTTTGTCTTTTTGCTACCTCTCCTAACCCCTGTTCTGACAAGAATTTACACAATCTCGTTAGCTAATGTATTCGGCGCTTTCATCCACCCCGATTACCTTCTCCATGTTGTGAGTGTTAAATTTTCTGAACCTTCTTTCCTCATTATGTGCCCTAGACATTTTAAGTGCCTCTTTTTAATTTTAAATAGAAGTATCTTTTTTCCATTTCCCATAAAACTTCGTTGTTGTTCACATGTTCTGTTTATTGTTTTCTCAGCTTCCATCTATAGAATCGCACTTTTAGTAATTTCCCGATCTGTAGGGAGAATGTTCACCACTCACTGCCACATAAGAGAACCTATATTACATAACAGTTCACTACTCTTTTCTTTGTATTCTATCGAAATTTTCCCGAATCTTAATACTTTGATTAGCTTTTGGAAGGCATGTTCTCACCTTCAGATTTTGATATCGCACTGTGCGTCCTCACAAATATTATAATTTTCGTATTTATACAACTGAGAGTTTCGGCTTTGCTGAACGAGTTAATGCAATGTATTTCACCTCTACGAAAGTTTCGCGACGTTTTAAGAACATGATTCGAGTTTTCCGGTTAATTTTTTGGCTTTGAAGGGATTTATGGGGCTGGACAAAACTACTAGCGAAGCCTATTCTATGTTGGATTCCCTTAACGGTTATAATGAATTTGTTATAATTGGTACACACCGAGGTATTTGAACTGTTTAGTATTTACTAATTCGATATCCTGAATCTTTGCGTACCATCACTTCTCCCATTCCAATTCCAGATCATAATTTTTTGAGTCCTACTTCTTGGAACATTTCGTAGAGAACGTTGATGTTATTTTTATTCAAGATACTTCCTATCCCAAATATGATTACCCGTGCCTACTGAAAGTGACCCCCTTGCTTCTTAGTAGCTTTATTGCCTTGCTTGCAGTTAAATCATGAAAACCAAAAGGGCACTTGTATTTAGAATCTGGAATTGACAATCAGAGGTTTATGAATAATAATAATAATAATAATAATAATAATGATAATAATAATAATAATACACACTGACAGAACAATCAAAGCCAACCGCCCAGACATTGTTATTAAAGACCACAAACAAAATAAGTGCCTCCTTATTGATATGGCAGTCCCTGCAGACTGCAATGTGTCTTAGGAAGATATTCGAAAAACTGTCAAAATACAAGGACCTTGAAATAGAAATCTAAAAAATGTGGCACATGGGAACATCAACAATTCCTGTTGTAGTTGGAGCCCTTAGACTGGTTGGAAAAGATTCCAGTAGGCTGATTGAAGGGATCCCTGGAAGTCCATGCCTCAAAGAGATACAAAAAAATGTTCTGACAAGTACAGCCCACACTTTACGAAGGGCTTTATCTATGTAATTTTTTTTTTTTTTTTTTGCAGTGGAAAGTGTCATGATCCCATTTCTAACCTTAGGTCCCTGGGCGGGACCCGGAAAGAAATGTGTAAACGCCAGATATCAAAGGAAATAAAATAAAAAAATAATAATAATAATAATAATAATTATGATAATAATAATAATAATAATAATAATAATAATAATAATAATAATAATAATAATAATAATAATAATAATGATGATGATAATAATAATAATAATGGAAAAGAGAATGATGAAGAAGAATTACTACAGGATATTTTATAAGCCTGTGATTATTAACTGATTTTTGTAAACCTGTAATTAATACGGAATTTCTCATAAGCATATAATTAATAACGGATTTTATTAGAACACTATAATTAATAAAGACTATTTTTATATTTTAAAATAGTAGACTGATAATTTCATAACTGATAACTATTTCTGCGGTTGGTATCATTATGTTAAAATACTTTTCCTTGATCATAGAAAGATGATTCCTCATTATCACATTATTGTGTTGCTGCCTTGATTTCAAACAATGTCAAGTAAATATATAACAAAAGCATAAATACATGCTGTTAATTTTGCTCTGCTTTCATTGGTTAAATAATAATCAGTTAGAATTCCGAAACGCAAATATTGATTCGCGAGCTTAATTGATTTTATACACTTGCAAAGATAAATGCAACACAATATCTCTGTAAGGAGATACAGCAGGGTCATTTTCGAATGCTACCGAGCTCGCCTTGAATAAAAGTGCTGATTGGCTGCTTTTCACAAGGCCAACACGACGCATGCGCGTATACGTATTATTCTCGTTGGCTGAAATCAAACTAGTTAAAAGAACCGATACACTAGAAGAGGAAATCAAACTGATGAATATACGACAAAACTAAGTTGGCATCAGCAGAAAAGATATACTAAAACGCAAGGACGAAGGAAATTTAGCGCACTTTTATAGACTTTTCGAAATACACACACACAAACACACACGCGCACGCATATATGTGTGTGTGTATATATATATATGCTTTTAAACACCTTTACATATGCAGATGCACGCACACACTCACTGCGCTGACACACACAAGTATATGTATATATATATATATATATATATATATATATATATATGATCATAACAGGAGAAATTATTAAATGTTACTAAAATATATCCAAATGTTTTAATATATATTTTTATATATATATTTATATTTATATTTACATTTATATATATATATATATATATATATATATATATATATATATATATATATATATATGAGAGAGTGAGAGAGAGAGAGAAAGAGTTATATTTAGAAAAAGCAAAAAATTATAAGAACCCAAGAAAAATGAAATAAATAGCTTAACCGAAGTATCTTGTCAGCCGTTTTCAACGAGACTTGTATAAATGAGAGATTGCTGCCGAAATAAACGTTTACATAGATACATACATACATACATATATATATGTATATATATATATATATATATATATATATATATATATATATATATATATATATATATATATATATATATATATGTGTGTGTGTGTGTGTGTGTGTGTGTGTGTGTGTGTGTGTGTGTGTGTGTGTGTGTGAATGACAAATGTAGGAAATATTTTTCGAGTGAGGCGTTTCTTCCTTTTTGACTTCATCGGACTAAGTTTTTATGTTGGTGCGATCTCACATGTGCGCGACTGAGGAATGCTGGGAATTTAATTTTTTCATTTTCTCTTCTTTTTGTTTTGAGTATAAAAAAATTAATTCCCAGTGTCCCTCGTTCGTGTGCACCAGCGTAACAAATTTAGTCCGATGATGTCCTAAAGCTTTTTTCTACTTTGTCATACATTACATATACATATATATATATATATATATATATATATATATATATATATATATATATATATATATATATATATATATATATATATATATATGCATGTTTGATGGCGTCTCCATTTCTGTGTTTTAAAAAGGTTCGTGAAACCGTGTAGTTGTATTTTGTCCCATTTTCTTCAACATTTTACGTTTCTCCTGTTAGAGTTTAGATATATTGTTTCTTTTGATTAATTTTCTCTTTTCGTTTTTTTCCCCTATTTTTCCAAATGTGTTTAAGTGTGTTGCTGCCCATTTGTATTTGTCATCTATTTCCTGTTTCCTTTTTTATCATTATTATTTGAACATATTTAATATGAGCAGAATTGAAAATATGCAAAAAATTTTATATGAAGGCATAGACGAAGAGACCCCGAAAGAATCTTCTATTCCTTCATATTTGAAAAAAAAAATGGTTATAGATTTCTAAAATGTTGCAATATGATAGATAATGTAGATGGAGGTTTCTTTTTTTTTTCTTTTTTTTTTCTTTTTTTTTTGTATTCTCAATGATTTGGATTTCGATTGGTTGTTTTTCCAAAAATGTTTATCCAACTCCCGAAATGTTTGCCGAATTAAATTTAAAGCTTACAGATATATAAGGAAAAAAAGTTAATGAATGAAATCCCTCAAAGAATGATGAAATGAGGAGGAAATAGTTGAATTCAAAGAAAGAAAGAAAGAAAGAAAGCTCAGTAGGAGAAAAAGCTTTAGCTCTTTCTTCTACTGAATAAAAACTTGGAATGAACTAGAAATATTGTTGGGAAAGAAAAGAAAGAAAAAAGAAAGAAAGAAAGTTAAGAAGAAAAAGAAATGCACAGAGAATAAAAATTGATAATTTACTAGAAAATTTTTGACGAAAGTAAAAGAAAAGAAAGAATGAACCGATTGAAAGAAATGGAGGGGAAAAAACTTAGGAAAAAGAAATGAAAGTGAGAGATTTAAATTGAAATTTAACACTAAATTTGTAAGGAAAAACGTTTAATGTATATGGGTATGTGTATGTGAAGAAAGAAAGAAAGAAAGAAAGAAAGAAAGAAAGAAAGAAAGAAAGAAAGAAGGAAAGAAAGAAAAAACAAGCATAAGAAATAGAAAGGGATAGAGAATAAAAATATGGAATGAACTAGAAAGAATTACGTATAAAGAAAGAAAAAAGAAAGAGCTAAATAGCAAGATAGAAAAAAGATAGGGAGGAAAGAAACTTAGGAAGAAGAAATGAAATAGAGAGATTTAAATTGAAATTTAGCACTAAATTTGTACGGAAAGGGGGCTTAATGTATAATGGTATGTATAAGAAAGAAAGAAAGAAAGAAAGAAAGAAAGAAAGAAGCATAAATAGAACGGAGAAAGGAAGAAAAAAAGGGAAAAAAGATAGGGAGAAAAGAAATTTATGAAGGAGAAATATAGAGAGAGATTTTAATTCGAATTTAACACGAACTTTGAAAGGTAAAGAAGATTAATGTATAATGGTATGTATATGTGAGAAAAGAAAGACAGAAAGAAAGAAAGAAAGAATGAATGAAAGAAAGAAAGAAAGAAAGAAAGAAAGAAAGAAAGAAAGAAACTTAAGTTGACGAAAGGGACAGGGAGAATAAAAATTAACTAATTTTTTAAAAAAGAAAGAAAAAGGAATGAGAAAAGCAAGAAACGTAAGATTCAAAAAGGAATAGAGAATAAAAAATGAATGAATTGGAAAAAATGCGCAGAAAGAAAGAAAGGAATAGAGAATAAAAACTTGGAATGAAAAATTGTGGGGAAAATAAGAAAGAAAAACGGAAGAAAGAATACATAATCTGAAGATATATGAAAAAAAGAACAAATAGTAGTAAAATAAAACAGAAAAGAAAATAAAGCAGAAAGAGGAAGAGAAGGCAAAAGGAATCGTTAGAAAAAAGTAAAATAGAATAAAAAAGGAATAAAAGAAAGAAAAAAAGAAAGAAGAAAATTGTATAGATATGTGAAAAAAAAGAAAGAATGAATGAAATAAAGAAAGAATAAAAGTATAGTAAAATGAGAAATTCATAAAAGTGATGAAGGAAAACAATATAAAAGAGGAAAATAGAGAATGGAAAAAATCTGAGAGAAACCGGAAAAAGTAAGAATAGAAATATTTGTTGCACTTTTACACAAGCACTTACGACACAGATCTGAAACAAACCCTTAAAAAAATAATGTCCAATTCAGATATTGTGAATAACAATATATTTTCGTCCCTTTTTTTTCATCAAATTTCATCATTTATATTTTTTTGTTGTTGCTCTGTTTTTGTTATTGTTGTTATTTTTTGTGTTTTCTTTTGTTACTCTGAAGCAAAATAATGCGTTCTTTTTCCGCATTTCATAGCATTTTCGATCCTCTATTCTAAACTAAATCTTCAGTTCACAATATTATTCAAGTTCTTAAAAAATCCTTAGCTCAGTGCATGACACCATCCGTAGTAATGTTCTTCAAGGTATCTTGTATAGCCGGCCACTCTTATTCGAGGATACCCGTCTACTAGGGCGTCTAGCCAATCCCTATGGCAGAAGCTTGCTCAGGCGCATTTGTGGTTTATACTGCAACTATGCTGAGCAGACTTTAGTTACAGTTTCCGGGAAAGAGCGTGTTATCTAGTGTTAGCCAGCACGCTCAAGCTATCGGCCACGATAACTTGTGACTACGTGCTAGCACAGCTATGAACGGTTCACTCACAAGGGCCAAACTGTGTATGGTCTTCAGGCACTTTCCAAAAGGTGCCGGACGCTGGGATCGACCTATCCAGTCCGATAACATCAGGAAGACTCCTTCCTGACAATTCGACAATGCTGAAATCCGAACCCGAGTCTCATGGCCAGAATACGAACGTGTCCATGACATACATATTGACTATACAAAAGTATGATATGTGGACAATGCTATGTATAAATATATATTAACTAGGCTCTTATTGTTTTATGACAATCAACTCATCACGGCCCAGCTTGGTTTTCGATCTGATCGGGAAAGCAATGATATCATATAGGTCATCAAACAACAAAATGCTAACCTCTCTAATAGGAAAATCTATGCCTCTTTGTTGAAATGATCACTCAGTAGAGACTTCCTCTTCTCGTACATTAGAAACTGCCTTCCAAGCTCTGAATCCACAGAATGCATCGATCTAATAAGGGAACTTCATCGATCTATGGAAGTTTACATGTCTGGCGAGGACACCAACACGGAAACATTTCAATTCTCATCTGGAGTACGGCAAGAAAGAATTGAGAACCCCAGTCTATTTAATCTAGATATCTCCACGAGATCGCTAGATAATCAGCATACCGTGATGAACCCTGCTCCAAATGTAATAAAAACATAGTTTTATTGCCAGCATCTTTGTCTCATTAGTAAGAAAAAGGATCAAAGTTTGTGTTTTTGATTATTTAATTAAATTTTTTACTCCTTTTTAGGACATTCGAAATTTTGGTTAAAAAACTTGTTTTTTCTTGCATCGGTGGTTGTACTAACTTTAAGTATAGCAAAATGTCGCCTCTTTTTTGCGGTGACAGACATTAATTTGGAAATTCTTGCAAAAATCAAATAATTCTTGGAGTTTAATTAAATTTGCAGGACTCACAAAATGAATGAAATTATTCTTTAAATTTGTTTATTACAAAATCTTGGTGAAAATATATATTTTTTACTTGTGTTTCTCCCCTTATTTAATTTATGAAAACTTCAGAAATTCATCGAGGTAATTTGTAATTACAATATTAGTTAAAAGCAGAATATTTTGAAGAATTTAAATCACCGATTTTATTTTACAAAATCGAACCTGGTCTTACCGAATATCTTTTCTGAATCGAAAAGAAAAAATGCAATAAAGTTATTAATTAATTAAAGAAGCTTTCAATTTCTTTTATGAATAATCTACAGTAAAATCAATATTGTCTGAAGAAATAAAATTCGATGAAAAATGGATTTTTACAACTTTTTATAATTTAAAATTGAATAATTTATAAAGTTTTTGAATCTTTTAAATTTCAAATCCGATGAGATATTTTTAAAGGAATATTGTTATTAAGTAAAGCTATTTTTACTAATCATATATTTTAAAGTTTATTACAATCCGAATATTTTTAAAAGTATTTCGATTTGTTTTTTTATATATGCATATCAATACAGAATTTCTGATATAGGGATGTACACACCGATAAATCTATTAATAAAAGAACACGTGTTTTAAGGGTTCTCCTCCTTACGAGAAAAACAAAAAATACAATCCTAATGAAAATTGTCGTCTGCTACACCATAGATAATTATGAACACGTTCTGCGGTCAATCCGCCGGTAACAAATTGATTAACACGTCAGAAAATCAAGATCCCGTAGTTAGGAATGCTTGTAGACAAAATGTTATGTTAGAAGTAAATATTTTTTCAAATCAGATTAACTCAACTTAAAATTTGCTTCTTTTCCTCAAATAACATTTCAGAAATATATATTTTATTTTTCCAAGATTTTTAAAACGGAAAAATAATTTTTGTTTACAAATTTCTAAAGAAAATAAAATGATTGACGTGATCGATTTTACTGAAAAAAAAATGCAACTATATTCCAATCAATATAATTTCTGTCTCAATAAATCAAAGTATTTTGCTTACCGGATATAGTAAATTTTATCATTTAGTTTTCATTTAAATCTAAATTGAGATCTTGAGGAAAGCTCTTTCATTTAAAAACTTTATAAACCTTACGTATACCGAATTCGTGGAGGTACTTAATTTAATCTCTTCCGAGACTAAGCCCTGCCAATTTATAAACACAGATGTTGTGAGATGGGAACGGACTATTTAAACATTCCACACCGAGTCTACCCTTTGAAGATAACGATCCTGTTTTTCTTCCCGAGGCCAATGTACTAATGATGATTTTGTATGCTGATGATATAGGTGTTCATATTCGCTATAGTAATGATCTTGAATAGACAAACGGCATCCTCTATCAAGTATTCCAAGAAATAAGACTCAAAACTTACAAAAGAAAAACCTATGATCTGGAATTGGAATGAAAAATAGAGAATGTAGAATCAATAAATACTAAACGCTTCAGATAACTCGGCGTATGGCTCACTTATAACAAATGTAGAATAGGCGTAAAATAAATTAAACGCTGTGTCAGTAAAAAAAAATCAACTTGAAAACTCGAGCCATGTACTTAAATAGCCTTGTCAGATCGAGGCTTTCATATGGATGCCATTCATGGCAGCAAGCCAGTTCAGAAATATCTAAACTGTCACCTGTATGCAGCCGCTTCCCAAGATCAACTGTGAAAAAATAGTTTTGAGCGAGTTGACTGACGCGACGGAATCCCAAACAAACGACTGTACCAAATAGTAGAAACCACATCATGTGAGGACTATCAACAGTAGCAACAACTAAAATGGATAGCACATTGTTGAAACTTGACTAATGTATGGAATAATAATGCAACACAAAATGTAGTTAGAATAAAATGTATTGAAACAAGAAAATGTACACAATATTTACATATAGTCTTTTGTATATTCCTGGGAAGACCGTTCCTGGGGAATGTGTTGACTAAGTCGCAGTCGGGCAGAGTCTCTAGTTGAATCTATTGATTCGCCTCCCTGTCTTCCCGGTACCAACCATATTTATATAGTCAGTACACCACTATGCAAATTAGGTGGATCCTACACACATCAAGAGAAATTAATGACATATTTCAAGATGTTGACTTTCATCACCACTTCAAAATAGAAGTTACGGAAGGAACCCCCATCAATACTGGAAAGAGCGATAACAGCTGCTGGAGGGGAGAAAGTGTTTTAAGAGAATAATTTTATAGATTTCATCCGAAAACAGTACTGGCTGATGAGTGAAAGGATGTGAAAGGATGTGAAATGTTTCTTTGTAGGGAAACGACTATTAGTAGCATCACCGTATAGGTTTATTTATATAAGTTTCCTGGTGTATTCTTTCTTAACAAAATTAAACATGGTACCAACCATATTTATATAGTCAGTACACCACTATGCAAATTAGGTGGATCCTACCACAACACACATCAAGAGAAATTAATGACATAATCAAGATGTTGACTTTCATCACCACTTCAAAATAGAAGTTACGGAAGGAACCCCCATCAATACTGGAAAGAGCGATAACAGCTGCTGGAGGGGAGAAAGTGTTTTAAGAGAATAATTTTATAGATTTCATCCGAAAACAGTACTGGCTGATGAGTGAAAGGATGTGAAAGGATGTGAAATGTTTCTTTGTAGGGAAACGACTATTAGTAGCATCACCGTATAGGTTTATTTATATAAGTTTCCTGGTTGTATTCTTTCTTAACAAAATTAAACATGGTAGATAAGGCATGAACGAAAAGAGGGTTAGATTTTTTTATGAAGAGGATATACTAAGTTTGTTTTAGTTCGGTAGAAAAACACAAATATGTATGACTAAGTAATGTTGAAATTCGGTGCACACAAATAATATTCAACCTGACAAGCGTTCCCAGCATTGCCCAAACCCGAGAATCAGGTGGTAACATAACCACAACGGCAATGCTAGTAGTAATTTTCAACCAACGAGAAACAAATACCAAAATACACTTAGTCCCTGACCACTCAGCTGTTTAAATAACACGAGACGAGGTAACTTACGTCTGCCTGTGGAGATCCCCATTATCTAATTAGACTTTCCATTTCTTCTGTACATGACCCTCCCTCTTCTGACCAAAGGACAAATTGACGTGGTCAGGTTTGACCCAGAATATGTGTGCGATTATCCTTGTATTTGGGATATAGTTCGTTGTGCTCGAGTGTTTCGATGTATGCGTTGACTTGGGGCTGATGTCACCCGATACTGATGTTCTCCAGTATTATTTTATATTGGCCTTACTAAACCTGCGAGGTATTCAATTTCCATTTCTTCTGTTTTGTTACTCGCGGTAATTGGTTTATATTGTACGCTGGGCGATAAGGGATCATAATCCGTGTCGATCACCACAGAGAATTCACTGGGTAGCTTCGTTTGGACTCCAGAACCTGCAGAAGTTTCATATGGAGCTGGCCTAGATGTATTTTTTCTATATTTCTATTTGCTATCTTGAACCGGCTATAAATCGCTTGTCTTTGATACCCCGTATGACTAGAGGCACCTGAGTAGTTTTGATATCTCTTGTCGGCGAACACGTGGAAGCGGTGACTACCGTAGCTAACTGGGCCAGTGTGAGTGCGTCCAAATGAAGGTTGGGTTTGATGCATTTTATCCCCATCTATTGTCCGTGATAGCAGACACTTCCTTCCTTCAAGTCGTTTTCCATTTCCCGCAAGATGCGGCACATCACCAGGCATTACCGGTTTTTCGGCTCCGTTTTGATCTACCAGAATAGCGGGTGGAAAGTGGCTGGATTTTCAGACTAGTGTTTAAGAAAGTGAATGAATCAAGTCCCGTCTCGTACCTTGTTGACCTGTTCGTGATTCCAATTTCAATTTTAGTAGATGTCTGGCACACCCTTTTTACATGACACTTAATCTCAAATTATACTATAGCAGTTTAGGTGCTGGGTTATCTTTCCCACTAATAGATCCACCTGGGTGAACTGTCATCCTGCAACCTACACAAGGCTTATTATCTGGCGAATTTCTTCGGGGTTGTCGAAGTATACGGCGCTTGTTGCCAGATATATGCAGATAGGACGAGGTTAACGGTCATTTAGTACCTGTGCACTGATTTCTCCATCGTTTCTAAGCTAACGAGTCAGTCGAACTTTTGCTGGAGTGTAGTGAGGTTTGAAGCCTCGGCCAAAACTCGACTCTTGTGCTTCTTGTTGGCGGGTTGCGCAGTCTTCTGACTAGTATCATGTCGCCTCGACCGAGTAGTTGAATCACTGAGCACAGCCTTTTGTGTTGGGGAAATCAACTGTGAACGAGCAAAATTTGGTTTGATCTCATAGCTTTGCTAAAAGAATGAGTGATTGAGTCACCTTCCGCCTGACGTGTGGAATGAAAGGTCTGCCGGTGAACTTTCTTGTGGAAGCCCTTTACCGCAACGAATCGGATGTGTAACTAAAGCTTTTCCTCCGTAGCCGAATTTAAGGTTTCAACCGCTATAAGTTCAAAAAGGAAGCTATTGACTTCAGGCAATCATGTTGTCCGCAATTCTTTGCTTAGTTTGACTGGCTTGGTAGTTTACACGTCTCTTTATACCGAGTCCAAGCGTCAAGGAGATGCCCAGGGGTTGTCCGTTGTGTTGGGTTCAATGACATGACGGTCTTTTTTGTGTTATACCTTTGCGCCGAGTTAGGGCTTCTGTCCGTCCGAACCACAATAGTTTCCCTTTTTAGCTCCATCATTTATTGCTGAGTTGAACAATGAAATCAAGAGTTCCGCCTGATGCAGATGTCATGCCTTATTTTGTTAAGACAGTTCCATGTATTCTGCATACCCTGTTCATATCGCTATGTAAAATAACGACAACAGAAATAATAGTAGTAATTCTCAATCATTTTATGATCGTAAGAACGAGATTCAAATAGCAAAATACACTGGCCACACACCTGTTTATATAACACGGAACGAGGTAACATATACTTCTCTGTGGAAGATCCCATTATCTAATGTGTCCTTTCATTTCTACTCTACACATGTATTTAGGCAGCAAATTGTCTTTAAGGAAAACACTATTAAAAACGACAGACATTTTATCTCCAGTAATTTTAATGGAAGTCTTTTCCAAATTACGAATATTCCTTGTCAAATAATTCTTAAATACTAGCAAAATCGAATAATAAAAATGACGGGCTTCCTCTAGCAATACTCATATAACAAAAACAGCCATGTTTTTATTTATTTAAAAAAAAAACGATCTTGGCTTAAGAGTCTGCATCCGTAAATGTATATAAAAAATATATAAAAAAGTACATCACATCTTATGATCTGTCTATATTTCTAAGATGAGTTATTATAACAATTTCCACTATTTACATCATTCGTACTGTTGTCTTAATCATTATTGGCACATTCACGACGTCTCATCCGTTGTACGCTCCGGCCATCTTGGAACGTGTCTCACCGGATCGTACTACGGCCAAAAACCCTGAATATGGCAATAACAAAACAACCATATTTTAATTTATTGAAATAAAAACAATGCTGACTTAAAAGCCTGCATCCGTAAATGTATATAAATAATTAAAAAAATATATATACGTTAAACTTTAACATCTGTCTATATTTCTGAGATGGAATATTGTAAGATTTACGCTATTTGCATTACTCGGAAAGTTGTCCGCAACTTTATTGCTATATTCAGGACGTGTCTGCCGTTGTACGCTCCGGCCTTCATCCAAAATATATGTTGTAACATAGGCAGAGGTTACTGAACAGAATAATCAAACAAAGGTTGAAAATGAATGATAATACTGATGACAGGAACAACACATAAGATTCGCCAGCGGCGCTTATAAAAAGTAGTCAACTGCTTGTAGTCAATCAATTGAAATCCACGATGAATCTCCAACTGTAGGATTATCTACCAGCCACCACTCACGGTCAGATGTGGTACAAGGCCGAATTTAATGTGGGTATCCGAGCCAGTAGGCTTGGCCAAAATTTCCCCGTTGACCCCGTATAAAACGGAGTCGGGTAACTGTTTACCGCGACGAGTCTCTGCTCTTCAAAGGCAGAGAGTTTGGCCAGCACAGCTGGAGACGACTCTCCAACTGAAGACCAACATACAGTTTTTACTACTGTATTTATGTGAATTGGGACATGCCCATTATCTTCCGTAGGTATGCTACAACAGTATATCACCTGATGATGTCCGGAGCGTGGCAATAATGATGAGGAGTCAGAATGATGTAAATAGTGTAAATGCGCCACATCTTGTCTCCGTCAGGACTCTCATTCGTTATACGACTTTCGATTAAAAAGGAAAAACAAGCTGGTGGTATCTTCTATATGGTAGCATGTCGGCTCCTGTGTTTCTTCCTACCTCTGGGGGCTTGGGAAGACATCTAGCGTCCACGCGATTTACATCAGCTACTGGCATTCGTTACTCGCCGTCACGGAAATTTTGTGACTTCTTTCTACCGAAAGGAAGATAAGACACTTCTGCATCCCTACAGATGTTTTCTACCGGGATTTCCAGCATGACGAATTATTATTATACGCATTATATACGTTCAAAGATATGCTCCTCGAATCTGTTGTTATCCTCACGAGGTTTCTACCGTTGTACACTTCGTCCTTCTTCAGGTTTTTGTTGAACCCGTTAACCATCACGGAACCCCGATCTAACCCCCTTATTTAATCTCTTGGAGTAAATTATTCTCATTCGACTGCTCGTGTCACGGGATATCTCGTTTTAATTTTTTTTTTAATTGTTTCTTTTTTTATTATTTTAATATAGTTTTATTCTCTACTATCTGCTTCAATGTGTGAATTCGCAATTACTCTATTTCAAAAGACCTGAACCAAAGTTCTCTTCACTCGGTTATTGATCCAGCAGATTAAATTCGGATATTTTCAGAATAATCAGCGAGCAAAATTTTTGGATACTAAGCAGTTTGGGAAAATCCTTGTTCAAAAAATAGATGGAGAAGAACATTTAGCAAATTTCCAGGCAATGTTTTTCAGTTTTATATTCTTAAAAGTAGAATAAGTAATTTCGAATATTCTTTCGAGTCCTATTTTGAAAATGAGCCAACCATTCTGTGGCAGGAAATATCCGAAATTATAAAAGAAAATTGGTATTGGATTATTGATTGTATTTTATTTATGCGAATTCGCTTGATATCTTTCAAGTGAATATAATGTCATTCACGTAAACTTTCACTGCAATATTTAAGATTAGAGAAAAAAATAAAAGAAATAAGAAAAAAAAATCAAATGAGAAAAACGTGACACATAGAAAAGAAGAGGTGTGAGTAGGAAATCATATGAAAATAAGACGTACTTGAATTGGGAAGATTAATATCGTACTGCTGATTTCAGTGTGTTTTATGGCATATCAACCTCCATAAGTTATTTAATGCCGATAAGATTTTTAGGATATGACCGTATTAACAGAATATGTATTCTTTGTAAGAAATCAGTTATTAGATCAAGTTTCATTAAGTAGTTTTCGTTTGGTTTTGTTTTTGTTTTTTTTTCGCCATATGAATCTCAATGGGTTATTTAATGCCAAAAATATTTTTATGATAGGTTCGTATGAATACAATATGCATTCTTTGTAAGAAATTAGTTTGTAATATATATTGCTGATATTTTTACTATAAAAATCTATTTTTATGATTTCATTGTCTTTTGACCCTAGTTTTGGGGTTAACTACTTGCCCATAGGTGAGACCCTAACAGTTGCTACCACCCCGGATCAGGGTAGACCTGCCTCAATCAGAAGTCTTGCTGCCAAATGTAGTTTATCGTCATACCCAGGATGTGCCAATTTCGGTAGAAGAACAATATTGGAGAAGGACATTCAGTAACTGGATAGAATGACGTTGATAACAGGAGAAAAATGTATAAGAAATATTGATAGCACATTTGAGGAAGATTTAAAACAGTAAGTATGGTTAATTATAAAAAGGAAATGAGGTAAATAATTAAACATTCTATAAAACCCAAAATAGCACCGAAGATGGAACGAATGACAGAGAAAAGAACCTGACTGTTAAACGGCTATCGCTAAAGAAAAGACACCAAGAAATTATGAAAAACTAGCAGCATGGCCCGGCGTTGCCCGCGCTTGATTCAAAAATCGTACGACTCATACAACAATCGCTATCACTTGACTTAAAATATTTTTGCCCTTCCTTGCCTTTAAAGGAGTGCCCTTTGCCGTGCTGATGTTGCTACATGCCTTACCTTTTGCCTATCTCACACTGCGAATTTTTTCTATGCTCTATACTAAACATTAAATCTGTTACGAAAAAAGAACTAAACAAAATGAACACAAAACGATCAGCTTTAAAAAAGGACTCGTAACTGGAAAAACCGAATGAAAAAAGAACGTTAACAACAAATACTTTTTCACACCCAACTCAGTTCTGCGGAATCAGAATCAACGTTGAGTTTAAGCAATCGAATGAGCCAATTGGAGTAAAGTGTCATGCAGATTTAAATTTTTCCCACTTGTGACGAATGCAGCAATCGATTTTTTTTTGCATGCTAGCATGCTAGTTAACATTCGTGTCAGTCAGCTCTTGGCGCTCACGCTGGCCAAATGAAGCTTCCTGCCTATTCGTGGAAGCCGGCTATAGGCTCTCACGCGGGCCAGTAGGAAATGGCTGCAAACTACATGAAAACTGCCGAAGAAGCATGAAAAAATCGATTATTTCCACTATCGATGGGAGTTGGGAAATGCAAAGTGGGTCTTGGCATTCTCGCTAACTTGGAGCATGTAAATCTCTCTCTCTCTCTCTCTCTCTCTCTCTCTCTCTCTATATATATATATATATATATATATATATATATATATATATATATATATAAATGTTCCATTAAAAACGACTGATAAGGTACTGCGGTTAAGTTTTTTAAAAATTTAACCACAGTAGCTTGTCAGTTGTTTTCAATGAAACTTGGAAGAAAGAGGAATTGCTGCAGAAATACACAATTTCATTTATATATATATATATATATATATATATATATATATATATGTGTGTGTGTGTGTGTGTGTGTGTGTGTGTGTTTGTGTGTGTGTGTGCATCTTCGAAATGAAAGTACGTGACCGGCAAGAAGAACACAAACCGCCCGAACGCCACACTGTAAAATTGCTATGTAGCAGCCATACACATAATTTCACAATTCAAACACATCCATGATAACGGATAGAGAAGTAGCCAAAATTTATCACTATGGACAATTCCTATATATATATATATATATATATATATATATATATATATATATATATATATATAATACCTCGATGATATCCGTCAACTAGCCAATCCCTATTGCAGACGCTCGCTCAGGCACATCTGTGTTTTTTTCAACACCCACAGAACCAACCTGTGGTTTATACTGCCACTATGCTAGGAGAGAACGTGTTATCTAGCGTGATCAACAATCTAAACAAGGCCTGCACACTCAAACCCTCGGTCACGGTGACTTGTGACTTCGTGCTAGAACAGCTATCAAAGGGTTCCGTCTCCCCAAATTCACTCACAAGGCTCGGGTCAACCCGTGGTATGATTTTCAGGCACTGTCCAAAAGTGCCCAGATCGATAAAATCAGGAAGTCTACTTCCTGATAAATCAACCGTGGTGAGATTCCAACTCGAGTTTCATGGTCAGAAAGATAATACCATATATACCCTTCATAGTAGAACAGACAGTTAGAAGTGAGATTTTTCAACGATACTTTGCATCCGGTGTGTCTCACAAGAGCATTCAATAGAATTCCACCACTATGATGCGGTTCCACTTGCCTTGCACCTTTCTTTCCATATTAGTAATATCTTGGTGGGAGCTTTCTCCATGCTCCTCATTCACTGCTTTGAGGTTCAGAGGGATTAAGTTAAATGTGGGCCTGGAGAAAATGAATTTTGAATACCATTCGACACCCCATATCCTCATATGCCTATAACAAATTTCCGATCCGCTCTTGGCAATTTGGTACGTATGATTAGGAAGATAGCCATGGCACATTGGCTTAAATGCTTCCTATGCTCTCTGTCCATTTAGGATAAAAAAGCTATCCAGTAGCACAACTGTTTACATGTGGACGAATGAAGCGAAGTTATTGTTTCATGTCCTAAAATTGGTGATCCTAACAACTGCAGTGACCAAAGCTTAAATCAGGATGCGAGAAGCTCTGACTGCTGATTAGAGAGATCTAATCAGCAGTCAGAGCTTCTGGCATCCTGATTTAAGTTAGCGCTATTAAAACTGGCTTTAACCCAAAGCTAGAAAGACAGGTCCACCAATGCTATAAGTGAACTCTCTTACGGTAAAGCTTTCAAAACCAGGAATAAATTTACATTTTATTCTGACTACCGAATAATCCTCATTCATCCATTTAATTAACAGAGCGCGTTTTGGGCCATTGTGCTCACCACTCCTCTCCATCTGACAATTGTGGTTCATGGCGACATTTAAATCAAAATAGCTTAATGCTTGACGGCTACTTTTGCGCCGGCGATGCTGAGGTTACCCCGTCCTTCCTTTTAAAAATGGATTTGTTTTTTACAGTTACCTTCTTCTAGCCTTTGCATAAAGATGCACGACCTACAAGGTAGCACAGTTTCCTTCTCCTAGACTGGTTTTCCACCCAAAGCTATAGATATTATTCTGTCCTTGTATTTTGCTAATAGCTGTGGGCAGAAAAAATGGATTCTTACTATTCCCAAGGGAATTACCAGGTAAGTGAGTGTAACGAACGCGACTGAAATTTGAACTCGAGTCTTCGATTCCTCAATCGGAGCCGCAAACTATTACTTCACCTTGCCCCCTGTTCCTTGTAATAAGAGACCTGAATTTGTAACGATAATACAAAGAAAATATCTATATCTAGTCATGGCAGTTATGAGATGTATATCTGATTGTTGAGGTCTCCTCCCTCTAAAGAGTGTATGTTTGACTCTTCCGCCTACTATAAGATTAGTGGGGAGAAGGCCTTGGGGGGACATTCGAATAGATCCGTTCCAACTGTGCTAGTAAAACTCTCTGCTACCGGTCAGAGAGGATCCCCAGACGAGGCTATGTCAAAACGCAGAGTCTCATCTCGGGAAACAGCGACCCGACCCCGTTTTATACGGGGTCTATGGGGAATTTTTGCCGAGCCTACGGGCTCGGATTGCCCCACATTAAACTCGGCCTTGTGCCACATCCTACCTCGTGGGAAGACTGGTAAATATAACAGTTGAATAGATTGAACGCTGGGTCAACC